>ML058381.1:1927937-2500701 GCA_003013855.2 Liriodendron chinense | reverse complement strand
TCGTTCCTGAGGAATTGCTCACGGTAATCACCAAACCATCCCAATTGTCTGGCAAACTAAACAATATCATTAGCGCCTTGACCTCGTCATCAAAAGTGATGCCAACGGATTCCAATTGACTCGTGACTGTATTGAACTTGTTTAGATGTTCAGCCACGCCCCCACCATTTGACATCTTTATGTTGAATCGCTGTTTCATAAGATGAACCTTGTTGGACGCCGATGGTTTCTCATACATCGTAGCTAGAGCTTGCATTAATTCTTTTGTGGTCTTTACTTCGGATATATTGAAGGTGACGCTCTTAGACAAAGAGAGTCGGATCGTTTCTAAAGCCTTCCGATCTACTAAAGCCCATTCATTATCTGTCATCTTCTCTGGTTTCTTCTCTTTTCCTTCTAGAGGAATATAGAGGTCATTGTGATACAGATAATCCTCCATCTGCATCTTCCAGAAGGCAAAATTTGAACCATCAAACTTCTCAATTCGTGTCTTCCATTCTTCCGTCATCGCTCCCACTTGAACTAAACTAATAGCTCTGATACCAGTTGTTTCACAGCACGCCAACAATGCCAGTGAACCGAGATCCAATCTTCGATCTCACCCACAAACGATAAACAAGAAGAAAAATAATCTAGAAGTAGAATCAAAACAAACTAACAAACTATAAGACAAATTTTACATGGAAAAACCCCAAACAAGGGTAAAAAACCACGGTGCAAACTTTCACTATGAAAAAGACAAAATTACAAGCAATACACTCACCTTCTCCGATGCTCCCATGCACAGAGATGGCCCTTTTTGCTAACCTTTCGCCTATTTCTCACCTTGGACGTATAGAAAACCTAATAGCATACCCTAATCCTGGATTACACCCCTCTATATAGTAAAACTCGAAAATAGAACTCAAATTAAGAATGCCTGCAAAACTGATCGCGTCCGGTTGAGCGCCTGGCCAATGCCAAATACGTCCAGTGAGTATAGCAAAGGAAAATCCGAATTTCAGGCGCCCGGTCCACAGACCGTCCGAGCACCCGACTGTTCACAGAACAGTCCAAAGACTGTTGTCTCTAAATGCATGAATATCGGGCGCCCGGTCCACAGACCGTCCGGGCACCCGACCACCTCCTGGTGTGATTGGCTCCACACCTCAACAGGTTGGGGCTGTTTTATTACGTTAGGAAATAGTAGTGTTATTCCTATGAGGCCATTCTTCTAATTCCTGTGTACTATGAGGGTAGCCTTGTAATCTACGTAGATATTTAAGAGAAGCTTTGGATGATCTCCAAGATCTCTAGATAAACTTGAGAAGATTTCTGGAATAATCTAAGGTATACTCAAGATCAAGAAGGCTATAAATACAATACCTTTATATCCGTTCCATTCATTTGGAGGAAACAATTTCCATGCTCCAAGGTTCTTTCCATGGTATCCTAGCGGCAGATTAGTGCATCTTCATCTTCTCTTAAGCCTATCCCTAACCATAGATCTTCCCTATCCTCTCTTCTCTCAGTTTATTATCTCCTCTTTTTTTCTTTTGTTCTTTTTTCTTTTTCTTGTCTTTTCTTTCTCCTTGCTTCTTCCTTTCCTTATTTCTTGTTTGGTTTTACACACCTCTCTGTCTCTTCTCTCTCCCTTCTTGCTTGGCTGTATGCCGCCTTAGCCCCACAACCTCGCTCCTCTCTTCTTCCTTTTCTATTCCTCATTTGTGTCCAGGTCTCCCCATTTGCATCAAGATATGATGGATGAAATGTCTGTTCTCTATGCTAATGGGACTTGGCTTCTTATCCCCCAACACTCCGGTATGAATATGGCAATCGCTGGGTCTATTTAAGTACTGTGCTGATGGTTTGGTTCAACAGTACAAAGCTGGTCTTGTTGCCATAGGTTATACTCAATAAACAGTCTTAGTGTTGACGAAACCTTTAGTCCTTTGATATAACCTGTAAATGTTCAAACCATTCTCACAATTGTTTGCTCAAGGTTGGTCCATTCCACAACTTGATGTCAAGAGTACCTTTTTTCATGGCGTTCTCTGTAAGAGGTTTGTTTGGAACAACCTCAATGCTTTCGAGTTCCTCTGGCACAAATCATGTTCATCGTTTTTGGAAGGTCATCTATGGACTTAAGTCAGCCCCTCATGCTTGGCTTGAGATGTTCAACAGTGCTTCACTCGAGCTTGGCTTCAATTGCAGCCTTGTAGCTCATCTCTGTTCACCTGGCTTCCTCTGGTCTTGACATTGTTATTCTGAATGTTTTTTTTTTTTTTTTGAAAGATGTCTAAATATAATTGTTCTTGTTCTGAATGTTGATGTGATAAATGACACTGGTTCCTCCTCTCTTCCTTACTATGCTTCTCGCGAGCCATTTTGCTATTAAAGATTTAGGTTCTCTGCATTATTTTGTAGGTTTAGAAGCTACTACTGTTTACTTGGAGTTGTCTTAGACGTAATATGTTTACGATCTTTATCTCGTTTTTGGCTGATTGAAAACCTCTCACTACTCTTGCCATTTCTTCTAAGCCTTTCCCTTATGTGGGTGTTCCTGCCTCTGATACATCTAACTATAGCGATCAATGGGGAACCTTATAATCTCTCACTCACTCACTCAACCTGATTATACTTACGCTGTGAACTTGACGTGTAAATTTATGCATTGGTCTACAGCATCTGATGCAACAAGATTGAAAAAATCTGGAACTAGAATAAATTAAACTGAAGGTAATTACCACATTAAGCTTCAGATCATTGTTCTAAACTCAGTGACTTGATTGAAAATTGTCCAAGTCAGTTCAACTTGTCAGGATTTCTAGCTGAGTGAATCGGTTCTGACTCGGCAGGAATCATTGAGTAGGGCTCCATTTGCAGACACGTGTATGTTTTTCAATAAAAGGAAAAGTGACGGGATGGGATTCAAACCCACAACCTCAAGGAAGTAGTGTATTGAACCTACCTGCCATTGCACTGAGTACTGTGCACTTGACTATTTTGCCATTTCTAATACTTATATCTACTTTAAATATCTGCAACTCAAAATATCCCTTCATTTATTTATTAAATATCGAGTTGAGTCAAGTAGAGACTTGGCCGAGTCTGAGTCGACTCGACCTGGCTGGATATAGAGTCTAGTTGAGTCAAGTGTTGAGTTTTTGAACTATGCTTCAGATTCTTACGAAAGTCCCACACCACAGAAGAATATGTGGAATAAGGGATTGTTTCTGTGCACAACAGGCTACGGGTAGAAATTAGTATAAAAAACCTACAAAGTGATTGAAGGGGACTGTGAATACTGATCCAACAGCACTTCCGGTCTTCATAAACTATAAAGGAATTAAAGCAACATGTACTTAAGGGGAACAATTGCAATATACATGCCATAAAATTTCAAAATAGCTATTCAAGGATCAATCGTCATTCTTCATAAAATAGTCTTTACCTGTTTCTATTTTCCATGGGGCAAAAGAAACCTAATATAGTCATAGCCATCCATTACTTCTTATCCTAACCCTCTATATCAGTAAAATATTAAAAATGATAAAATATCCCTAAATTCTGTCACAACCGTACATTCTTTTTGTAAATCAGCTGCAACTCATCAAATGATATCTGGATTTTAAAATCTTAGGCTGGTTTGTAGCAAACTCCATAAGCTTTGAAAGGGGATCAATTTTATGTCATTATTTGATACCAAAAATGGCCCACAAAATAAGTGTTGGAAATGCTAAACGGGAACTTGTGCAACAAGTCATGACTAACTCTAACTCTAGCAACTAATCAAATAATAAACGCTATGATCTTTGTTAATCCCATAGCGCCATTGAAGCATTGATTGGGTCCAGATTTTCCATAAGCCCTGATCCAGATCCTCGATTGACCAATTTGGATCATTATGCGGTCCAGATCTTCAATCTAGCACGTGTGCCTAGAGGCATCCCATTTCCATCTTGTAAACCATATTCTTTAATTTGTGAAAGGCACTCTTTCACATGGCCTCCACATTTGGTCAAGTTCATCCTCTTAACTGAATACTCTGATGCTGATTGGGCTGGATCACCTAATGACTAACGGTCTACTCTGGCTATTGTATATTTCTTGGTTGTACTTTCATCTATTGGTATGTCAAGAAAGAACCGATGGTTTCTCGTTCTAGTGCTGAAGCTGAGTGTTGTGCTATGGCATCTACAAACATTAAAGTTGGCTACAGTTTCTACTCCTGAATCTGCATGTGTTGTGATAATGTCAGTGCGACATATATACTGGCAAATCTGGTCTTTCTTGCACGAAAAAAGTGCTCAACTGTTATTTTGTTAGTGAGAAAATTGGCTTTGGGTAGATTTGCGCCATTTTTGCTTCTTTTTTCTCAGCACCCTGCAGATACTTGTGCTAAACTGGTTCTTCAAGATCGTTGTCATTGGATACATGGCAAATTGGGCCTCCAGTCTTTGGCCATACGTAGTTTGAGGGGAAGTGTTAAGAAATAGTGGTATAACTCCTATGAGGCATTCTTGTAATTCCTATTTACTATGAGGATATTGTTGTAATTGTTGTTTATCTTTTAGATAGGCTTGAGAAGATCTCCAGGATCCCTCTACATAAGTTTGAGAAGTTTCCTAGAATCTTCCTTCGTAGACTTGAAGTTCATAAATACCATGTATTCATTCACTTGTACACATACATACCTTTCTAGAACCTTTCATTTGAATGTCGCACCAAGTAGCCATTTCTAAGCCATGAAGGCGTGGTTTGCACTTGGGCAGGGCTAAAAGTAGAACCCAAATTAAGCAGGCTCACTTTCCACACATAGTCCACCCCACATGAAAAATGAGATGTGCAGCAAGGCCCAAGCACACCTCTCTTGCCTCTGTGTGCTTGTGACTACTGAATGATGAGCTTGGGAATGGGGAAGTTCCAAGCATATCGTAATGATGTCTTCTATTCAATTAAAGTTGAGACTAGGCAGAGGAATTTATAGTTTGCATGCTGGGTGTACTTTTCTTGGAATTGTAAATTATAAGCAGTGCCTGTGTAGTTATTGTAGCTTTGCTCGCAACTTGCAGGTGATTGCATTTAGTGATGAGGAGGGTGTTAAGTTCCAATCTACCTTTCTAGGAAGCGCTGCTATTGCTGGTATTCTACCCCTGTCAGCATTGCAGATATCTGACAAAAGGTTTTTCTTAATAATTTTTTGTCAATACTTGTAGTCTATTTCTTCTCCTAACATGGGTTAGCAGTATATTTGATGCATGAAACCTTTATCCAGTGGTGGAACGCTGCAAGACATTCTTAAGATAAACTCTTTTGAAGCTACAGAGGAGAGCTTTCTTCAGCTCAAATATGATCCACAAAAAGTTCGAGGATATATTGAGGTATTTTCGGATTCGTGGTCAGTTCTCTTGTTTTGATTACTATAGATAAAATATCAGGACCTGGCTTGCTTAAAATGTTACATGCCACAGGTTCACATTGAGCAAGGTCCTGTGTTGGAAGCTCTTGGTCAACCTCTTGGAGTGGTGGAAGGAATAGCTGGACAGACACGGTTGAGGGCAAGTAACCTTTTACTTTCTGTTGAACTTTATTGTTGTTTCCACCAAGGTTGAGGATTTGGAATGAATATGTGAGTGTTTTCGAAAGAGTGTGCACTCCACTCAATTGAGAACGCACGCCAATCAATTGAGCAATCTGTCCGCCCCCAATTGACTGTATCTGGTGGGCCTCTTGTTGATCCTAACAGTTCATATGGTGTGCCTCACCATCAATTAGAGAAGCCAAACAATCTCCTGTTTCATTATTCTGTCTGATTGGGCAATCATTACATGTGGAGCATTAGTTGTAACTGTCGCCTTCTGAGACTGATCAGATGGTGTTCATCTGATAGAGGAGCAATTAGGCACAGCCCATCTCATGATGGGTCCCACCAGATGAATGGCTTAGATTGCCCAAAGTTAGGCACAACCTGTATTGCTGGGTCCAAGAGAACCATGGTGCTGCTTTTTGATCGAGCATCATAGAGTACCTCTCTTGTAAGTAATAAATCGATTGGTTAGAGAAATGAATGGGGTGTGCCATATCATATCCAAGAAAGAAACATAAAATATAACTGCTACAATTCCTATTGGGAACAGGTTTTGCCACAATTCCTATTGTGTCTTTGATAGTGCAGTTTGTAGCGTTGTGCGCTAAAATTTCTTTCCATGAATATACATCACTTAATTGCATTTACGTGTACAATGACTTTCACACTAGCTCTGTTCATGTCATGCATGCACCAACTGCATTTTTAAGCAAATGCATAAAGAACACAAATTTATGCATACACACATCAATGCTTGTGATCATCAAATATATTCATCATTGTCATCGTCGTCATCATCATCATCATCTAGGCCTTATACCAACTAATTGGGGCTGCATACACGAACCTTGTTCCACCATACCAATATATTCATGTCTTTATACATGCCACGTTCCAATGTATGGTGTAGTTGCTCATATTCACATACCATTGCCATATGTTCCATACACTTGTCAATCAGGCCCTCATCTTACCCTAACACCCATAAGGGTTAATGACAAACTAAAGGGCCTGTTAGGATAGTGGGAGAAGAAATGAAAACCTTAATGATTATCTAATGATGATTTCTCAAGATTTCCCATGAGCATGGTTAGCCATGTATTCCATTTTGCCAGTCTTGTTTCGATAACAAGTGGTAATCAAAATGAAGCGATGTATTCCATTTTGGCAGTCTTGCAAGTGCACCCTTCATTAGGAGGGGTGCGCTTGCAAGGAAATATGGGGTAGAAAATTGGGGGGGGGGGGGGGGGGGGGGGTGGGGGGGGGCGGGGGTGGTTGGGGGGGTTGGTGGACTAAAGCTTCCTCACTTTATTGTTCATCCTATTTGTGGAAATTAGTGTCGTCTCTGAAAGAGAAAGTATGAGAGGGCATATGTTTTCATTTGGGGGATGGTGAGAGAATTAGATTTTGGGAGGATAGATGGGTGGGGGAAATGGATTTGGGGGAGAGGTTTCCTTTATTGGTAGGGATAGCTAGGGAAAGGAGTTTGAAGGTGAGTACTTGTTATTCTTTTTCAGGTGAAGAGGTGGTGTGGACTCCTCCTTTTAGAAGAAATTTACGGGATGACGAATTCGAAGAGTTTATTCAATTGTTAGAGTTGCTTCATCCCATTTCTCCAGTGCTATCCGAGGTGGACTCCATGAGATGGTTTAAGGCAAAATTAGGTTCTTTTTCAGTTAGATCTTGCTATCGGATGTTGAATGCAGAAAATGAAGCTAGAGGGGCTGCTCCAACGGCTTTTCTGTGGCATTATGGTGCCCATAAGAAGGTGACAACCTTTGCTTGGTTAGTAAGGAAGAACAAGGTGTTAACAATTGACAACCTCTGCAAGAGGAAGATGATCCTTCCAAATGTCTGCTTAATGTGTCTAAGAAACGCGGAGTTGGTGGATCATTTGTTTATTCATTGTGCTTTCGCGTCGAAGGTATGGGGTTTCTTTCTTCAATCTGTGGGGGTCTTATGGGTGTTCCCAAACTCAATTGAAGAATTACTCTTAGCTTGGCACGGTGGTGGGGAAGGGAAGATAGGAAAAAAAGGTATGGAAATTAAGCTTGCTAGCGATTCTTTGGGCTTTATGGTGGGAAAGGAATGAGAGATGCTCCAAGAACAAAATGCGAGGGGCAAGACAGTTCTTTAGATTGGCCATGCAAAATGTAAAGGATTAGTCGGAAGTGTAGTGGTGGGCTGTCTTGGTTGAGTCCAAGGGAGTTTCGGGGAGGGTTTTTGTTTAGATTTGTATAGTTTTATATTTTTGTATATTCTAGGCTTCGGCCTTCTTTCTATGAAATTTCATCAATGTTCCAAAAAATAAAATAAAATAAAATAAAGCTCTCACATTACTCTTCCAGTCTTCCTATATGTTCTGCATGAGAATTTGACTATGGTATTTAGGTAATAATTCCTTTTTGAAATCCAATGTTTCATTTGCTATCCAAACACCAAAATGTCCAATCGTGGGAAAAGTGAACTATTTATCTTTTTGCACTATCCAAACAGCCCAAAGAGGAGAGAGAGAGAGAAGAGAGGGAGTAGTGGGTTGTGGTGATCTTACATATGCTCTATGAATGATGGGAGTGAAAAGAATACTGGGAGTTACAATTGATATCTTACAAAGGGCTGTTTATTGTGTTCAGGAGGGAGGGAGGGAGGGGAGGGGGTAGTGGGTTGTGGTGATCTTACATATGCTCTATGAATGATGGGAGTGACAAGAATACTGAGAGTTACAATTAATATATTACAAAGGGCTCTTTACTTTGTTCAGGATGGAGGGCTCTTTACTTTGTTCAGGATGGAGGGAGGGAGGGAGGGGGTAGTGGGTTGTGTTGATCTTACGTATGCTCTATGAATGATGGGAGTTACTGGGAGTAAACAGCCCTTTATGTTCTCTAACCATTCCCGTACTTTAATCTTGCTTCAGGAGGTTTTAATTTCAGCCATTAAGAGAAGTAACCTAAGGACTTTTTTAACACAGAAAAACACACATAGGTTCCACATATTGACCAATAACATGGCTTTGAAGCCTTGCAGAACTCTTAGTATGAAATCTATATTTACCCGTAAAGTCTATCCCTAGGGTTAGGAGGATGAGCCAGCATGTTTTAGTTAGATAGTTTCTAAGAAGGGTTTTCTTTGACACTCTGGCAGAATATGATGATTGATACACTGGCACTCAGAAGTGGCAAATTTGGCATACATTAACTCTAGTTAAAGCGAAAAATTTGTGGAACTCACTGTCGCTTAGTCACTGTCCCAAAATCGGATTGTTTAATAATCATAACCTCTGATTTGTGGGCATGTTTGTTGAAATGGAACCTTTGAATAAATTTCATTTTTAACTGTCCTATTAATGTTCACCAATATGATAGTTAGATAAATGTACTTTTTGGTCCACGAAACATATAAACTGGGATTCGATTAATTTGGACTGTTTAATTGGAATTACTTTGATGCCACATGCAATTTCTAAGGGCCTGCATATCATCCATCACACTCTCCTAGAGTATGAAAGTTTCCTCATCTCATAAACAGCATCCAGATATGGCATTTCTCTGCTCCTCATTGGAAGTTACACCAATGGAGATTTGAGCAAAGCACATCCGATCCATCTGGAAAGCAGGAAAACCCAAGCGTACCTAATCCATAGACCAAAGCCTGAAGTCTTAGTTTTAAATTGCTGAAGTCAGTTCTTGTAAAAGAAATCGCTACATAGCAATCTCATGCTTATCTCAGTCCAACTGACTTTTGAGCAGTCAAAGGGATAATTTTCCCCTCTACAATTTTTCAGGTAACAGTGAAAGGTTCACAAGGGCATGCGGGTACAGTGCCAATGTCTATGCGTCAGGATCCAATGGTTGCCGCCGCTGAACATATTGTATTGTTGGAAGATCTTTGTAAGCATCCTGAGAAATACTTAACTTATGATGGACACTGTGATGGTTTCTCCAAGGGATCTCTTTCAGGATCCCTTGTCTGTACAGTTGGAGAAATATCTAGCTGGCCAAGTGCAAGCAATGTCATTCCGGGCCAGGTAATGATGCAATCTGAATTATCATTCTTTTCATGATTTGATTTAAGAATGTCATTCTTTTCAATCCTTTTCCTTTTCTCTCTCTCTCTCTCTCTCTCTCTCTCTCTCTAGGTTTATGCTAGTATTAGGCATGAGTAATTATAGGGTCCTGACTCCTGAGCCTCAACAATCATATAGTGTGCTGATGTGCAGGATTTTGTCCAAGTGGGACCCACTGTTTGGTGATCCTGGCCATTGATATGATGGTCTCCACATGACAACATGGTTTTAAGACTTGTATGAGTCCTGTGCAACTCATCCGAGTCAACTTTGACTCGTTCAGACCTGATCCAGTTTGATACCATGATTCACCTAGACGATTCGCCCCTGACTCGGATGAGTCCGGTCGATTCAGTTCTGACTTGACCTGAGACCCAAGTCTTTTAATCATGGTTGACAGGGGTGTCTGAAAAATCTCCCAAGGTGCATCCTAATTCTTAGATTTTTGGCTTGCTTTCTGTTGAATGTGGATCAATGCTGTACTTTCTGTTTGCCGCCTATTTGTAGACCACTGATTGAAGGGCTAGGATCTTCCACTTTAAGAGACCTTTGGGGCATTGCTCATCCATGTGTTGCCAATCTGACCGACAATCAGGATAAATGAACCATGGCCACCATAAACAGAATCCTGCACATTTCAGGCTATACACTTGAGATTCAGAAATCAGGAAAGGAAATTCAGGACTTCGTATTTTCTCATTAGTCAATGGTTTGCTCATGGGGCTTGGACAATGTTGTAAAATGTACACACCCTTGCTGGTTGCAGGTAACCTTCACAGTAGATTTACGTGCAATGGATGACAGCACACGTGAAGCTATTGTTTTTGAACTGTCTAATCGCATATATCAAACATGCGATCGTCGTTCTGTTTATTGCATCATTGAACATAAGGTTTGAGAGCTCCATCCCCCCTTTTCAAATTTACTTGCTGCTTGCTTTGTTAATGACGTGGTTTGGTTGGACCCATTTCAGCATAAGGCAGAAGCAGTGCGTTGTGACACAGACCTGAGTCTGCAACTGAAGGCTGCAGCTCATTCAGCACTGAGGAGAATGTCTGCTGAGATTCAGTGGGATGTGCCTGTGCTGATGAGTGGAGCAGGACATGATGCAATGGCCATGTCTCATTTAACCAAGGTGTTTTTTTTTTCTTTTTTCTTTTTCCTTTTCTTTCCGGTTAGTACATACACCCCACTGTTAGTACACCCACCCCCACTCTTAGTCACACCGCAATGTTAGCCACCCCCACTTGGGAATCGATACAAGACCTTGGTGTTGAAATGAGGCTATCTTCACTCAGTCTACCACTTGAGCTATGGATCTGGGTGTTAACCAAGTGCGCTCTATATTGGATATGATCACATGAGGTTTAGGATCTAGTGTGCATCGATCACCATTTAGTTAATGGATCTGAACCTTTCTATCAGTGGACCATCTCTTGAGTGATCTGTAGCCCAAAAATCACCTACGTTGTAAGTTCATATCTATCCAGTCCATCACCCATTGTTGGTGGTGAAGAACAATTTAAAGCAATGATCAAGAAAAAACAAATCTACAGATCAAATGGTTAGAAACAGCCAATCACTGCAAAATTTTCCTTTGGCTCCGTCAATGAGATGACCCATCATGGTTGGTCTGGATTGCTTAACACAACAATCACCAATCTTGTGGGTCATAGCGTTGATGGTACTTTACCAAATGGTACCTGATGCACAGCAGGACTCACCTCCTAAAATAATTTTTTCTTCACTATTTTGTGATAGAATGCTATCGTTGGAGCAGGTTGGCATGTTGTTTGTCCGCTGTCGTGGAGGAGTTAGCCATTCCCCTGCAGAGCATGTTTTGGACGATGATGTTTGGGCCGCGGGTTTGGCACTATTGGCATTTCTTGAGACCAACATGTAAGTTATACACAACGAACAAAAAGCAAGGGGTTTTGGCGTTTTACACACCATGGTTCAGTGATCCAAACCATTGATTTGATTTGACATGCTTCCATGGATGACCTATGCAATCCTAGCCATCGATTCTTTGGATTACCTTTGGTTGTACATGTACCATTGTTATATTTTCTTTCTCAACTGTCTACTTTCTGGCCCCTATGAACTTGGTGAACTGACCATCCTAAGTAGGTTCCTTCATATCAATGTTTTGGATCAGTGAACCATGGATCCATTTTCAAGAAACTGAAAGACCAAGCAAGTGTATATATCTGGGATTGATCATTGAATAATTTCTTGTGGGATTGATCATTGAATAATTTCTTTGTATCTATGTCATGTACAGTATTTGTCTGAACATGTAAAATCGCTAGGTTATGCATAAATGAGGGTTTATGGTGTCTGAGCCTCAGGTGTAGGATTCCGTCCATATTAGGACCGTGGATTGGTTATGTAGACCATTTATCTGATGGGTCCCACTGTGGATGGGAGATGCCTCAAAAATCTCCTGCATTGGAAGATCCTAAACTTTGATCAGTGGCCTGTGAACAGAATTAAAAGCAATGATTCCATTTGATGTAGGCCAAGGATCAAAAGAGTCTGGATCTACCAATCATGGAGGTTTTTGGATCATACCCCATCAGGGCTTGACAAAATCAACAGTCTGATTAATCGGGCATGTGTCCTACACCGTTTTAAATAGCAAATGGCATGTAGTGTAGCATTCACCCCTCTAAACCGTAATGTGTAAGCTACATGCTATTAGATTTTTAATCAAGGTTGCACTTGGTTGCACCAATTTTATAATATTTTCCACCAAATTATTCTGATTAACAATGAAATTTAATAAAATTTCATGATATTCGGTGCAACAAAATGTAACCTAAAGTAATAGGAAAGGGCATTGATTAAGGTAAAGAAAGAGAAATGCAACCTAAAGAAAGAGCAACGGAACTGATTTGATACTGTTACTTCTACTATTTTACTAAAAGCATTGGAAAGATCAACTAATTTCTATTGAAATAGAAAAATGTAATAAATCATTGAAAACATTAATTTATTTTAAGGTTGTAGTGAAAAATAACTCGTAATGTGAGTTATATAACGTGCAGCGTAGGCAAATTAATCATGTAGCGTAGGCTACACACGACTTTAAGCTATTTTCATGTGCTACGTAGCATTAAGGCTAGGCCAAGCTATGTAGTGGTGTCAAGGCTAAGCTCACGCTATATAGCATGGCTATTTAAAACACTGGTCCTACATGTACAGAATTCCAGGCCTCAGTAACCTCTTATGTTTGCCGCATATCAGGACCGTAATCCCTCTTTATAAAATATGTATCAGCCAAATAATCCTAGTGAAAATGCATACTTGATCTTCTAAATTCATGTTGATAAACAAGTTCAATCTGTCATATGGAGCAAGATGGCATACATAAGAGATCCAACAATTATGCATTTTTGTAGTTTATGATTATCTGCGCAAGTGGGACCACAGTCTGGCGATGCAGACCGTTGATGGATAGGCCACACCATGGATAATGCCCTGAACGCCTCCGGATTAAAGGATCCAGACGATGGAAGGTTTTGACGGAGAAAGAGAATTGTTTTGAGGAAAATGTCGGCGAACGGTTCACATTTGATGTACATAAGGTCCTCCATTTAAGCGGCTAGGATTGTCCCAACTCCTAATGGCTAGTTTTAGAGTTTTTGGTAGATTCATGATGGGTCCGACCAGATGAGCAATCCAAATTGTGTTTACTTGCCGCATGTACCTAAGGAGATGCATGATGCAAACTACATATACCATTTAGCTTGCCCCCTAATAGCATCATAATGCAGGTTTTAAGTTTGCCATCAAATCCTGTACTCAAAACTGGAGGTGGTCTGGATGTGTGGGCACTCCACCTAAGTTCAACAGAAGAGAGTTCCATGAACAGAGATACGTTTATTGAAAGAACTCATCGTCCCAAAATTTGGTCTTGTTTTTGAAACTTGTGTTCCTAGTTGAACAGTTCCATTGCATTCCACACATTCTGATTGAAGGGTTGGATTGGCCATGTAGGGCAAAACATGTAGTGAACCTTCCTTATTGGCTATGCTATAAGCTTATATAATCCTTTTATTGATTTAAAATTTCTAGGACACTGATTTATATATCCATTAAAGTTTGGTGATGCGAAAGTGAATTCATTCTTCTGTTGATCATCTCTCTCTTAGAGCACATCCTCACCAAGTACTCAATGTCTTCAAGTAGGAAGAGTCCTTAGCCTTGCCGCAGTGTAGACTCCCAGGAGTTTCAACACGAGGCCTGGGGTGGTGAAATCCTACTACGGTGTGAGTGCAGGGGGTGTGTGCACGTGGGTGGGTGTGTAAAAAAAAAAAAAGTCTTCAATTAAGAAAAGAAACTTAACACTCTGAGGTCTCTCCGCTTGGATGGGGCGGAGACCCTTCTAAAGTTTTTGTGCCTCTTGGATCATCAAAGCATCAGACCATTGTGAGGTACATAATCGGTAAGGCTGCAACTTGGATTTGATCAACTGACCCAACCCATGTTCAGGCTGGGTTGGGCTGTCAAGGATCTCAGGTTGGGTTCGAGTGGAGCAAATTAGGTTTGGGTTAGATTGGGTCAGGTCGAGCATGGGGGAATTTGAGTTGGGTGCCTCTGATTGGAATTCAGGTCGGGTCATGGGTTAGGTCTTCTTGAGGTTAAGTTGGGCTTGGGTTAACCATCAAGCTGACCCAACCCACTTGAAATCTTGGCTGCCTCATCTTTAATCTTGGAAGCCTTGAATATTGTTCCATTTGTCTTGAGAAGTTTTCCAGCTTTTAAACATCCATTTCCCTACTAAAGCACTTGGAGATGCGGATAGATGGCAATAATCATCACCTCAAATACGATGACCCTTGAAGGCAACTCATTGTTTGTGGCCTTATCCTCAATGCCTCATGGATCGCAACCATTTCGGCCTTTAAGTACGTCCGCCGCACCCTTCGTGTCACTCTTGAACTCGACTATCTTCACGTGTTCATGTTTAGTAGTAGGTAAGGTTCTCGTCTTTACCTCTTCATCAACCACGACATACTCTTACTTGCCAGCGCAATCCTCTAACGAGTCAAGGTCCATTTATCTTCTTGAGTGTTGTCCACTTAGACAGGTCGCTCCGTCTCTCTGAGCTCAATTGCAATGACCTTTGAAATGCCTTGATAAGCAACATGGGCCGATACCAAATGTTACAGACTCGTTAATTCCTTAGCTTTCTCACCCATGCAACTTTCTCGTGTTGGCCCATGGCTACTTCAATTAACCTACAGCTTTGTGCACAATCAAATGTCATGTTGCAAACCTGATTAGGAACAGTATAGATTGTTACCATTGTAGGCCCACCTATATCTAGATCTCAAAGCGTTTCGATATTAAAGGCTTGAATTATGACATTTGACATTTATTCGGTGGTCCAGATACATTCTAGACCCGGTAAACTATTGTAACCTTTTAGAGAACTTCTGTTTGGTTGCAGAATCCAGATTCTAAAGAAAATCCAGATTCCGGTGTTGGAATCCAAAATTGCAGAAACTGGATTGGAAACTCAGATTCCATCTGGAACTTGCTGTTTGATTGAAAACTGTTTAATCCAACCGTTGCTTGCGGCATGGCCCACTTGGGCTTCGGATCCTCTTGAGAACTTGACCCCTGGCCTATAGTAGTCCCGCAAGACAGATGGCCGGATTGGATGACAAATAAACATTATAGTGGGCCCTAGGAAGTTTTTAATGGTGGACGTTCAATAAACACTATTTTCTTGTGGTGTGGTCCACTTGAGATTTAGATCTGCCTCATTTTTTGTCTAATGCCCTTAGTTGAGCTCTCAAAATGGATGGACCGCATGGATATAAAATGCATACATCATAGATGTACAATGCATACATCAAGGTGGGCACCACTCTAGTGACACTCACTTCTGCCTCTTTTCCTTCTCGTAGAAATGCCCCCTACACCGTTTCTACTAATCCCAATTCCAACCAATTCTAACTAATTTAGGTTTCCAGGTGAATCCTGTTTGGTTGGAATTTGCCGCCAAACAAACCTGTTAAAATTGGAATCCAGATTTTAAGCTGGAAACAAGTTTCCAGATGCCAACCAAATTGACCTGTTAAAATTGGAATTCAGATTTTAAGCTGGAAATAGGTTTCCAGATGCCAATCAAACAGACCCTTAAGAGTTGTCTATAGACCTCACAATATTGCAAGGGTCTATTCTAATGTAAAACCATCTACTCACTTCCACTTCATAGAGAGTTAGAAGTGGCTAATTCTATAGTATAACCTCTTTGCATGTAACTACCAATGCACTACCCACACCTTTGGGACAGTGGTAGACTAAGTGAAGATAACCTCGTCTCAACATTGAGGTCAAGGTATCGAATCCCAATGTGGGGGTGGCTAACATTGCAGGGTGACCAACAGTGTGGGTGTGTGTACTAAAAATTAGGGCTCTCGATGGGTTAGATCCGGCTCCAAGTCTAAAAATTTGTAGATGGATTCAGATTGGATTCGGATCTAACTCGGATCCAAAAGATGATATCTATATCCAATCCTTTATAAATAGCCAGATCCATTTTCGATCCAAAATCCATATAACCATTGGATTCAGGTCGGATCTAGGTCCAAATCCACCCCATCACAAATTTAAAAAAATATATATAATATAATATATTAAATTTAGTAGCAAAATGATGCAAATCCCACTATTTACTTGTTGGGTGCGTTTCACACAAACCTTAGGATCTCGCCCCCGCAATGCAATAAAATTATGGACTATGATAATGCAATAATAAAAAGCAAATCAACAATCTCACGACACAAGAGGTTTTTACCTGGCACTACCAAAAAATGGGGCAAAGGCTACGGATTAGCTATCTCTTTTGCTAGGGATATAATCCTTAGCTATATTGCTAGGGATTTAATCCGCAGCAAAACCCTATCACACACTTAAGCTTCCAAGTTTCTTAAGGGACTCTATGGGGCCCACCGAAAGGTGTTTGCATGATCTTAATCCATTCATCCATTTTAAAATCGAAATTTAGAGTATTATAAAAAAAAAGAGGTAGATTGAGCCCCGAAGTGGACCACACCGTAGGAAATAGTGATATAAACTTCCTACCGTTGATTGTTGGTATGGTCCACGAGAATTGGATTTGCCTCAGTTTTGGTATGTGGCCCTAAAATGATCTGTCAAAATGGATGGACGGAGTGGATACGCCATATACATCACGGTGGGCCCCACGACCACAGTCATCAGCGGTGCGTCTCGCCCGCACTTATTTTATTTTATTTTATTTGGGAAACCTCCCGCCCGCGCCCTCTCCCTCCATCTCTCTCTCTCTCTTCCTCTCTCTCGCCCGTGCCCTCGCCCCTTTTTGGGGAAAACACTCCTCTCTCTCTCTCTCTCTCTCGCCCTCTCTCTCAATCTCGCTGCCCCACGACCCTCGATCTCTCTCAATCTCGCTGCCCCACGAGCCAGATTTGAGTGTCTTCCTCTCCAACGGCAGCTAATCTCGGTAACGGCACCCTTTCCGGCGAGGTTCGTACCATCTGACCGGCTCTTTCTCTACGCCGGCAAGCTTCCTCCTGCACAGGTATGTCTTCTTCTTTTCTTTTTTTTTTTTTTTGTTTTCTTCAGCCCCTGCAGACGGTAGCGGTCGGTGCTGTAAAAGATCTGTGGGCCCCATCAGCATTTCTGTGTGTTATCCCTTTTGCCCGGCCATTTTAGGGCATGAGCCCAAAAATGAGGGAGATCCAAATCTTTGGTGGACCACACCACAGGAAACAATGGTGATTGAACGCCTGCCATTTAAAACTTCCTAGGGCCCACTGTAATGTTTATTTGTCATCCAACCTGTTGATTAGGTTACACAGACCTGGATGAAGGGAAAACACAAATATCGGCTTGATCCAACAGTTTTGTGGCCCCCATGAAGTTTTTAATGGTGGGCGTTCTAACAGCCCTGTTTCCTGTGGTGTGGTCCACCCAAGATTTGGATCTGCCTGATTTTTGGGTCCATGCCCTAAAATGATCTGGACAAATGGATGGGGCGACGTGGATAAAATCCATACATCCTGGTGGGTCCCATGGCCCCAAAAATATTAATGATTTTTTTCATTTTATTTCTTCCGATAAAATCCATACATCATGGTGGGCCCACATCCTGATTTGACCTTTTTTTGGGGCCTAAAATCTGATTGGACCGGATTTTATATTTTTTGGGCCCACATCCTGATCGGATCAGCATTTTTTGGAGCCCACATCTTGATTGGAACTTTTTTTCGGGGCCCCTCATATTGATTGGACCAGAATATATTTTTGGGGTCCACGTCCTTAAAAGAATGTTGTGTTTTTTGTTTGTTTTGGTCCTTGTCTTTTACCTTTTTTAAATTGTTGATGGATGATGAGATTGAAAATGATTTTAGTGGTTAAGAGTGATAATGTGATGATAACAGGGTTGACCTGTTGTTTTTAGCTATGCTTTAATAGAAGTGGCCCACTTATGGTCATGCTGGACCTCTGCAATGGAAGGGGAAGGAGATGCATAATAAATTGGATTGCGCATGGCCCCATTGTCTTGGATTGATGTACATCATTGTGGGCCGTGTTGGATGGGTTAGATTCGATGTACATCATGGTGGCCTAGTTGGCCTTGGATGAGTACCAAATATGAGTAACATGAGTCACCACTACTTGGTGGGACTCTAGCCTATGACAAAAGCCACAAAGTAAAAGATTGGGGAGTTGTATGATACTTAGGGAGTGTATGACGCTTGATACACACATTTTAGAATTGTATGCGTGACATGCACTATATTGAAACATTTTAATTTTAAATTTTGTCTTAATATACCTTTGAGCTTACTAATAAAATGATGTGTTTGGAACATGGGTCAGGTGCTAGTTGAAGATGGACCCATTGGTTAATCGAGAGTGGATGACATTAAGTTTCCCGGACCCATATTTTATTTCTGGCATAAGAAGCTTTTTGAAGTTTGCTCAAGAACACCTTCCTGGTAGAGAAACCATTCTTTGTCCATGCACCAGTTGTAGATGTGCACGTTTACCAATGTGTTACGACGATTTGGAAATACATCTAATGAAAAATGGATTCGACCCAACATATAGGGTTTGGAACGTGCATGGTGAGCATGCATCACCTAAGTATACTGAGCGTGCATCAAGTTCCCAACAATACCACAATGTCCCAAACTTAAATGAGGTTCACAACGCGGTCATCGAAGAACTCGGTGGTAATAACTTGGATGAAGTTATCCACGATGAGCCGAATGTGACCACTGAAACAGAAGGCGTCTCTAGAGATGATGAAACCAATGAGTTTGAAGCAAATCTACGGCACGCAATGACTGAGTTGTACCCTAGTTGCGAGGATTTCACCGTGTTAACTTTCATTATACAACTTTTCAAGTTAAAGGTGAACCATGGATGGAGCGAAAAAAGCTTTACAGAGCTCCTTCAACTACTCCAGAAGGTGTTACCCTCCGGTAACAAGGTCCCAATTAATACCTACCAAGCGAAAAAAATCATTACAAAGTTGGGTCTTGATTACGTGAAGATTCATGCTTGTCCAAATGATTGTATCTTGTATTGGAGAGAGCATGAGAAGAAGACCAGTTGTCCAAACTGTAAAACTTCTAGGTACAAGACAGAAATCGACAATGAGAGAAAACGATGTGAAGTACCTGCTAAGGTATTAAGATATTTTCCATTAACACCAAGGCTACAAAGAATGTTCAGTGTGCCATGGTTGGCGAAAGAGATGTCCTGGCACTCAACCAAGAAAAAGCAGCATGGAAAGATGGAGCATCCGGCTGACTCTATTGCATGGAGGATTCTTGATAACAAGTATACTGATTTTTCAGCTGAGCCTCGCAATGTTCGATTGGGTCTAGCCACGGATGGGTTTAACCCCTTTAGCACTTTAAGTACGTCATATAGTTCATGGCCTGTTATGTGTGTGACGTACAACCTTCCATCAAAGCTTTGTATGAAACCTCAATTTACTATACTGACATTGCTCATTGAGGGACCGCGACAACCAGGGAAGGACATTGACGTTTATTTACAGCCATTGATTGATGAACTGCAAGACTTGTGGAGGAAAGGGGCCACGACGTTCGATGCATATCATGGAAATAGATTCAACATGCGTGCCATTCTGCTCTGGACAATCCATGACTTTCCAGCATATGGTAATGTTTCTGGTTGTAGGACCAAGGGTAAGTATGGTTGTCCTATATGTGGTCCCAATACAGATTCCTTACGACTCCAGTACGGAAAGAAACATGTTTATATGGGTCATAGACGGTGGTTGCCACTATCAGACCCGGCTAGGGATGACACAAGTGCAGGAACGTTCAATAAGGTAAAGGATACAAGAGGGCAACCAATGCGTCTGACGGGGATTGAGGTCGAAAAACAGACTGCGAACCTAGTTGTGAAGTGGGGGAAGACTGGGAAGATGAATGTAAGGGGTCTAGGAGGACAAGAGCAAGCGGATGATGTTGAATCACCATGGTTCTTCAAGCGGTCCATATTATTTGGTTTGGAGTATTGGAAGGATATTCTGGTACGCCACAACCTTGATGTCATGCATGTTGAGAAAAATGTATGTGAAATCCTTCTCGCATTGATGTTGAACACGCCAGGCAAAACCAAGGATGATGCTAATGCACGTAGGGACCTGAAACGGTTGGGAATTAAGAAGCGTCTATGGCTGAAAAAGACAAATGGCAAGGTGATCCAAAAACGAAGTCTAATCTGCCTTCGAAAAGAAGAGAAAAAGCTTTTCATCCAAACTTTGCGTGAACTGCATGTTCCGGTTGGGTTTAGTGGGAATTGGAAGACCATCGTAACGCAAGATTGCATGGATTTAAAGGGAATGAAGTCTCATGCTTACCACGTGTTGATGCAACATCTGTTTCCAATTCTCATCCAGCATGCATTCAAGGATAGGAAGGTCATTCGTTCTGTAATTACAAGCTTTTGTACCTTCTTCAATGCCTTGTGCTCGACAACCATAGATCTTCAAACGCTCCACACTCTCGAGAGGGGTATGGCTAGGACGTTATGTCAACTTGAGATGATATGCCCTCCATCAATATTTGTTGTGATGATGCATTTGCCGATCCACTTGGCTTACGAAGCTCGCATATGTGGTCCTGTCTACTACCGATGGATGTATCCATTCGAAAGGTATGGTATGAGTTTAGTATGAATAAATTGGTGAAACATCTAGAATTGCATTTATACATAATGTGTCATTATTTTTGTTAGGTTCATGAAGACATTCAAGGCCTATGTTCGCAACAAGACGCGACCCGAGGGTTGCATTGCAGAACAGTACATCCAGGAGGAGACAATTATATACTGTAACCAATATAAAGGAAAACAGAGAACAATCCTATTGGAAAAATTGGAAAAACGGTTTGATGGAGTCATTCCAAGACAACAGAAGTTGAAAGATATTGTTGATGATGGCTCTAATAGTGATGATGTTGGTCCAGTAGGTTCGAGTCAAAGTGTCATCTTAGCGGGTATCGAATATGAACAGGCTCGCATCTGGGTATTAAAGAGTCATCCTAGCTACGATGTATGGGAAGGGTATGCATGTACAGTTAGCTCATATGTATATATCTTCTTTACTTTACACAAATTTCGATTTAGTAATAGTATTGAATAATGCACAGGAAGCACAAAGATTTCTTGCAGCGACGATATAGGAGGACTAATAGGGTGCTTAGCGAGGATGAATTCATACCTTGGTTGAAGAGGCAGCCAGAGTTCAACGAATCAAATGACAAAGACTTTAAAGATATAGTGAGAGGATCTCTGGCTTTTGCTATGGAGTACAATAAGTATTGTGTTAATGGTTTCCTCTTTGTCACTAAGGACTATGAGGAGAATAAAATGACCCAAAATAGTGGGGTTATGACAGAGGGTATGACCACCTTCCGAGCTAGTGCTAAGGACAGGAACACAGTGGATGAAAATCAACCTTATTATGGAGTCCTCCGTAGAATTATCCAACTAGAGTACCGATCAGGATACAAGCCTGTCCTATTTAAGTGTGATTGGGTGAAGGTGACGCATCATGGTGTTTCTTTTGATGTCGATGCAAATCTGAGATTAGTAAACCTGTCTAGTCTTTACAGCTCAGACAAAGTGGGAGACGAGCCGTTCATTCTTGCGGAGCATGCCATGCAGGTTTTTTACTCAAGAGATCTAAAAAATCCTGACTGGCACGTGGTCTTGGAGGTTCCAAAAAAGATTTTTGTCGAGGATGAGATTTGCCTTCTATCGGAACGATCGAAGGCTGTAACTGATGCCGATGCAGGACCTAATCTCACCTCATTAGCAATTGTTGATGAGTTGATATTCAATGAAATTGAAGACATAGATGTTGTTGTTGAAAAAGCAAAGAAAAGAAAGCGAACGAGGAGAATGTAACAAAGAAATAAATGATATTTGTAGTTTACATGTTTGTACTTTACAAAGAAATAAAGGAAATCTAAATAAGGTATGGAGAATAGAGTGAATTGTTTGTACTTTACATATTATGTAGATTGTTTCTTAACTCATAATGTTTTTTCTATTGGCCATGAAATAGGCACATGGATTCACAACCAGAGGCATTGGGTACGCACTTGCTTGGTAATACGGATGCGAGCAGTGCCACAGGTAATAAATTTGTTCTCTTTAATTAGCTATATATGCTGATTTCATCTTTCTTATATATTGGTGGTAATCAAAGATATGTGTATATACCTATTATTCTTTTTATGCAGTTGTGCCATCTTCTTCTTCATCCAGAAAGAGAGGCCCTACAAGGGGTGCTTCTCTAGATGTGCAAGAAGATAGAAAAAAAGTTCTAAAGACAAACGAATTCGGGCAACCGAATGAGTTCTCTCCCAATCATAGAGACTTTGCAACACAAATCGGTGTCCTCACCCGTGCTCATATCCCGATCATATACCAGGACTTTCGCCAAGTGCCTCGTACAGATATTCAGACAGTCACAGATGCATTGTCACGACTTTATGAGTTTGAGGGTCAAAGTTGGGATGCGAGTCTTATATATGTAACACGCCGCATCAATGAAACATGGAGAAATTATAAAAAAAGGTTGACTGCAAAATATATTAAAAACAATGATATTGCGGTTGTGAGAGACAGTCCATGGAAAACCCTCTAAGAGGTAAAAACCATGGGACTTAGTCCAGATAAACAATCCACTATCTTAGATAACTGTTTACAATCGATCACAAGCACATGCCGCTTGAATCAAACCTTCTTCACCCATGTAGGGATGGATAAACAACAAGAGAACTATGAAAGAAAGAGGATCTCACCGATTACAAGGACGAAGAAGCGCTGAGATGATGGTTGCGCAGAAGAACTCCTCTTCAAGAAACTTCTTCCTTGTACAAGCTTCCTCTCTCTCTCTCTCTCTCTCTCTCTCTCTCTCTCCTTGGACGTGAAAACACCTTAATGGGATAACCTAATCTTGATTTGGAACCCCTTAAGTAAGAAACCGGAGCAATTAGAACCCAATAAGAAAATTGCGTATAAGCAATCCGCGTCGGGTCAGGCGTCCGCCCAAGCCAAAAACGTTCCAGCAAGTTTATAAGAAAAAATTCCAAATATCAGGCGTCCGACTATTGTAAAAACAGTCCAGCAGCAAAGCCACTTCATCTGATGAAATTTCGGTCGCCCGACCAGAATTTGGTTCGGGCGCCCGACCTCACCAGGGTGCACCCTCTCTCCTCTGTGACTGAGGAGAAAAACCCCATCAAATCTCCCCCTTTCCAACTCAGAAGAAATTCGCCTTCTTCAAGTCAACCAAGTTTTTACAAATCTCAAACTTGCCATTGAGCAATGCTTTGGTCATCATGTCTGACCCATTATCGTCCGTGTGGACCTTCTCAAGTTGTAGCACCTTCTGTTCCAAAGTATTCCTGATTTAGTGATACCGAATCTCTATGTGCTTCGACTTGGAGTGCTGACTTGGATTCTTGCTCAAGTGTATATCACTCTGGCTATCGCAATAGACCACGTGCTGCTCCTGCTTTAGGCTAAGTTCCTGTAATAACCTCTTCATCAAAAGTATCTCCTTGCATGCTTCTGTGATTGCTATGTACTCGGCCTCTGTCGTCGACAATGCCACGACCTTCTGTAGCTTACTCTGCTAAGAGACCGTCCCCCTGCAAATGTGAACATGAACCCCGATGTAGACTTCCTGGAGTTTATGTCACCTGCTATATCTGCATCTGTGTAGCCTTCTAACACAGGTTTTCCGTTACCATAGCATAGGCTCAACCTGGATAAACCTCTTAGATACCGTAGTATCCACTTCACCGCTGCCCAATGTTTTTTGCCAGGATTGGTAAGATACTGGCTGACAACACCAACTGCATATGCTATGTCTAGGTGCGTATACACCATAGCATACATCAAACTTTCTACCGCTGAAGCGTAGGGTATCTTCCGCATCTCTTCTACTTCTGCCTTCTCCTTAGGACACTGCTTGTCGCTCAATTTGAAGTGACCATCTAGTGGAGTACTGACTGGCTTTGCTGCATTCATATTGAACCCCTCTAAGACTTTTTCAATATACCGCTCTTGTGACAGCCAAAGCTTTCTGTTGCTTCTGTCATGGGTTATCTCCATTCCTAGGATCTGTTTTGCCGGGCCCAAGTCTTTCATCGCAAACGACTTGCCCAACTCCTGTTTAAGCCTGTCAATCTTCTTGATGTCTTTTCCCATGATGAGCATGTCATCAACGTACAATAACAGAACTAAGAAATCATCATATGAGAACTTGCGCGTGAACACACAGTGGTCCGACTCCGTTCTGTCATATCCATGCTTTAACATAAATGAGTCGAACTTCTTATACCATTGCGTAGGAGCTTATTTCAGCCCATACAAGCTCTTCCTAAGCCTACAAACCATGTGCTCTTTCCCCTTAATTTCGAACCCCTCAGGTTACCGCATGTAGATCTCTTCTTCCAGGTCACCATAGAGAAAGGTGGTTTTGACATCTAACTGCTCTATCTCCAGATTCATGCTAGCCGCTAACCCAAGCAACACTTGTATGGATGTCATCTTCACCACTGGTGAGAATATCTCCTTAAAGTCTATTCCTTTCCTCTGATCAAATCCTTTCACCACAAATCTGGCATTGAACCTCGTTTGTGAATTCTTTTGCTCATTCTTCTTTCTGAACACCTACTTGTTGTTCAGAGTTTTCTTACCCTTAGGCAATTTCACCGTATCATAAGTGTGGTTCTTATGCAATGATTCCATCTCCTCTTGCATAGCTTTCAACCACTCCCCATTATGCTCGTCGGCTAGGGCCTCAGAATAGTCTTCTGGCTCTCCCCCATCAGTGAGCATAATGTACTCATGCGGTGAGTACTTCTTGGATTGATGTTTGTCCCTTGATGTCCTCCTCACCTGTGGTTCAACAGGTGGATTAGGTGGGGGCCGCTCCCCCTGTCCATCTTTTGTAGGGATTCCCTCATCCTCTGCACCTTGCTGTACTCCCCCGTCATCAGGTACCAAGGGAGGAGTAATCGGATCCATGTCTTCCAATTCACCTGAACTAGTTTGGGTCTTCTCTGACTTTTCAATGTCTTCTATACATTGATCTTCAATGAAAACCATCTCTGCTCTTGATGAGCTTTTTCTCGGTTGGGTCCCACAACCTGTAACCGAACTTTTCATCACCGTTTCCTAAGAACACACACTGCCTGATCTTCATATCGAGCTTGGACCTCTCGTCCTTTGGTATGTGAATGGATGCCCTGCATCTAAACACCCTGAGATAACTGTACGATGGATCACTTCAGTCCACACTTTCTCATATACTTCTCCATTCAACGGGGCTGATGGAGACTTGTTTATCAAATACACCGTTGTGTACATTGCTTCTCCTCAGAACGTCTTGGGCAACTTTGCATGGGATAACATGCATCTGATTCTCTCTACAATTGTGCGATTCATACGTTCAGCTATACCATTATGCTGGGGGGGGTCTTGGGAACCGTCTGTTCATACCGTATACCCAGTGATTTACAATACTCATGGAAGTCACCAATATATTCACCACCATTATCAATGAGGATACACTCTAGTGATATGCCTGTCTCTCTCTCAACCATAACATTAAACAATTTAAACACACCAAAGACTTTATCTTTGGATTTCAAAGTATACACCCAAACCCTCCTTGATGTATCATCTATCAAAGTGACAAAATATAATGCCCCACCCAAAGTTTTGGTCCTCATAGGACCACAAACATAAGAATAAATCAAATCTAATGCATGTACTTTATTAATATGAGAAACAGTTTTAACAAAAGAAACTCTATGTTAGTTCCCAGATAAACAGTCAATATAGGTTTTGAGAGGTATACCTGTCACGTCTGGAAGAAGTCGCTTCTTTGCTAGTAGCTGAAGCCTTTTTTTCACTCATGTGGCCTAGACTCCTGTGCCACACGTCAGTAGCTGAATCTTCCGTTGCGTTCAACCCACCCTTGCACACACTAACACTTGCCTTGTAAAGGGTGCAACACTTCTTTCCTCTCGCAGCAATCAACGAACCCTTGATGAACTTTCAGCGCCCACCAACAAACTGGCTTTCATAGCCATCATCATTCAACCTTCCCGTCGACATTAAGTTGAGGCAAAGGTCTGGAATGTGTCTCACATCCCTGAGAACCAATGTGCAGCCCACATCAGTTCACACAAATATCACCGACCCCTACGATCTTCAAAACACCAGAATTTTCCATCTTCACTGTCCCATAGTCACCTGACTTGTAGCTTGTAAAGAAATCCCTGCGTGAAGTCGCATGAAACGAGGCTCCCGAGTCTATCACCCAATCGGTGTCCTGACTCGAAGCCGTGAGACAAACATTGTGATTCGCTGAAAGAATAACAACAACGTTACCATCTGAGGCGACCACAGTAGAATCCGATTCATCTTCCTTCTCCTTTCCTTTACCCTTCTTGTCACCCTTTTTCTTGTGACATTCATGCTTATAGTAGCCCTTCTTGCCACAATTCCACCATTCAACATCTTTCCTAACAACCGACTTGCCTCTTGATTTATCTCGGGCCTTTCTGTCCTTTCTGTTCTTTCCTCTCCCCAGATCTTGTATCACAAGGGCCTCTTGTTGAGCAGGCCTCAAAGACTTCCTCCTTATCTCCTCATTGAAGAGACAGCTTGTTACCTGTTCCATGGATACTTTTCCGTCTGACGCGTAGTTACTCAGAGATACCACCAATGTCTCCCAACTATCAGGCAATGAGCTAAGCAGTAGCAAAGCTTGAAGTTCATCATCCAAGACCATCTTCATGGCGGAGAGCTGGTTTACTACGTTGCTTACCTCATTCATGTGTTCAGCCACAGAATCACCATCTTTGAACTTGAGATTCACAAGTCATCTTATCAGGAATATCTTATTACCGATTGTCTTCCTCTCATACAACCCTTACAATTTCTGCTATACACTAGCGGCTAAGGTTTCCGTAGACACATGGTGGAATACGGAATCATCTAACTATTGTCTAATAAACCCCACCGCCTTCCGGTCCAACTTCTTCTAATCATCATTAGGCATATCATTGATCTTCGCTAATATGCCTAAGATCGAAGCATATAGGTCCTTGCAATAAAGCAAGTCCTCCATCTTAGCCTTCCATATGCTCCAGTTAGAACCATTGAGGCTGATCATCCCTGATGAGCCACCTTCCATAATTCAGAATCGATCTCACTCCGTTCAATCAACCTGGACGCTCTGATACCACTTTGTTGGGTGCGTTTCACACAAACCTTAGGATCTCGCCCTCCAATGCACTAGAATTATGGACTATGATAATGCAATAATCAAAAGAAAATCAACAATCTCACGACACAAGAGGTTTTTATCTGGAAAACCCTCTAAGAGGTAAAAGCCATAGGACCTAGTCCAGATAAACAATCCACTATCTCAGAGAACTGTTTACAACCGATCACAAGCACACACCGCTTGGATCAAACCTTCTTCACCCACGCAGGGATGGATAAACAACAAGAGAACTATGAAAGAAAGAGGATCTCACCAATCACAAGGACGTAGAAGCGCTAAGATGACGGTTGCGCAGAAGAACTCATCTTCAAGCAACTTCTCCCTTCCACAAGCTTCCTTTCTCTCTCACCTTGGACGTAAAAACACCTTAATGAGATAATCTAATCCCGATTTGGAACCCCTTAAGTAAGAAACCGGAGCAATTAGAACCCAATAAGGAAACTATGTATAAGCAGTCCGCATCGAGTCGGGCGCCGGGTCACCAGACCGTCGGGTGCCCGCCCAAGCCAAAAGCGTTCCAGCAAGTTTATAAGAAAAAATCCCAAAGATCGGGCGCCCGATCACCTTGACTGTCGGGCGCCCGACTGTTGTAAAAACAGTCCAGCAGCAAAGCTACTTCATCTGATGGAATTTCGGTCTCCCGACCAGAATTTGGTCCGGGCGCCCGACCTCACCAGGGTGCACTCTCTTTCCTCTGTGATTGAGGAGGAAAACCCCATCAATAATGTGATATAGTCGACCTGAGATTGGCATGTCTCAATTTTGAGACGTGACCTAAAATAATCTGGAAAACGGATGACCGGCACGGATATAACATATATAGTAAGGTGACAATTCCGATCTGGATCGAATTTAATTGGATCCGGCTCCAAGTCCAAAAATCTATAGACGTATTCGAATCGAATTCAGATCTATTCTTGTGAATCCAAATTTGGTCCATTTAATTAATCAGACCTATTTGAAGATCCAAATCCCCATTATACGGATTCCGAGCGAATCGGATCTCGGATCTGGCCCACTCCATTGAGAGCCCTGCTAACAGTGGGATGTGTGAACTAAAAAAAACCCACCAACGCACTTGCACAGTTGCAGTGACAAATGGAGTCGATTTTAAAATCAAGGTCGAATTTCATCACCAACTATAATGATAATTTTCTAATATTTTCGATTTTTTGGGTCTCCTATTAACAGATGGCAAAACTCAAATGTAGCCACGCGTTGTAAAAAATATTTGCTAAATTTCTAGATGAGCTGAAAGATAAGCTACAATGCTTATGATTTCTTGGGTGTATGAATCACACATTCGAGATTTAATCTTTAATCTTTCAGACAAAACAAAATGTCTAAGAAAAGTCATCAAATGGAGCCCTTTCATTTGACTAAAAAGGCCACAAGCAAGATTTAACAACTAAAAAAAAGGGTCCAAAATATTCTACCTCTCCAACGCACCCATCAAAAGGACTATTTGTGCTTTCAACAGATGCTTCAAAAGAAACATGAGATACTGTTTTGCTTAAAAAGGAAGGTTGTGAAGAAAGCGCTTGTGCCTATTCTAGTGGACAGCTTAAATCCTAAGAACTAAATTACTTGCCTGCAGAAAAAAACAATTTCTAGCTGCTATTAACGGAGCTCATTATTTCCATACACATTTGATCGGTAGAGAATTTATCTTGCCAACAAATACTTCAAATCTGGCATGCCCACCCATCCACCTGCCATATCTATTAAAAAGATAAAAGGAACGAAATTCCATATTAATTAGTTATTCTTCTCTCTGACGCACATCACAGTGGGGCCTGCACAGCTCGAACTGATGGGAACTTCCCATGAGGTCGAGCATATATTACCATTTTATATATATATATATATATATATATATATATATATATATATATATATATATATATATATAGTCATGGGAAGCTTCCCATGAGGTCGAATTCTGTGAGCCCCACCGTCAAGTGTGAGGGAAATCCATCACGTTAATCAGATGTACGCCACCCGTCAAAGTCAAAGTCATCTCCACCGCCACAAGTGTCCAAAGATACAAAAGTAGTAAAACCAATATTCTTCGCTGCACAATGCCTTGTACGGAGGCACTGTAAATGTACAGCAGGGCAAACTATAATTTCCAGCCATCCATCTAGTGGGCCCTATCCAAATGGCCATTCCATTTCAAAAATCACTCATGACCCATCATTCACTTTCCCTTTATGAGTGGCAACCATTTACCATTTATGTTTTCTACCATGTCTTTGAAGGCCAATGATCGGATGGCTAGGATTTTTCCATCTATATTTTAAACAAAAAAGATCCACAGTAGGGACAAATAAATGGACGGTCCCAAATTCTAGTGATTTCCACCATATCACCTCCCTTTGATTTGGAGCTCATTGTGGAATATTTGATATATATTTCTTTTAATGTTTTTGAGGAGAATGATTCCAGTGCTTTTACTGTGAGGCTCTCAAATGCTGATTTTAAGATCTTATTTTGTATTTTTAAAATTTTGATTGCTTTTGGAAAAAAAAGCACAAAATATAAAAATAAGATGCCATGTAGCGTGTAAAAAATTATTTTTATGAATGTGGGGAATGCTATTGAGGCCCAAGTGTGTAGCATCTTTGGCACCATTAGGTGGGGCCACCTTGAACATGTCCTGACCCAAGAAACAGGTGGGTCCACTTATTAGGTGGGCTAAACCTGCATGAGAGATAAAATATGACCACAAGGTGGTGTCATGTTGATTGGGAGAAGAGGGTTAGGTTTCCTTCCTTCCCTCTCCTCTTTTTATAGCATTAAAGTAATTGTAAAAAGCCATGATAGTCTACTAGAACATATAAAAACTGATACACCAATACTAACATTCTGAGTTAAAGTTCAAGTATAGATATCAATTAGTCCAGGTTTCGATATGGTTAATCTCTCAATATACATTGATATGCCATCTTCTAAGGGCCCATTTGGATGGGGGAGCAAATGGAGGTAAATGATATTTGGAGTGTGTTCGAATAAAAGTAAATGTTGGGGTTAGGAGCCTCGCAACGAAAGCAATTAAAGTATGACGAAGAACACACCACAATGGCAATCAACAAGCAAATCATCACACACAAGAAGGTAATTCAATTTTTACATGGAAAAACCTATCACGGGTAAAAAAACCACGGTACAAAGCGACACCAATCTACTATGATATCAGAAGTTACAAGAGATAGAAGAAACACAACCCGGATCATAGTCCACAATAGAAATCCCAAGCTACCCAAAGCTAATTCTCTCATGAGGACAAACCCATCCCTTTCCCTTATCCTAGAGAACTCCAAGCTTCGTCCTAACTCTTTTCTCTCACCCTGGAACTCTCCCAATCCCTTGGCCCATCGGCGGCAACCCTAATCCTGGATTACATCCTCTTAAATAGGGAAAAACCGGAATTAGAAACTCCTTGCACAATAAACCCGCGCAAAAGACTAAGTCCAACAAGGACACTGCCAGCCGGACACCTCCACCAGCCGGATGGCCCAAAAACATTCCAGAAAACCTACTGTCTTGATCCAATGTGACCGGCCGGCCGGTCAGTGGTCTTCATGCGTAAAGAGTAGAGGCGTCCAATCCCAAAAGCAAATGTAGTAAATTAAATGAAATGGGGAGTAAATGTGCATGTAAATGAAATCCTCTTTATCATATAGATATGGAAGTAAATAGGGTGAAATGCCTTTCTAAATTCCCTTGGAGAGCCACATGTATAAACAAAGGTGCCTCTATGCACTTGTCCACCATATACATGTCATGCTAATAATATTCACCAATAATCCAAATATTGGCTACGTCACCAAAATCACACCAAAAGAATGATCCAAACCATCCAAATGATGGCTATTTAAATGGATGGTTAAAAAACGTTTGTAAGTCGCCTGTTTGTGATCTTTAAATTTGTGGCCTACCTGAGGCTTGAAACTTCTTCATTTTTTTGCTGAAGTATAAATTTCAATAGGCTTATTACAATCATTCTATTGAATATATACGAACATTACAAATATTCTTGTGAATATATTGAAATTTTCAAATGCATTTCATTTACTCCCATCCAAACGCTGTATAAAGCCACTTAATTACTCCCTATTCATTGACCTTCAAATCCATTTACTATTTACTTTCATTTACAAGGTCCCAAACGAGCCTTAATGGCTCAAGCTTCTAGAGCAAATGGTTGTCTGACATAGTATGAGAGCAAAAGGTCAAGTGTTTGGTTAATGTATTCTCTCGCAGAGCCATTATACTAGCTTATCATGAACAAAGCGGTAATCAATTTTGATATGTCCGGTCCACCATTGAAAAATTAGATTAGAGGCAATGTGTGTATTTATTGCAGAAGGGTGAAAGATAAAAATTTCTATAATGATGCTTTGGCCCTTTTTTTTTTCGTGTGCCCACCTGCGTGTATGTCATATATATCCATGCCGTTTATCCGTTTTTTCCAACTCATTTTAGGACATGGTCCCAAAAATGAGGCAGATCCAAATCAAAGGTGGACCACACCACAGGAAATTGAATGTTCACAATTAAAAATTTTCTAAGGCCTACCATAATAGTTGATTTTGTTGGGGTTAAGAGCCCCACAGTAGAAGCAATCAAAGCAGCGAAGAACAAACCACAATAGCAATTAACAAGCAAATCATTACATACAAGAAGGGAATTCGAATTTTACATGGAAAAAATCCCTTACTAGTAAAAAACCACGGCACAAAGCGACACTAATCCACTATAATATCAGAAGTTACAAGAGATAGAAGAAACACAACCCGGATCACAGCCCGCAAGAGAAAACTCAAGCTAACAAAGCTAATTCTCATATGAGGAGGACAAATTCATCCCTTTCCCTCATATTAGAGAATTCAAAGCTTCCTCCTACCTCTTTCTCTCACCCTAAAACTCTCCCAATCCCTTGGCCCATAGGCGGCAACCCTAATCTCGGATTACATCCCTTTACATAGGAAAAATCGGAATTAGAAACTCCTTGCGCAACAAACCGCAAGAGACCAAGTCTAATTAGAACACTGCTGGAAGGCCGAATGACTTAAAAACAGTCCAGCATGCATGCTTGTTCTGATCTCCACGGTAGCCGGCGGGCGGGCCGATGCTCTTATGGTTGAAGATTGAAGCATCCAATCCCAACAGATTTGCCATCGGTCAAAAGGCAATTGGCATCCTGCGAAGAGGCGGCATCTGGAAATGCCGGACAAAAGGCAACTGGCATCCGGCGAAGAGGCTGCATCTGGCAATGCAGGACAAAAGGCAAAGACCTGTAAGTCTTCGAAGGCAGACTGAGGTCGGTCAATTGAAGAGGGACCGTTTGTTTGATGGCCAGGGTCCAATGTCATGTGACCTTATCTCTTTCCGTTTCTCAAAGAAGATCCCACTTTTATAGAACCAGACAAAAAAATTCCACTAATTAGGATCCTGGTAAAGTATTCTGCCGATAGTATGCTGACACGTGGCATTCTCCTGTCCCTCACACGATTGACTGCACATAAATCAGGACATGATTCTCACACGTGGATACAAGTCGCACGTGCCTCAGATCTGAGCCATAAATTCAGGTCTCAGGTGGACGAGGATTGACTGTGACTGTGTGGGCCCACAGAGATGTCCTTGAAAAATCCATTCCGTCCATCTGTTTCGTATGTTATGGCACATATGAGTTTTAGATCTGCCTGATTTTTAGAATCCTGTCTTATTTTTGTCTTTCAAAACAGATGGACGGGGTGGCTTTGTCACAGATATCTCTGTGGGCCCACACAGCCCCAGGAACATATATATCCTTGTGTGCCGCGGTCACAGGCAATCCGCTTCCGTTTCAGGTAGGCCTGCGCACGGGTCGGATTGGCCCAATTCTAGACCGAACCTAGACATAATTTAAAGGTTCAAGTTCCGGTCCGGGTTATGATCGGGTTAGGCTAACCCAACCCTAACCCTAACCCTGCCCTACTTACAAAAGAGTCAACCCTGATCATATTTGAGCGTATATGTTGAACCGGGTCGGGTCGGGTTAAGGCTAGGATGGAACGTCCACCGTTGGCTGGGATGGAACACTAACCGATAAAAGCACAAAGATTCCATTGTGCGATATACCAATCATTCCAAAGTATTTTTTATTTTTATTTTTTATGTGTGGCCATCCAGGATGAGGCCTTTCACATCAATGGTTTGGATCACTGAACAATGGCCCTATTTGAACAATCTGAAAATGTGAACATAACTGTATAAACTTTCGGCCACAAACTCAGGTGGGCTGAAAATGTGAGGATTGAACGTCCAAAATAGGACATAGGGCTATAGAATTTTTGAATCAGGCTAATTTTTGTGTTTTCAATTCATCACATTAGGAATGACAATATTTTGAATGGTATAAATGGCATATAAATATCACTGTGGAGCGGGGGATGTTTCAACCGCAAGAATTTTTCAGGCTTTTTTATTTTATTTTATTTTTTTTATAGAATTTTCTGACAGAACTCAAGGAGGTTCGGGTTGGGCAGAACAAGTCGGGTATACATAGGTTGGGGTACGGGTGTGGTTGGTCGAGTTTGACTTGTATCCTAGACTGTACCTAAATTAAAAATGGTCCAACCGCGTTCACTCGGGATTAGACTCTTTTCTTTGACGGGTCGGGTTGGATCGGGTTTTTGCCGGGTCGGACGGGTTGACCCGGCAGATGTGCAGCAAGTGGGTGCTTGAGAGTACTACAAGTTGTAGTGCTCCTGGTTGCATTGGGACACTTAGATAATTCAATTGATTGATCTAAACCGTCCATTAGTTCTAACATAATTTTCATGTGCCACCATGCAAACATAACACCAGTGTGGCACCGTCATAACCCTATGATTATTTTCCTTTAATATGGACGGCCAAGATCATTTCCACAAAATAGGTCTCATGTATAATTCTATCATTCTGTTTGTTGCGTCCACCATAGTTGCTTATGATTATGAAGAGCCACTTTTATTGGACCATCTTCAAAATTAAAGACACACCTGAGATGGACCGTATCATCCAATCAGTGTGATTTTAGCTGCGTAGCTAATAAATTGTGTTCCGGACTTAATAGACGGTTCAGATGAATTTATCAGACTGTCCAAGTGGCCAAATGCAACTAAGAGCATTATTACTCAAATGGTTTGCCTATATGGAAGCAATCACAGGTGCATACATGTGGGAGATGCTTTATATCTGATGGGGTAGAAGGATTAGATCTTCTTGCTCAAAAATCTGGCTGTTTAGGTACCCAAGTGGTTCACAAATGTAGGAAACAAACTAAAGGCTAAGATTTTAGTTACCATTTGTTTTCAAACTGTGGCCCACCTGAGGAGTTGATTGGCTTGGACTTTAGCAATAAGGTCTAAAAAGTATGGCCTATATTAACAAAAATCTTGATCCATCAAACATGTGAGATGTTTGAATGTGTGGCTGTGTGCAGGTGGTTAGGATTTGTGAAACATGCATCCAAATTATGTTATGTCGAGTGGCTTTCAGCAATTTGGAAACAAGTTACACCATTGGTTGTAATCTAGCATGGGCTAAATTACATTTATTGAGTGAATTACTCTATGAGCCTTTTTTATTTTTATTTTTTCAATTCACCATCTAAATAGAGGATAAATAAGAAATTATTATTTATCCTGGTATTTACCTTCAGCACCTAGGGCTGCACACAATTCAATTTATGATTAATTTATCGATTGAATAAAATCGAACAAATCGAATTGGATCGAATAGTTCTCCAAGATCAATTCAATTCAATTTGTTTTTAAAAAAATAATTCAATTTCAATTTTCGGTTCCGATCGATTGAATCGAATCGAAAATCGAATTGATCTGTATCGAATTGAATAGATTGATCAAATTGAATTGAATTGATCTTGGAGAACTATATATATATATATATGGACGATATGGATGAAATAAATACATCATAGTGTGTTTTATCTATGCCGTCCATTCATTTTTACATTAGAATTTAAGGAAAAATTTCAAAAATTAGAAAGATATATATCTCAGGTTACCACACCAAAGCAAAACAATGGGGATTGAACGTACACCACTAAATTCTTCCTAGGGCCCATTGTAATGTTTATTCACCATCCAACCTGTTGATAAGTCACATAGACCTAGAGGAAGGGAAAAAACAAATATCAGCTTGATACTAAACTTCTAAGGCCCCAAAAAGTTTTCAACAATAAGCGTCAATCCCCCACTGTTTTCTTGTGGTGTGGTCCACTTGAAATTTGGATATGTCTCATTTTTTGGATAATGTCTTACAATCAGATGGAAAAATGGATGGAGGGCCTAGATAAAACAAAAACACCATGGTGGGGCCCACAGAGCTTTGAAACCACCTTTCTGCATATCGCACCCATCCAAGAGTTCAAGACAAATCGAATTGCTTGCTTAGTAACTCAACGTGCTTGGCGTACTAAGTAAACTCTGTGGGTCCCACGGTGATTTATTCGTTTTATCCACTCCGTTCATGTACTTTAAACGATGATTGTATGGCTCGAGCCTAAAATTAAAGCGTATGCAAAGCTCAAGTGGCACACACCATAGGAAATAGTGTGAATTGGACCTCTACCATTAAAAAATTATTGTAGGTCACAGAAGTTTTAAATCAAGCTAATATTTGTGTTTTTCATTCATACATGTCTACTTGATCTTACGAACAGGTTGGATGACAAATAAACGTCACTGTGGGCCCTAGGAAGGTTTTAGAAATCATTATTCCCACTGTTTCATGCGGTATGGTCCACCTAAGTTTTGAATATGATTCAATTTTGGGCTCAACGTCTAAAATGAGCAGGCAGAATGAATGGACGGTGTGGTAAACCAAATGCATTCAAAATAAGCCCAACTAAGTTTACTCAGTACAACAAAAGCATACTAACTTACTACATAATTTAAAGTTCGCCCAAGAATAAATTAAGTGTGACGTTGGTAACAACTTAGTGGGTGTTACTCCTACCGTGTGGGGCCTACCTTGATGTATTTTTTGTATATCCATTATGTCCATCTAATTTTACGTCTCATTTTAGGACATGATCTAAAATTATAAGAAGATCAAATCTCAGGTGGACCATACTAAGAGAAAGAGTGATGAATAACCATTAAAAACATTTTTCGAGCCTCAAAAGCTTTGGATCAATACAATCTCTCTAATTTTCATGTATGGACTAGTTATTATGCATATGTTTTTAGAAGTATTTATACTAATATTACTATTTGAGATATTATAAAATCTAAACCTATACAACCTATAAGTTTTCAATTTGCAATGTGTGAAAAATCGAATTGAATTGAATTGAAAAATCCATCAATTCAATCTCAATTCAATTCTAAAAAAATTGGGTCAATTCAATTTCAATTTGAAATTTCGAAATTAAGATCAATTCAATTTCAAAATTTTAAGATCAATTCAATTTCAATTTCATCCAAAATTGAATTGATCGAATCGATGTGCAGCCCTATCTGCACCACCCATTGATATTGATTGGATGTTGACAAAAAACTTACTTGAAAAGCTTATGCAATCAATCGAATAAAGAAAGAAACTTTTCCTACTAAAATCTATATAGGGCTCACTGATATGTGTGTGTTTGATCCGTGTCATCCATCCATTTTTTCATTAATTTTAGGGCATGAGCCCAAAAAACGACGATGATCAAAAGCTCAAGTGGACAACACCACAGAAAATAGGAGGATTGAAAGGTTATCATTCATTTCTTCTCCTGGGCCACAGTAATTTTGGGTCAAGTTGGTATTTTTATTTGCCCTTCATGCATGTCAGTGTGACATTATGAATGGGTTGGATGACTAGTGCACATCCCTTGGGCCGTAAACTCATTTTAAATTTTAACGGTAGATGTTTAAATCTCTCCATTTCCTATGGTGTGGTCTACTTGGGCTTTGTATCTGCCTTATTTTTTGGATTCTGCCTTTAAATAAGCATGTAGAACAGATGAACGGCATGGATCAGACACTTGCATAAAGGCGGTCACAAATCTTACAACCTCTTATGCCATGATTTTTTAGGCAAAATTTAAATGTAAATTCCTCTTTTTTCAATAAAGCGTAAAATGTAATAATTAGTCATTTACAGTTTATTTACATTGTAAATTGAAAAACAAACCAGCCCTATTTCATAATGTATAATAACATAGAGATCCTAATCTATAGTCCTTCATGTACACATTATTCAAATCATCAATGAGTAGGGAAGACTCATATTAGCCTTGGTGTACACAAGCATAGGTATCCTAGCAATCCACTGGTCTCATATTTTGAAGATGATGAAAAATGGATGCTTGCCACCTGATGCCATCTAGTGATACAACCTTCTCCGTCTGACATAAATGTTGCAATATATTTGCACCTAGGCATAGGGAGTCAGGCTAAGTGAGAAGCTGGTCTCGAGCCATTGCTCTTTTAGTTTCTACTTTGTTTCATTGGAAGTAACTGCAAGTAGCCAATGACAGATAAGTTATAACTACTTACCTATGTATATTTCTTTGGAAATGCAAGCCTTCCTAAAAAGGTCTCACATTGGGTATTGTGCTATGTACTAAACTTTTGTGGGCCCCACCATGATGTATGTGTTATATCTACGCCGTCCATTCATTTTTCCAAATCATTTTAGGGCATGATCCAAAAAATGAGGAAAATCCAAAGCTCAAGTGGCCCACAATTAGAATAATTACGTCTACCATAGAACATACTGTTATTTGTGGTGTGGTCCACTTAATCTTTTGATCTGCCTCATTTTTGGGCTCATGACCTAAAATGATTTGAAAAGAGAAATGAATGGTGTGGATATAACACATACATTATGGTGGGGCCCATGGAGTTTTGCTTTTGAAGAGACAATGAAAGGTACACAATTTTCAAGGTGGAATGCCATATCTTAGGTGATAAAAATCAACACTGTTTTTACTGCCATTTACCTCCAATCAAACAAGCCCAGATAATAGTTGGAGGGAAGTGCTCTGCACCTTAGCATATGCATCCGGCTTTCCATGAGAGGCCTAGCATGTGGAACAAGGCTCTCCCAGTGGAGATTGGGATTGACTTATGCTAGGCTCATTTTGATGAACGTCTGCGCCTAAAGTTCCTTTATCTTTAAATGAAATATGAATTTATGAATCTAATCTTCTTCATTGAGATGAGTGCAATTGAGTATTTATAGGCCTGTGGGGCTAAGATTTATTGCACAAGAGGTGGTGGACACATGGCGCATAATAATTGGTTTGCAAAGTGAATCAAGATTTGTCAATCTTAAGCCTATTGCCTACCTGAGTAGTCTAGGGCTGGGTGCTGAAATTAGGTCTACTCCTTAGAACATGAATCGGATGGAGACTTGTTGGCGAAGATGAGATAAGGATGAAATGTATAGGTCGCAAGGCTGCCATTGGACGCATGAAAGCCCCATTTCATAGAGTTCAAACATCTATGTCAATATTGGGATTTGCACATCTCATAGTAGATATTTGAAAAGAAAAGCAGAGTTAAAAGCGAACATCACTATTATTAGAGGATCTGTTGAAAATCATGGTTATTGGCTTTGCTAAGCCCACATGCATATACAAGTCTGCTAATGCACGTGCCATGACATGTGCTAGCGTGACGGAGAGGTAGAATATCCAAGCCATCCATTAGGTGGTTTTCATCATGTCGATACTCTCAAAAATAAATTTGTTCATTTAGTAGGTCGGCTGTTGGGCCCTGAATTATGTATATTCTAACCCCAATTTATAGCACAATTGCATAGTTTAAGTGGTTAAAGTTAAAGATTTATACTTGTTTTTGTGTTTATAGGTAAAAGAGAGAGATATCATGGACTTGATGCTAATTTGAAGGATTTAGAATGATTAGGAGACCAATGTTTGATGAGCTAAAGAAGTGGAGAAAAAACCTTGAAAGAATTAAGTTGAAGACCTGAAATTGTTAGAAAAACAAAGTGCAGAAACGGCAGAAAACAGCCCTGCTGTTTCACCTCCGGCCGGCCAGTTGCCAAATCCGACGGGTCGGCCGACAGGCCGGCCCTAAGGCCAAACAGGTCGGATTTTCATGCTTTTCTGAGCTGAACTTGCTGGACTGTTTTTACCGGGTTTGGCTGGCTGGTGAAAGGTCGGATGGTGTCTAGATGGCTCCTATGTTGTTGTACAAGGTTCGACTGGCCGGCCAGCGTCCAAACTGCATAAGGACTCTACAAAATCCATAACTTTCCAACTTGGTGCAGGACTTCTCCTATAAAAGGCCACCTCCACTCTCTTCCTAAGGCATCTACGAACGTGGGGAGCAAAGAGATCAAGACCTAAGAGGCTTCCTAACCTCATACAACTAGTTTTTCTTTCTTTTCTTAGTTCTAGTTCTAGTTTTACTATGCTTTCTTCTAGTTAACTCTCAGCCAGAGCTGAGATGTGAATCTTCTTAGTTTTTAATCATGCTTTGATACATTGATTTTAATTTATACTTTTGTTGGGGTCCCAAAATGTAGGGGGCCCTAAAAACAAACTAAATGGCCACGCACCTCCAAAAGAATCCACTAAATACCTTCTAAACGCACGCAAAACGAAAATTTACGAAAATTATTTTACTTGGTCATTTTTTGGTAAAATCTCCGGCGGGCCCCGCCGATCATCATGATCAGAACCGTCCAAAATCGAATCAGTAACTTCATTATGAATTATGACAAACAATGTATGTGATTCCATCATCAAACGAGCCTCACAAACCCATCAATTTCCAAAACCCAATTCGAAGCGTTCAAAAGTCCGTCAATGCACCCATAAATTCGGATGCGCATGCACCCGAAAAATCAACAAAATCATAAAATCATTTATGGATGTATTGTACTCTCACGCATCCATAAATTCAACAAAAATCAGATAACCAATTTAAGGGTGCGTTACACTCCCATGCACCCATAAATTAGGTCACACGCACCAAAAAATTCAGCCGATTATAAAAAAAAACGTTTACGAGCGCACCGGACCTTATTTTAAGTGTTTTTAGGCCCTGTTTAAGTCTATTTTGGGTATTTCAAGTGTTTCGAACGCAATTGAATGGTCAAACGGTCATTCCGAGATCTCTATATGAATAAAATCGCGTAGCATCGAGGTTTGATCCGATTCAACATGATGAATGAAATAAGTTCTCGGGAAGAAGCCGCCAGCGCTCAGAACTGTACAAAAGTATCATTATCCACATGTACTGTAAGATATGACCCGATTAGGGTTAGAAGCTAGACAAATGAGATTATGGTTATCATAAAAAACCATATCAAAGAGTTTTAATTCTCTACAAAGCAATTGTTATGAACTGCCACAATACAACAGTCGATGCCCTATCCATTCAAACGGCATCCGTCGGTTGGGCTACTCAGGTACACAATTGTAGATCGGACTTCCCAAGGTCACCTATCCAAACATGACAGGCGCAGGTCCAGAGTCGTCCCTCTCAGTTAGAAACCCTGATAGTCTCAACCTGGATCTCTGGTCAAAATATGGGACATAGACATCTGACTAATACAAAGATGGCTTAGTCCATAAAAAAACAAATACAGGTCTCTACGACCATAAACTCTAAGATTATAGTCCCTGCTGACTAGTCTTCTGCCTTTTAATCAAGGGTCATCGATCATTCGATGTAATTAAGGGCTCGTGCCAGATCACGACTTGGAATGTACTAGATCTCAGAATCTCTGGAATAAAATTCACCTTACGATATCTCTTCTTGTGTATCTTTTGTGAATGCTTGTGATTGTTTATAATTGTTTCTATTACCCAGATCCCTAGAGCAATAATACACAGAAAATTTCATCGTAGTATTTTTAGTTCTAACAGCTTTAAGTATTGAACAATTCATTGTGGTTTGAATAAAGTTGATAGTTTTAGATGATTCAGGGAGTTTGCGTGCCAAGTATATGAGTTCTTATCGAATTTCTGAGATTAATCAGAATGGCTTATGGGTTGTTGATTGATGGAAGCTTTTGATTCGAGTTCTCCATGGATCAAAACAGTGTAATCTCTATTAGAACTATGATGGAAAGTTCATGTATCTTGTGTAGAATTTGAGATAGTTGGTGTTGCTTATTGAAGTTGGTTTAATTAAAGTTTTAATCATTGGTCGTAGTCACGTCTAGTGACAAGATTTGATGAAAGCTACGATTGTAAATCTCAACTAGATTGGAAAGAGGCTTGGCCTATACAATTGAGTGTACCCAAGGTCTAAGCTTTATTGAGGGAACCAAATCAGTAAACACCTATCTATTCCATATTGTTTATGTTCTTTGATTGCTATATCTCCGGGCTGGATAGAGATAGAACTTCGATTCCAGTTGTGATATAATCAAATCATTGGATTGAGCATGGTTAAGTCTATAAGAGGATCCTTGATGCTCTAGTCTTTTTTATTTCTTAGATTTCTTGTTTAGTCCCTGTGGATTGACCTCGGTCTTACCGAGAATTATTACTACATTGCAGCCTTGCACTTGAGGCGAGTGAACATGGGCCGCAATGTCAAAATAGTTGGTCAGTAATGAATTTTTTTAGCAAAATATTTTCAACTGCAAATTTTCTTTTCTTCTTTTCCTTCTTGTAAATTGTGACCCACCTGATCGATGATTGAACAACGGTTCTAATTCTATCAATGAAAACCCAATTATCCATAACTTGGGTATTCTAGTATAGGGAATTTTACATGCAGACCGTAGTAACTTAGAACACCAATAAAAAAGAACAAGTATCATTTAAAAGCACATTTTCAACACTTTTTCTGATATTTTAAAAAGCCAATTGGCATTGGATCATTGAACTATGGGCATAGATTGTACAAAAGTGCATTACAATTTTGTTCAACTAGCTACTGTTGGAATAGAAGGGCTGGCAGCGAAAGTAAAGCCAGACACAAGCAGCAAATTAAATCAAATGAGCAACATAATGCAATCACAATGAATGCAATCAACCACACATAAACAATCTGAATTTAACATGGAAAAACCCCTCACGGGTAAAAAACCATGGTATAAAGAGACACCAATCCACTATTATATCAGAAGTTACAAGAGGTAAAAGAAACAAAACCCAGATCACAAGCCCACAAGAGAAATCTCAAGCTATCCAAAGCTTATTCTTACATGAGACAGATAGCACCGTCCTTTTCTTCATCCTAGAGAACCCCAAGCTTTTCCCAAGCTTTTCTCTTGCCTTAGAACTCTCTCAATCTCCTCTAGAAAACCTGGCCCCAATGACAAAACTCCTAATCCCGCATTACACCCCTTAAATAGACATAAAACCGATATTAGAAACCTCTTGCGCAAAATCACGCAAGAGACCTGCTCAAATAGGAAACAGGCCGACCGGTTGCGGGCCCTTGTTGCAGAAGATTTGAGGCGTCCAATTCCAATAGCTAATTGTGGGGGCCACTGTGTGGGTATCATCCAACCATCAAAAAGATCTTTTGCGCTACCTTGAAAAATGTGACACTCCCAAAAATCATATTAATCCAATTTTCGAGCGGACCATATCATAGGAAACAATGGACAACTGCCCAAAAACCTCTAAATTCCCTTGGGGGTCCACCTAATGATAATATCATGCTCATTCTTGAGGCATCCTATTTTCTTGTTGGGCAACCCTTGATGGTTTGGATGAACTGTGTGCCATATGAGGCTAGATGTACAAAGCTCTCTCTGCCTCATGCCTGATTCTATTTTTGTAGTAGGGAGAGACCTTAATGGATGGGTTAGATGCCATATACACTGCACTGGTTTCTCATCCATTGACAACTTTTTTGCCAACATGAAACACATGTTCCATGTTATTATATCTTGCCCTAATACCAAATAATGTAGCAGTTGTGTGGGTTAAAAAGAAGAGATCACTATCTTGTTCTAAAAAGTAGCCATAAATCCATAAGGATAGAGAAATTTGTAAACACCAAACAGAAAAATGATATTTTTGATGGGGCTTTCCTCCTTAGTGTAGAGGAGAGATCGGTGCAGCCCGGGGGTGGTCGAGTGCCCGGCCAGTTTGGGTCGGGCGACCGAAATTCACCTAGAAGGACAGAAAGTCACTGAACTGTTTTTGGAATAGTCGCGAGCCCGATGGTCAGCTAACCGGGCGCCCGGTGCCCAGGACAGGCGCCCGACCATGTTGGGGCGGGCGACCGAAATTCGACAAGTTATTCTCTAAATTCTTTGGACAATTTTTTGGTTGGCCGGGCCCCCGACGACTTAGGGTCAGGGGCCCGACCATGCGCGGACTGCGAATCCGCAGTTTCCTGTTTTAGCTCGAATTCCTCTGGTGCTCTATTTAAGAGGTTCCGAATCGGAATTAGGGAATCTCAATTGGTTATTTACATTAGGGCTCTCAATGGAGCGGGTTAGATCCGAGATCCGCTCCGCTCCAAACTCGTATAATGGGGAGTTGGATCTTAAAATAGATCCGATTAACTAAATGGGTCGGATTCGGGTTTACAAAAAAAAATCCGAATATGATCGGGTCAGATTCGGATATGACAGTGAGATCTGATCGGATCCCAGTTATCGCATTATGTTTTAAAATTGCAACGTTTAGGCTTCCACAAAAGTGAGTATGGCTCTTCGACTTCCGCTCTTCAACTTTAATACCATGTAATAAATACCTTATCAACACCCGCTCTCTCCACCTCTCTTCCCAAATTCTTCTATTTTAAAGGGTAATCAGATTCATAAACAACGAAAAGAATAACAAGCAAAGGATTAGGTGACAATCTGAGCCATTCAACCATACAATATTCTGAGTATTCACCGTTCATTGTGAGTGTTTTCTCTTTATTTTTTTTATTTTAACAGCGTATTTTATTTTTCTAACCATGTATCATGCAAATTGGGGTGCTGGAAAATCCCCTAATGGTTCAGATCTATGATAGGGTGGGCTACGATTGATGTGGGATCGTTTTATACGAATAGTCCACTCTAAAACCAGTGTTATACAACCCAATTTGCACAGATCTGATTCTTAATAATCTCTTATGCAAAAAGTTATGCGGAACAGATGCCCTTTTGAACGTGAGTGGGGTCCAAAGTGGGACCCACCTTAATGTATATGTTATATCCACATCGGCCATCCGATTTTCCACGTTATTTTAGGCCATGACCCAAAAATTGAGACATGTCCTGATCTCAGGTAGACCATACCGCAGTAAACAGTGGGATTTGAACGTCCACTGTTGAAACTTTCGTACGGCCCACCTTGATGGATGTGTTTCATCCAATCCGTCCATTCGATTTTACATATCATTTTATGTCATGGTACTAAATCTGAAGAAGATCCAGATATTAAGAGGACTATAACATAAGAAACAGTGATGTTGGTCGTCCACCATTGAAACTTTCCCAGAGCTATTATAATAATTATTTTTCATTGAAAAATAAACTAACAATCCTCTTTGATCTTGTCATGGTCTGGCCGAGCTAATGAACGGAATAGATCATGCACGGCGGACCTCTCATAGCCATAAAAAAAGAAAAGAAAAAAAAGTAGAGGAAGAGTGCGGATCCTCTGTGCATGTGGCAAAGGGAAGCGGATTGCATTACAGAGTAACTCATAAGCGTAGATAAGTGTACTGAGTAAACACTGCGGGCTCCATAGTGATTTATGTATTTCATCCACTCCGTTCATCCATTTTAACGGATAAATTTATATCTTGAGACAAAAAATGATGCATATGAAAAGATTAGGTGGACCATACCACAGGAAACAATGTGAATTGAACCTGTACCGTTGAAAAATTCTTGGGAGCCATGGAAGCTTTAGATCAATCTGATATTTGTTTTTTCCCCTTCATTAATGTCCGTTTGATCTTGTGAACAGGTTGGATGACAAATAAACATCACTGCAGGCCCTAGAAAGGTTTCAACAGTGGAAATCATCATACCCACTGTTTCCTGTGGTATTGTCCACCTGAGTTTTGGATATACTTCGATTTTGGTTTCAACCCCTTGAATGATGTGTAAAATAAGATGGACGGTGTAGATAAACTACATACTTTTACAGTGGGCCCAACTGAGTTTACTCAGTACGATAAGGGCACACTGGCCACTGAGTAACTAAGGACGCAATCTGGATCCCGATTTTCTCTGGATACTTGCGTGAGACCCGGAATCAGCGACGTGAGTGGGACCCTGAACCTAGGGCCCACCTGGATGTATTCATTGTATATCCATGTCGTCCATCTGTTTCTTCATATTATTTTAGGATTCTTTTCCAAAAATGAAGCAGATGCAAATTTTAGGTGGACCACACCAAAGGAAACGGTGCTTACTAAACACCTACCATTAAAAACTTCCTGGCATCCACCATAATGTTTATTGACCATCCAATCTGTTGATAAGGTCATGCAGACTAGGATGAAATGAAAAAAAAAAAAAACAAATATCAGGTTCATAGAAAGCTTTTGTGGCCCACAAAAGGTTTAATGGTTATTAACCAGTTTCTTATGGTCCACCGAAACTTGCATCTGCTTCATTTTTTCTATCATGGCATCAAATAAGCCCGAAAAGTAGATGAACGAAATGGATATATAATTCATGCATCGAGGTGGGCTCTTACGGTCAGTGTCCCACCCACATTGATGGTTCCGGGTCTCACCCAAGATTTGTGATGTGGTGGATTCGGACCTAGATCCAACCCGAATCCAATGGCTATATGGATTTTGGATCGGAAATGGATATGGCTATTTATAAATGGATCAGATATGGATATCACCTTTTGGATCCGAGTGGGATCCGAATCCGAGTCCGTATACGGCTATAGATATTCGGATTTGGAGCCGGATCTAAGTGGATCCGATCCAGATCCGACCCATTGAGAGCCCTAATTTACATGTCTAGGGGGGGGGGGAGAGAGAGAGAGAGAGAGAGAGAGAGAGAGAGAGAGAGAGAGAGAGAGAGAGAGAGAGAGGAAGCTTATTGGAAGAGGAGGTTTTGCTTATGAAGGTGATTCACGGTGCAATTGACGTCTCGACTCTTCAACGTGCTCGTACTCAGTGAGTTTTCTTAGTTTCTAGTCCTTTTATTGTTTATCCACTCCTGCGTGAGTGAAGAAGTTAGATCCAAGCGGGTTGTGCTTGTGATCGAGGTTGTAAACAGTTCTCTTGATAGTGGATTGTTTTTCTGGACGAGGTCCCGTGGTTTTTACCTCTTTAAGGGTTTTCCACATAAAAATCTCTTGTGTCATGTGGTTTATGCTTTGATTTAGTTCATTGCATTCTCATATCCCATAATTCAAGTAGTTTTGGGGCGAGATCCTAAGGTTTTATGAAACGCACCCAACAAAAGTGGTATCAGAGAGTTCAGGTTGTTTGAATAGTAGTGGGATCGGATCTGAATTATGGAAGGTAGCTCATCAAGGATGATCAGCCTTAATGGGTCTAACTGGACCATATAGAAGACTAAGATGGAGGACTTGCTTTATTGCAAGGACTTGTATGCTCCAATCTTAGGCATATTACCGAAGATAAAAGATATGCCAGATGATGATTAGAAAAAGTTGGACCGAAAAGCGGTGTGGTTCATTAGACAATGATTGGATGATTCGGTGTTCCACGATGTGCCTACGGAGACCTTAGCCGCTAGCCTATGGAAGAAATTGCAAGGGCTGTATAAGAGGAAGACAACCGGCAATAAGATCTTCCTGATTAGAAGACTTGTGAATCTCAAGTTTAAAGATAATGGTTCTGTGGCTGAGCACATAAATGAAGTGAGCAATATTGTGAACCAGCTCTCCGCTATGAAGATGATCCTAGATGATGAACTATAAGCTTTGCTATTGCTTAGCTCATTGCCTAATAGTTGGGAGACATTGGTGGTGTCTCTGAGTAACTCTACATCAAACGGAAAGATGTCCATGGAGCAAGTAATAGGTTGTCTCTTCAATGAGGAGACAAGGAGGAAGTCTCAGGGGTCTACTCAGCAAGAGGCCCTTGTGACATAGGATCGGGGGAGAGGAAAGAATAGAAAGAGTGGAAAAGCCCGAGATAAATTCAGAGGCAAGTCTGATGTCATGAGAGATGTTGAGTGTTGGAATTGTGGCAAGAAAGGCCATTATAAAAGTAAATGTCACAAGAATAATGATCAGAAAGGAAAGGGAAGGAAAAAGGTGATGAATCAGACTCTACTGCGGTCACCTCCGATAGCGACGTTGTGGTCATTCTCTCAGCAGATCACAATATTTGTCTCACAACTGCGAATCAGGACACCGATTGGGTGATCGATTCGGGAGCATCTTTTCATGCAACTCCACGAAGGGATTTCTTCACAAGCTACAAGCAAGGCAGCTTCGGTATAGTAAAGATGGGGAACTCTGGAGTATCCCAGATTGTGGGAGTTGGTGATATTTGTGTGAAGACCGATGTTGGTTGTACATTGGTTCTAAAAGATGTGAGACATATTCCCGACTTTCGCCTAACTTGATGTCGACGGGAAGGTTGGATGTGGCCGACTATGAGAGTCGATTTGTTGGTGGGCACTGGAAGCTCATTAAGGGTTCGATGATCGCAGCAAGAGGGAAGATATGTTGCACCCTATATAAGACATGTATCAGCATATGCAAAGGTGAGTTGAATGCAGCGAAAGATTTAATGATAGACATGTAGCACAGATGGCTCGGCCACATGAGCGAGAAAGGGCTTTCGCTACTAGCAAAGAAGCGCCTCCTTCCAGAGTTGGCAGGTATACCTCTCAAAACATGTATTTATTGTTTATCAGGGAAACAACATAGAGTTTCATTTCTAAAAACTGCTTTTCATGTTAAGAAAATGCATGCATTAGATTTGGTTTATTCTGATGTCTGTGGTCCTATGAGGACAAAATCCTTGGGTGGGGTATTGTATTTTGTCACGTTTATAGACGCGCATCTAAGAGGGTTTGGGTTTATGTTTTGAAATCCAGGGACGAAGTCTTTGGTATGTTTAAAATTTTTCATGCCATTGTTGAGAGAGAGAGACAGGTAAATTATTGAAGTGCATCCGCACTGATAATGGTAGTGAATACATTGGGGCCTTTCATGAGTATTGTAAGTCCCTAGGTATATGGCACGAACAGACGATACCCAAGACCCCCAGCACAATGGTGTATCTGAACGAATGAATCGCACAATTGTAGAGAGAATCAGATACATGTTATCCCATGCAAAGTTGTCCAAGATGTTCTAGGGAGAATCAATACACACAACAGTGTATTTGATAAATAGATCTCTATCAACCCCGTTGAATGGAGAAGTATCTGAGAAGGTGTGAACTGGACGTGATACTTCATATAGTCATCTCAAGGTATTTGGATGCAGGGCATCCGTTCACGTACCAAAAGACTAGAGGTCTAAGCTCGATATGAAAATCAGGCAGTGTGTGTTCTTGGGGTACGATGATGAAAAATTCGGTTACAGATTGTGGGATCTAACCGAGAAGAAGCTCGTCAGAAGAAGAGATGTGGTTTTCTTTAAAGATCGGTGTATATAAGACATTGAAAAGCCATAGAAGACCCAGCCTAGTTCAGGTGAATTGGATGACATGGATCTGATTACTCCTCCCGTAGTGCCTGATGACGGGGGAGTACAGCAAGATGCAAAGGACGTGTGAATTCCTACAGAAGATGGACCGGGGGAGCAGCCCCCACTTGATCCACCTGTTGAACCATAGGTGAGGAGGACATCAAGGGACAGGCACCCATCCAAGAGGTACTCGCTGCATGAGTACATTATGCTTACCGATGGGGGAGAGCCAGAGGATTACTCTGAAGCCTTAGTTGATGTGCAAAAGGAGTAGTTGAGAGTTATGTAAGAGGAGATGGAATCCTTACATAAGAACCACACCTATGATATGGTGAAATTGTCTAAGGGCAAGAAAGCTCTGAACAACAAGTGGGTGTTCAGAAAGAAGATTGAGCAGAAGAATTCACAGATGAGGTTTAAGGCCAGACTTGTGGTGAAAAGTTTTGGTCAGAGGAAAGGTATAGACTTTGAGGAGATATTCTCATAAATGATGACGATGACGTCCATTCGAATGTTGCTTGGGTTGGTGGTAAGCATTGATCTGGACATAGAGCAGTTAAATGTTAAAATTGCCTTCCTCCATAGTGACTTGAAAGAAGAGATCTATATGCACCAACCAGAGGGGTTCGAAGTCAAGGGTAATGAACATATGTTGTATAGGCTTAGGAAGAGCTTGTATGGGTTAAAATAAGCTCCGAGGCAATGGTATAAGAAGTTTGACTTATTCATATTAAAGCATAGATATGACAGAACGGAGTCGGACCACTGTGTGTTCATGCGTAGGTTCTCAGATGGTGATTTCTTAGTTCTGCTATTATACATTGATGACATGCTCATCATGAAAAAAGATATCAAGAAGATTGACAAGCTGAAACAGGAGTTGGGCAAGTCTTTTGCGATGAAAGATTTGGGCCCGGCTAGACAGATCCTAGGAATGGAGATAACCCGTGACAGAAGCAGCATGAAGCTTTGGTTGTTACAAGAGCGATATATTGAGAAAGTCCTAGAGCGGTTCAATATGAATGCAGCGAAGCCGGTCAGTACTCCACTAGATGGTCACTTCAAATTGGGCGACAAGCAGTGTCCCAAGACGAAGGCAGAGGTAGATGAGATGCAGAAGATACCCTACGCCTCGGCGATAGGAAGTTTGATGTATGCTATGGTGTGTATGCGCCCAAACATAGCATATGTGGTTGGCGTTGTCAGCCGGTATCTTGTCAATCCTAGCAAAGAACATCGGGCAGCGGTGAAGTGGATACTACGGTATCTGTGTGGCTCATCCAGGTTGAGCCTATGCTATGGTGACGAAAAACCTGCGTTAGAAGGCTACATAGATGCAAATATGGCAGGTGACATAGACTCTAGGAAGTCTATATCGGGGTTCATGTTCACATTTACAGGGGGAGCGGTCGCTTGGCAGAGCAAGCTACAGAAGGTCGTAGCATTGTCGACGACAGAGGCCGAGTACATCGTGGTTACAGAAGTATGCAAGGAGATGCTTTGGATGAAGATGTTCCTACGGGAACTTAGCCTGAAGTAAGAGAAGCACGTGGTCTATTTTGATAGCTAGAGTGCGATACACTTGAGCAAGAATCAAAGTCAGCATTCCAAGTCGAAGCACATAGAAATTTAGTAGCACTGAATTAAGAATACTTTGGAACAGAAAGTGTTACAGCTTGAGAAGGTCCACACGGACGATAACGGGTCATACATGATGATCAAGGCTTTACTCAAGGGCAAGTTTGAGGTTTGTAAAAGCCTGGTTGGCTTGAAGAAGGCGGATTCCTCATGAGTCGGAAAGGGGGAGATTTAATGGGATTTTCCTCGTCAATGTAGAGGAGAGATTGGTGCAACCCGGGGGTGGTCGGGCGCCCGACTAGTTTAGGTCGAGCGACCGAAATTTACCTAGAAGGACAAAAAGTCACTGGACTGTTTTTAGAACAGTTGAACACCCGATGGTCGGCTAACCAGGCACCCGACCATGTTGGAACGGGCGACCGAAATTCGGTAAGTTATTCTCTAAACTCTCTGGACAGTTTTTTGGTTGGCCGGGCGCCCAACCATGCACAGATTGTGAATCCGCAGTTTCTTGTTTTGGCTCTAATTCCTCCGGTGCTCTATTTAAGAGGTTCCAAATCGGGATTAGGGAATCTCAATTGGTTGTTTACACGTCCAAGGAGAGAGAGAGAGAGAGAGAGAGAGAGAGAGAGAAGAAGAAGAAGCTTGTTGGAAGAGGAGGTTTTGCTTGTGAAGGTGATTCACGGTGCAATTGACTTCTCGGCACTTCAACGTCCTCGTACTTGATGAGATCTCTCAGTTTCTAGTCCTTTTATTGTTTATCTACTCCTGCATGAGTGAAGAAGGTTAGATCCAAGCGAGTTGTGCTTGTGATCGAAGTTGTAAACAGTTCTCTTGATAGTGGATTGTTTGTCTGGACGAGATCCCATGGTTTTTACCTCTTCGAGGGTTTTCCATGTAAAAATCTCTTGTGACGTGTGGTTTGTGCTTTGATTTAGTTCATTACATTCTCATATCCTATAATTCAAGTAGTTTGGGGGGCGAGATCCTAAGGTTTTGTGAAACGCACCCAACAATTTTTAGATAAGTGAAGACTACGACATATTTGATATACTTATATAAGCAAAAGAAGTCAAATATTCCAATTTAACTCAAAATATAAGACTTTTTTGAAATAGTAAAAATTACTAAAAATAATAAAAAGATGTTTAATCCTATTGAAACCCATAAAAAAATCCACAGATGACTAAAACAGATACTTTGGACAACAAAACTATTAAAGCCCTGAAAATAAAAATAGAACTTATTAAAAATAGTAAGTTTTAACTTAAAATCTTAATTTGACCCTTAAAACGATTGAATTTTGTAAAGTTATTTAAAAGTTAATGTGGAGCTCATCAATAGCTTTCCAATATTGGTGTATTATTTGAGTGAAATAGATAACTAGTTATGGTTGTCAAAAGCTATAGTGCATATTTAAGCAATTTTTGCCTCAGTTCAAGCCTTTCGATCATGATCGTTCATGAAGTTATCCACCACCTTTATTACATCAAACTACTCCACTTGAAGAGAACTTGCCCTTAAGTTAGTTGGTGGTTGCCACTACTCAAGTGCATAATTCTCGAACATAGCTGTAATATTGAAAGTCCACAATATTACCAAGGCCACAAACTTTTAAAGGTGAGTTAATTCAGGGTTCAAATGCTTTTTGTCCAACCAGAAGATAAGCGAGAGGAGTGGAATGATGCCTGTGAAGGAATGCCTCTTGAGGATGAAGAAAAAGAGTTGACCTATGCAAATGAAGGAGTGCATCTTGCTGTTGGATTACTTAATGGATCCAAAGAGGAATCCACAATTCAGTTCCTTGATGGATAACCCAATAGAAATGATTAATGGATTGATAGTTATGGACGAAGGCAAATACTTTCATAGTTATTGAGGCAGCGATCAAAACCCTTCTACCTTCTTAGCAACAACTAAAGTGCATAGATTAATAGCCAGTAGTGGCGACACCAACAATGTGACTAGTAAATGTTAATCAAGAGCAACCAATAACAAATCCATTGTAATTAAAAAGGTGGAAGTTGACACCCCAGATGATAGAGGATTGTAAAGAAATGAAGTTGAGGTTTCATTTTCTAAAATTTCATCATAAGTATAAAATCCCAATATGACATGTAAGCCTTCACCATCAGTTATTGCCAAAGACAAAGAAGATGTGCTACAAAGGCATCACTGGGGTGGGGTACTAACATTATAAACTTAGGGATAAGGTAAATGTGATGCTGAATGTCCTTCATAGGGGGAGATCCATCTAGGAGATCTTATTGTGTAATCTCCTCGAATTTCCTCATCAACAATGTTAATATTTTCGGGATCTTCTTAGGTTCCATATTTTTATCCTTCACTACTAAGGCATACATCTCTCTTGTATTCTTGATCTCTTTTACAAAATCAATATTCATAAGCAAGAATGATCACTCCTCCACTTGGGAAGCTTTGGGTCAGCTCTTCCTTCTCATATGAGTAAGGACAATCTTTCTCACATCTTTAAAGAACATATATGTATTTTCTTTGCCTCTATGCTAGAGCTAATATCATCTTGCCATGGTCTCCCAAGCAACGTGTGACAGACCTCCATGTCAATTGCATCACATATCACTTTAGCTTTATAATATTTATCAATTGATAATAAATTCGACATCATTTTGTTCCCTTGGTTTTGTTGACCTCTTTGATCCAAGCAATTGTGTATGGAAAAGTGTGCTTTTCCATCTTTAGCTATACTTTGTCTGTGTCTTGGACATAATATTCTTGATACTGCCTCGATTGATTACTACTTCAAAAACCTTCCCATTGACTATACACTAATTCTAAAGATGTTGTTTCGTTGTGATTTCGGTTCCTACTTTTTTCTTATGAAAATGGATACCCCTTAATCTGGATACCCCTTAATCTTCACAAGTCTACTCGTTGTCTTCACCCTCGTGATGTTTCTCTATCTCCTCGTTAGGTTCTTCTTGGTCCTTATTCACTTTCCATGAGTTAGTAATCAAGTTAGCCATCTCTCTCTAAGGGAAATAGTTAGACTGATACCCAAGTTAACCACACCTACAATACTTAGTTGATTGGAGTGGAGAAAAGGGGTTCTAAAACATGTTTGTGGTGTTGGCTGCTCCTCCCTTTTGCCTAACTTCTCTGCTCCTTGAATCTTGATTCATATTAGCGGGAAGTTGAGAGTGTCCCCTAATAGGCTATTTGTCTCTAGCCAACATCGTGGTATGTGTGCATTCAGCAGTTCTCCCCACCACTTGGCTTTTTGTGACATATTGGTTTGTTGCATGTTTATTTTACTCACCAACTTGATAGCCTCATTAAGAGTCCATATTGTTGCATCATAACACAATCTTACATAGCCATCTATAGTCCACCCGTGAACCTTACTAGTTGCAATTTAGTCTCAATCAAATCATTACATGAGGACAAAAGTATAATAATTCCACACAATCCTTCATCGTATGAATTTATTGGTGGCAATTTTGGTAATTTTTAGAACAATCCCTAATTGTAATATGTTGGAAGGAATCACACTCACATTAACTTCTTTATCCATGATTAGGTTCATATTGATGCCTTTGAATGCTGCATCCATGAGAGATGGAGTTGCTACCATTAAGTTGATGCTCTACCTTCAAGAATTATGATACAAGATTTACTTTCTTCTCCTCAAGGATTTTTCATAGTCAAAGAATCACTCTACTTATGTGAGCAAATTGAGAAAATCCTCAATGTGAAGATGTCCATTGAAGGAAATGAGATCTACCTTAAGTTGGTAGTCTTGATCTTGTCCAACACTTTTTAGCCGTGCTACACAGGGTAATATCGTCCACCTCCTCATCATTAGACTCATAGCTAAACATTTATGGTCTAAGATTTGATATGGGTGTTGGATTTATTGAACTATGAATTAGCCAACCACAAGTCCATCATCGATTGTGGGCCACTCAATGCCATTAATTTGGTTGTGCCCTATGAACCCAGTTAACTAAGCCACTTCTTGCAGCTCTTAAATGGCTCTTTATACTAGTTAACCTTTTAAAGAATTGTTGCCACCCAATCCAATATTGGAACCCATAATCCAAAGAAAAACCTTACCATTATACCAAATAACATAATAGCTCTAACACCAAATAATGTAGTGGGTGCATGGATAAAAGGGAAGAGATCACTGTCTTCTTCTTAAAAATAGCCTTTAATTCCATAGGATAAAGAATTTTTTAAAAACAAGAGTGAAAATTAATATTATTGAATGAAGTGTTATTTAAAACCTATTTGATGTGCTTATATATAAGTTAAAGAATTTGTATATTCCTAATTCGAATTTAAATAAGATAATTTTTTGAAACAGTAAAATTGATTAAAAATAGTGAAAAACATCTAATCTAACCAAAACTCATAAAAAACCTTTAGAGGGCGTTTTGGGCATGGTATTAGATGGAATTAGGTGGGATAGGATTAGGAAAACATAATTATTATAGGTGGCAGGGGATTGTCTCTTATTACTATAGGACACCATGGGACCCACAAACTCTACACCGTATTTGTGTCACGGTGGCATTCAATCTTCCATTTGCTGGCTATAGAATGGACATACCAACCAGCATTTGGAACCATTGATAATTAAATGTATGTGTTATATCCACACCGTTCATCCATTTTGCAGCATAATTTTATGGTATGGCCCAAAAATAAGGTAGAGCTTATGTGGACCACAACGCAACAATGGGGACAATGTCGCTCACCGTTGAAATCTTCCTAGGGTCCATTGTGTTCTTTTCTTTCCATCCAACATGTTCATAAGGCCAAACAAACTAGATAAAGGGAAAACAAAAATATCAGCTTGACTCAAAACTTTCATGGCCCCCAAGAAGTTTCAATGGTATGCATTCAATCCCCATTACCTTTTGTTGTGGGGTCCACTTGAGCTTTGGATTTGCCTGATTTTGGGGCTCATGACTTAAAATTATCTTGAAAAATGGATGGATGGTGTGGATATAGTCCATACATCATGGTGGGACCTACAAAAATTGCTGACATTAGCCCGACCTTATAAAAAAATTTCATACATCATGGCGGGAATTTGTGCTATAGCGCGGAATTTCAGGAGGGACCAAATGCAATTCCATCCCACCTAATCCCAGCCTCCTAAAACACTGGATGGAATTTGCACGGTAACAAATGCAATTCCATCCCACTTAATCCCATATAATACCATGCGCTAAACGCCCCCTTAAATGCGACTTTAGACCATCGCTAGACTCTTAAAATTATAAAAATGAAAAAAAAAATGCGTTCCTCCATAGTGACTTACATGAAGAAATCTATATAAGTCTTCCTCCTGGGTTTCACCATACAACATCTCCAGGTAAAGCGTGTCGCTTGAAAAAGGCATTATATGGCTTAAAGCAGTCTCCATGCGCATGGTTTGAGAGCTTTAGTTCTACAATTCAGAATGTGGGTTTTTAGCGATGTTCGTTTAATCATTCAACCTATGTCAAGTGCTCAAATCCTTCAGTTACTATATTGGCAGTTTGTGTAGATGATATTATTATTACCGGTAATTATGATACTGTCGTTACACAACTCAAGAGCTTCTTAGCTAATACTTTTGAAACCAAGGACCTAGGATCCTCAGGTACTTCCTTGGCATTGAGGTGGTATGTTAAAAAAATGATATATTTATCTCCCAACGAAAGTATACTCTTGATCTCCTTCAATCCATCAGGTTGCTTGGTTTACGACTTATTGATACTTCAGTTGATATGAATCATCATCCATTTAGTACAGAGTTTCCCTCTCTTGATGACCTGGGATTATATTGATGTCTTGTGGGAAAACTTATATATTTGTCGATTACTTGACCGGACATAGTTTATGTCCTGAGTGTTGTCAGTCAATTTATGAAGGCACCCTGTCATCATCACCTTACTGTTATATTTCGCATTCTTCGACATCTCGAAGCATCCCCAAGCAGGGTATTTTGTACTCCGATCACGGATACCTTCATGTTATTGCCTATTGTGACGTTGATTGGGCTGGTTCGTCTAATGACCATCAATCTACCACTAATTTTTGTACATTTGTGGGTGGTAATCTGATGAGTTGGAAGAGTAAGAAGCAGACTGTTGTGGCATGTTCCTCTATTAAATCTAGTTTTACTCCATGGGGCATGTGACCAATGAAGTTGTTTGGTTGAGGATTCTTCTTCAAGAGCTTGGGTTTCTTGATAATTCATCAAATCCCCTCTTTTGTGATAATCAAGACTCAATTTCATATTGCCTCTAATCCCGTAATCCATGAACGAACCAAATATATTGAGATTGACTGCCAATTTGTACGGAAAAAAGTTACGTCGGTATCATTTATACCCCCATATCTCTCCTCCAAGAGCTGATGTGTTTACCAAAGCACTTTCTACCATTTGATTGTTTTCTATGTTGTCTAAGCAGGGCATCCATGACATTCATGCACCAGATAGAGGGAGAGTATTAGAGTGTATCATGTTTGGTAGTCCTTAGCCTATCGAAACATTATTTTCCATACTTTTTAGAAGTAAAAGAGAGGGGAGAGAAATCCTTAATTCTCAGCTTTTACATGACGTCACAATTCAAAAATAACCCAAAACCCCCACCTCTATTTAAAACAGATCATAAACATAGAATTCTCAAAGACCATATTAAATCTAAGTCATAATCATCATCAAACAACACCATTCAACATATAAACAATATACAATCAATTTAAACATATTAGAATTGATTAGATCAGGCATTGTGTTCAGAGGTCAATCACACCCCCAACTTGACCATTGGCGATGTTATTAAATTGGAAACTATAGATCTCCTAAACTGTTCATCCACTTGAGCTGAAATTTCAGGCTATGAAACTTTACAATGAGCATTTCATCTTGGCTGCTGGGTTCATGGAAATAGAGTTTCCGGAAGGAAATTGTCCATTGATCATGGAATGGGTGGCTCTGATATCTTGTGTTGGTTTCTTACAGTGGTGAATATTTTAGATGTAGAATATAGGTCCATTAAGCCATACTTCAAAACATAAAATCAATCACATGAGCATATGAGTCAAGCCAAAATAAAATAAATATCCCTGGTGGGCCACCTAGAGAGAATCAAGAGTAGGTATGAGTCTAAAAGCCATATCGGTGAGTCAATTAGCATAATTTTCGATAGACGTGATTTTCACGGTGGGCCACCCTCATTTGATAAGTATCCGGTGATGGCATTTTACTGAGAAGATGGCTAGGGCACCACGAGTGGTGGTGAGCTTTCTAGTATAGGTGACCAGCCAGGAGCAGATTAGGTGCAGCCCTGGCCTCACCGAACACGGTGGGGCCCACCTTAATGTATGCGTAGTATATCCACGCCCTACATCCATTTTTCCATACCATTTTAGGGCAGATCGATCAGCTTGATCCAAAACTTCTGTGGCCCCCAACGTTTCAACAGTGAGCTTCCTATCCCCACTGCTTCATGTAGCGTGGTCCACTCAAGCCTTTGATCTGCCTCCTTTTTCTGTTCATGCTCAAAAATGATCTGTCAAAATCGATGGATGGCGTGGATAAAACCGTCTCTAAGTTGGTGAGGGTAGTATCCAATCGTCCCAAACTTGTGGTATTGTACCATATTTCCTGTCAGATTTAGATTTAGATAGAACATCTAAACCATTAATTATGTAGGACCCATCTTTGATGATCACCTGACACAAAATCAGGACGATCCCCTTACTATATGGGCCACACTGTTTAGAATCAATAAACAACCAACGGTGAGACTCTATACACAGGATTGGTCCGCCTTGAAAGTGGATCAGCCATTTGTTTTCTTCCAGAAAGTTGATATTCACAGTGGCCTGTCTTTTCATGGTACTGATTTCCGTACAAAGGTGCGGTGTTGGCGAGAAAGATGACACTGTACCACTAGATGGGGTACAGTAGCCGGTAGGTGACCATTTCTTCCCAAATTACCAAACCGACGACTTTGGATTTTTTTTTGTCTCTTTTCACGGGTCTTTTCACCGGATTCGGATTGTGTCTTGTAGGACACAACACTACGTTTGTGCTGATCCCCTACCATGATGTATGTCTTTCATGGGAGCGGATTAGGTGTTACCCGGGTAACACTTTAGTGGGTGTTACCCGTACTGTGGGGCCCACCTTGATGATGGGTTGTATATCCATACCGTCCATCTGTTTCTCCAGACAATTTCAGGCCTTGATCCCAAAAATTATAAAGATTTGAATCTCAGGTGGACCATATCACAGGAAAGAGTGGTGATTGAGTACCTCACCATTGAAAATTTCGAAGGGATTTTAGTAATTTTTATTTCCCAGCCAACCGGTTGACAATGCCAAGCAGACCTGAATGTAGACCTGAACACGAAACGAGTTTGATCGTTTGAATTGACTCGGATCGACTCGATAAAACTCTGTTCAAACAGAAAGTCTTTCTGTTCAAACTTTGTTCCAACATTCAAAGTTTGTTTGAAAAAAAATTAAAGTCAGTTTCAATCACAACCCTATTCGACTTGACTCTTCTCATGGGTCTTTTCACCAGGTTCGGATTGTGTTGTGTACACTACGTTGGTGTTGAACGGTGCTCGACAAGAAGCTCCACGGCCCTACCATGATGTATATCTTTTATGGGAGTGGATTAGGTGTTACTCTTACTGTGGGGGCCACCTTGATGATGCGTTGTATATCCACTCCGTCTATCCATTGCTCCAAACTATTTCAGGTCTTGATACCAAAAATCAAGATCTGAATCTCAGGTGGATCACACCATAAAAGAGTGGTGATTGAGTACCTCACCATTAAAAACTCCAAAGAGCCAATCGTAGGGTTTTGGTGATGTTATTTGCCATCCAACTTATTAATAATGTTAAGAAGACCTGAATGAAGGTAAAAATATAAAGATTATCTTGATCCAAAAAATTTGTAGCCCATAGAAAGCTTTTAATGGCCGTTCGTCACTGGTTTTAATGGTGTGGATGGCCAATAAACATTACGTTAGGCGGCCCAACATAATGTTTTAACTAAACACGGGTCGCTGGTTAACACATGTGGCCTTGTGTTAACGAGTGAAAACATTATGTTTTTCTAAGGCTCATTTTAATTAATATATATATATATATATATATATATATATATATATATATATATATATATATATATATATATATATATATATATATATATATTTCCATCCAACTTATTGATTAGATCATCGCACACACCTGGATGATGGGAAAACACAAATAAGATTTGAAAATTTTGTAGCCATGCGCTATTGGACCATGCTAGGGGCCCACTGTGTTGTATGTGTTTTATCCATACTGTCCATTTATTTTTCTAGCTGATTTTATGTTATGAGCCCAAAAATTAAGCAGATCAAAATCTTAAGTGGACCAGATCACAGTAAACAATTGTGATTGAACACCACCATTAATTAAAAGCTTCTTGGGGCCAAAAAAGTTTTGGATCAACATGAGATCTGTGTTTTCCCCCCATCCAGGTCCGTGTGACCTAATCAACAGGTTGAATGGTAAATAAACATTACAGTTGGCAGTAGGAAGTTTTTAATGGTGGTGTTTCAATCACCACTGTTTTCCTGTTCTGTGATCCACTGAGATTTGGATCTGCTTCATTTTTTACTTATGCCTAAAATATTGATCTAAAATGAATGGACGTCCCAAATAAAACACATACATCAATGTGAGGCCCATAGAGCACTGTCCAGTAGCAACTTGCTACTGGCCGTATCAATATGCAATCCGCGACCCTTTTCACCCAGAATAGCATCGAACCATTGTACTCGAGCCCCCCCTTACAATGGCCCATGCTCTATCATCGCGTCCATTAATTTTGTACATGGGTGGTCCATGGTCACACCAATTATGTGATCCATTGATCCCCTCTTTGAGCGGATATTTAGGAGCATCCGATCATTATAGTTTGTATCTTTAGACAGTGGGCCTCACCTAAACGAGTGGTTGTGATAACTAAGGTTGGGGCATTGAACAAAATAATAAGCTATCACAAAATGATAGAGAAAAATTGGAAATCAAAAATCCAAAAATAAGGTCAGGCTGAAGAACCATTGATGGAACTCTATAAACACAGTATACTAGCATATAAACACCAAAAAGAATAATCCCTACATGAGAGAGAGAGAGAGAGAGAGAGAGAGAATTTGTTCTTTTGAGTTGAGTTAGACCACTACACTGAGGTATTTTCTACATTGCGTCTAGTCGTTATTTTAATATTGGGCTAGCTCACATGCATCAGTTTTTACATGGTTTGGACTGTTATATATTGCAAGAGCAGTTACACCAGGGCTCTTAAACGGCTCTACAACTTCTTATAAAAAATAGAGATGTCTCTCTATTAAACCTCTTTCCCACAGCACTGCTCAACTCCGAACCCAGCCACTAATCCATCACATAAGCCACTATCGCACCAGTCTCGCTTCGATTCATGAGAGAGCGACTCATCTATGTGTGAAGTGCAAAGTGTGCCATTAGTGCCTCTACAGCCACACTGCCTTACATGCCCACACCTTCGCATTGAGTCTGAGTCCATAATCGAGCTCGAGACCGAGCCCATGCCCATGTGAAGCACTGGAACACGCAAGCCTTGATAATCTTCTCTCCTACTAATGAAACCTTAAGATACTCCACGTCCTATTCATAAAAAGGATTTTTTTTCTTCTCTTCCATTCGACATGGGACTATTCCCAAAAGTGAAAACCCAAGTCAATTTCCCAAACACATTGTATACAATATATTATTCTTTATTTATTTAAAATATTTTTTAACCAAAACATTTTCTACAAAAGGTTTTAGTGTTTAATGGGTGTGGGACTAACGTTTTGGATGGTCCCGCTCACCATACAGGACCGGCTTTTCGAATCGATTAGCATACAATCCTTGTATATATACGACATTCAATGCACAACAAGTCTTTCCTGCCAAGTTGTCAGTTGTGTGTAACATCCTAGCCATGAAAAATGTGGGCCGCCTCATAGAGATTACGTAGAAGAAAAACAAGGGTGGTCCATTCATCAGATGGGCTACACCATTAAGATCAATGGACAGCCGATGGACTGATTCAATGTACAGGTTTGGGCTACCTATATAAGTATACAAATTGGATTTTTCCCTAATTAATCATTACGATGCGGTCCACCATTTACACGGATCAGATTTTCTACAGAAGTGATACAATGGCAAGGAAACAGCCATTGTATATTAAAGTTCAAATACATTGCTGTATGTAAAAATAGGACGGACTGCGTTTCTTGCCACTATATTCTATTCTTTTAATGATCCAAGGGGCTAAGTGTATGGGAACCTTTCCATGGACATAGATTCATTTGGACTCTGGGGCATCCACAACACCTATCTGAACCGTCCATTAGGTATGATACACTCTTCATAGTCTGCCTTGAAACATACATACTGATCAGAGGATCCAAACCATCCATTTAGTGGCATGCAAAATGGATGTATAGGATTATTGTAATAGATAGGCCCACTCGTGGGTGTTTAAAAGCATCTGATGGCTGTGATTTTCTTCCAGGACTGCACCTAATGGACGGTTGAGATAGCTTATGGGAATGCCAACATATCCAAATGCAGCTATGTGCATGGGAATGTTTCCATCCACTTAGCTTGCTGGTTTTTACTTCAATTATTTGCACCTCAATTCTGATTCACGTGGCAAAAGTCATACGAGATCTTAGACGATCGAAAGGTGGGCCCCATTTTTTATGGGTCACATCAAAAAAATCAAATCCATCAAAGAATCCCGGGCATTTGGTTCCACTGCAGGGCTTTCGTGGAAAAGAAATGAGTGGTTGTAAGAAAGGTTCCATTGACTGCCTATTGTCTACACCGAAGCTGTAGCTAACACTCAAATGACCTCATCATGTCTCCCAAAATATCCACGCAGGTTGGCTGGTAAGGTTTCAACGATGGACATCAATATCCCCACTGTTTTCTGTGGTGTGGTCCACTTAAGCTTTGGATATGCCTCAATTTTGGGCTCATGCCATATAATGATCCGGTAAAATGGATGGACGGCATGGATAAAACACATACATCATAGAGGGCCCAAAGAGATTTGACATCAGCTAGCTGGCTGGGTTTTGGGTCACCAGCCAAACCCCATCCAAAATATCCCCCTTTTCACGCAAAAAAGGCTCATTTACATGGATTCGATCATCATGTGGGCCACCACATGAATGTATAGTTATCCATTGCTTTCTATTGTGTGGCCCACCTATTGATCGGAGAAGCCTGATATTTTGGACATCCCATCATCTTGGTGGGCCTCACTCAATGCACGGATTGGATGGTAGAGACGCAAGATGGTGGCCACACAGACAATAGTTAATAAGTAAGTGAATAACTTTTACATTCGTATATAAATGTCCGCCTGCTAGCTCAGCCGGAAGACACAGCAGGTCCGGGGTTAAAATGGCACAGAGATACACTAATTACACCCTAGTCCACAGCTCAAGTGGTGGACTCAGTGAAGATAGCCTCGTTTCAACACTGAGGTCATTCTGATGTTTCTGATGTGACTAACAGGAGATTTCCTGCGAAAGCCTTGCGCAGGAAGACCAAGGTGGGGCCCACGGTGATGTTTTTTGATGAATCTACCCCGTTCATCCGTTTTGGGAGCTCATTTTAGGACGTGAAAAAAAATGAACCAGATCCAAGACTCAAGTGGGCCTCACTAAAGGAAAAGGTGGGTAGGTAAATTACTACCGTTGAAACCTCCCTGGGGTCCACAGTGATGTTTATATGACATCCATACCGTTCATAATGTCACTACTACTGGGATGAACTGGAAACACGAATATTATCCTGATTCGAAACTCCTGTGGCTTCACAAATATTTCAACTATGGACATTTAATCCTCATATTTTCGGCCCACTTGAGTCTTGGATCCAGTTCATTTTTGTTCTCATCTCCTAAAATGAGCTCCCAAAACGGATGGACAGGGTGGATTCATCAAAAAAATCACTGTGGGCCCCACCTTGGTTCCCAGCGCAGGAACTTCCTGCGCAAGGCTTTCGCAGGAGATCCGCGCCCGTGGGTGCGTGGGTGCACTAACAATGGGGTGTGTGAATTAACACACATAAAAAAAAAAAAAAAAAAAACACTAATTGCACCTGCGGGTGCATAGTGCGACTAACAGTGTGGGTGCGTTGCATGACCCGTGGTTAAAAGTTTTGGATCAAGCTGTTATTTAGGTGGTATCTTCGTCGATGGCAAATAAACATTCCGGTCGCCCGTGATTTTTTTAAATGGTGGGGATTCAATCAATATTGTTTCCTGTCGTATTGTCCACTTAAGATATGGAGCTTCTTTATTTTTGGGATAATTCCTTAAAATGAGCTGTCAAAATAGATGAATGGTGTGGATTTAAGGCACATACATCAAAGTGGGCCAATCTGCAAGGACTTGGAAACGGGGCCTCATGACTGATATTTTGTTTTCAAGGTAAACGACTGATATCATTTCATCACTCGTGTTTGTTTTTTCAAATTCGGATGATAGCTAAAGTAGTCCAAGATAGTATGCACTTCTTAATTATACATAGCACCATCAGTGAATGGCAGCTTTCATGGCCGGGCCCCACTAGGGATGTCACAGGATGGAAAAAAATTCCATCGGTCTGATGATCCTCAGGACCCCAATTAGTAGACTTTTTCAAACTTAATCGTCCATTCATTCGGGTCGTGATGGGGCCAATGGATTCTTCAGTTAGTGGATCTTGTTGGTCGGTAGATCATCCATAACGGGCATATTGATATGGACGGTAAAGATTACCTCGGACAGGAAGCATGCAGTATGCAGTGGGCATTGCTTGATGAACGGCCCTGATCTTTCACACATTCACCAAGTTGACAAGTGGGGCCCACCGTGATGTATGGGTCTTCTCCACGCCGTTCATCCATTTTTCCTGATCAGTTTAGGTATAAGCCAAAGAATGACGCAGATCCAAGGCTTAAGTGGACCACACCCAGCAATCCAGACCGTTGGTCTGTTATGTTCCACCGTGGGTGGACGAAATCTAAAAGATTAAGATCTGTGGCCTACAAACAGACAATTAAGAAAAGTGAAAGACAACGACGGTTGACATTCAAATGAAGAACATCTTAATATTAGGTCACTGGATCTCCCATCCTGGGAGATTCAAAGGCAGTCTCCAGGTGGGACTCAACCCACAAATGGTCTGGATCACCGAATCCCATTTCTCGGAACTGAAAATGGGTCCATACAATGCAAAGATACAGAGCCATGTACCATATAAGTCTTCTTCATTGGTCCACAAGTGCATAGGTGGCCCACTTGATGATTAGATCGCCTGACTTTTTAAACCACTCATCAACGGTGAGGATCACCTGATGACCGGCCTGATCTTTCACACATGTGCCAGATGACAAGTGCAAGAAATATTGTGCCATCCCTCGGGTCCAGACAGGAACCCGAACCCGAACCCGAACCCGAACTTGAACTTCTCATCTATAAAACATTCACTCAACCCTTTGCTCTTCCCACAAAATCCTCTCTTACCTCACCATGAAGCTTCAAGCTTATCTCAGATTCTTAGCCTTCTACTCTTTTCTCATCCCACTCCTAGCATCTGCAGATTGCGAATGCGGTTCCACCACAGAAGATCGTAACAAAATCAAGGCCCTACGATTGAAATTCATCACGATCGCTTCCGTTCTAACGGCGGGGGCCATCGGCGTATTTCTTCCTATCATAGGGAGGTCCATCGCCGCTTTTCGATCAGACAAAGACGTGTTCTTCGTGATCAAAGCGTTCGCCGCTGGGGTTATACTAGCGACGGGCATGATACACATCCTACCGGACGCTTTCAGCAATCTAACGTCGCCATGTCTTAGCAAGAATCCATGGGGGAAATTCCCATTCGCAGGATTTGTCGCCATGTTGTCCTCGATCGGGACATTGATGGTGGACACATTCGCGACGGGGTATTATAAGAGGCTACACTTTAGAAAGACGGGGCCCACCGATAGTGAGAATGTAGACCATGAGCAGACCTCGGAACACGCGGGCCATGTTCATGTGCACACTCATGCAACACATGGGCATGCACACGGACCGGCGGGATTCGTGTCCCAAGATTCAGCCACGACGGACCTACTTCGATACCGTGTTGTGTCACAGGTATGTGTGCAATCAATACATTGGATTATGTAGGATTCATTAAGGTAATAAAATGTTCTTCTTCCCTTAAAACCTGATAATTTGACTTGAAACTCAGCCGAGTCAACTCGACTCGACAATATTTTGAGCCGAGTCATAGAGAAAGAGAAACTCACTACAGACCCACATGTATTTATATATGTATGCATGTGGTTATATAGGTATCATGCATGTCTTTTTGTATTTGTGTATGTAGTTATAAATGTACCTATGCATGGCATGTATGTATGTATGTTTCTATGTCATATCTCCCTATTTTTTTCTAAGATAAAAAGCAAGAAAATGATTTTTTGGCTGTGAACTTGGGAATTAGGTATACTCCCATTTATTAGATATACACCCATTTTTAAAATAAAAAAATTGGCCCATCTATACTATATTTTATACCTTAAAAGTGGAAAAAGGGTGCATTTATCAGAAATGGGGGTTCTAGATATCATTTCTTTCATTTTATATCTAATATAACTTGACAATGTTCATGCTAATTTTTAGTGCTAGGATCCTATGTTAGTTCTTTGGCATCTAAAAATTGGTGGTGACTCTTCAACAGTACACATGGCATAGTTGTGCGGCAATCTAGACCGTTTAAATTGCCGAACCAACTGCCAATGGAGCATAACTAAAAAAGTGCACTAAGAGGATAATATCTATTGTATGAATTAGGACCATTCAGTAATTTACTTTTAACCATCCATTTGATAGCCATTAATTGGATGGTTTGGATTGTTTGATCAATGTGATTTTAGAGATATGCTCCATTGAAAATGGGCCCCATGATTTGGATGATCCAGATAGCTTTACATTGATGTCACATGTGAGGAGTATGAGTCACCACTGTTTTAAAAAAGAGTTAACCAGTGATGAATTTTGTTTTTGTTTTATGATGTGGTGTAGGTGCTGGAATTGGGCATTGTGGTTCATTCTGTGATTATTGGAATTTCCGTGGGTGCTTCTGAAAGTCCGTCTACAATAAGGCCTCTTCTAGCTGCCCTGAGTTTCCATCAGTTTTTCGAAGGGATGGGATTGGGAGGATGTGTGGTTCAGGTACATACTCTCTAGCTCGATGTATGTTTTCGTAGAGAGATGCCTGTGTTGATTTTCAACGTATATGGTTATTATACAATTGTTCGGTGTATGTTTGGGATGGTATGTTGATTTTCATTGTGAGAAAGTTTAAGTGCTTTCAGTTGCATTGGTAAACTTGGGGAGACCAACTGATCAATCCCTACCGTCCATTAGGTCTAACATGTAAAAATACATCGATTTGATGGATGGGATGGTTAGGGCTGCATGGTAAAAGCCTCGATTTAGAATCATAATGGATCCACGTTGAAAACCATCAAATGATCCAAACCGTTGACTAAGTCGTTCCTATATAAAAGATAGGACCCAAATTGCCTACCAAAGGAAGCTAGGTGGGGTCCACCATGATGCTTGTGATAAATCTGCCCTGTTCATTTGTTTTGCCAGGTAGAACCAAAACTCAAGCGGACCACACGACAGTAAAAAGTGGGTAGCGAAATGCCTACCGTTGAAACCTCCCTAGGGCACAACCTGATGTTTACGTGCCATCCATGCCCCTCATAAGGTCATTCCAACTGGGATGAACCGAAAACAAAAAGAACAAAAAAGTAAATAAATAAAAATAAATAAATTTGCCTGATTCAAAACTTCTACGGCCCACCAATGTTTCAACAGTGGACGTTCAGTACTCACTCTTTTCTAATGTGCAGCCCACTTAGAGTTTTGATCTGCTTCATTGTTGGGCCATGTCATAACATAATCTACTATTTTCTAATGTGCAGCCCACTTGAGATTTGTATCTGCTTCATTGTTGGGCCCATGTCATAACATAATCTGGCAAAATAGATGGACGAGTGGATTTCTCACAAACGTCAAGGTGGGCCCCACCTAGCTTCCTGTTGCTGGCAATCCCCGTCCTAAATGATATTGACCATCAGTTTTATAAACCATTGATTGGTGTAATTTTTTGTTCTATGGTGGCCTCTAAATGTGTGTTGGACCTAATGGACGGTCCAAATCAATCGATTGGACTGCATAAGTATCCAGATGCAACTGGGAGCACTTTAACTAATAGGGGTATGAGTGGTATGAGAGCACCATATGATTTTTTACATCATTGGTCAGGCTGTCAATGGACCGGGTTGGCCCGACATGCTTTCGGGCCTGGGCTTGGACTAGAGTATCAGGCCCGCAAGTCGGGTTCGGGCCTAAACTATAAGCTCGTTTTTTAAACGCGCTGGACTTGGACTGAGCTGTTAAAAACCCGTCAGCCTAGCCTGACCTAAATATATTTTTTAAATTTTAAAATTAAAAATAAAATATTTTTTCCCTTTCAAAATTTAAATTTTATATAATTTTTCTTCAAAAATTCATCTCCCTGCTATAGTTTTGATAAATTTTGTCATATATGAAAAAGTAAAAGATTAAATTATAGTTTTTCTCTCTATGTGAAATGCTGGGCTTGAGCTGGGTCGGGTTCGGGTTGGACTATGCATTTGCATCTTGGGCCAGGCTCGGGCTAAACTAATGTGGCCCTTTAAAAGCCTGAGTTTGAACATGTGTTGGAAGAGACGGGCCGGGTTTGGACAGAGCTTGGCCCGGCCCTAACCGGGCCCATTGACACCCGGCTGATTGAGTTGGAAGAGCATGCACCTTTTCTCATCAAACACCAGAGGAAAGTGAAAGCTGTCCTGGAATCTCTATCATGCAGTAGTGGTGCACCTGCCCATCAATATGGGTCGTCCAATTGATGGGACCCAAGCACAAAAGTCTCCCTCATTGATTAATACCAACCATCCAATTAACAGAATCTTTTTGTACTATGGTCACTAAATTAGGAGGGCATCCAAGGTGGGTGCATCCCTGACTGTGGGGCCATTGTGATGTATATGCTTACATCCACACCGTCCATTCCTTTTGAAATCTCATAAACATGAAGCATATCCAAATTTTACGTGGATCACACCACACGAAAAAGTCATGACTGAATACTTTTTATTTTCCATCCAACCTGTTGATATGGTCACAAAGACCTGGATGAAGGGACCACATGAATATTATTTTGATCAAAAACTTTTATAGCCCACAAGAAGGTTTTAATGGTCAATCACCACTGTTTCTTGTGGTGAGGTCCACCTAAGATTTGTATCTTCTTTGTTTTTGGCATAATGCCATAAAATGAGCTGTAAATCGGATGGACGGCGTGGATGTAAGTCATATACATTACGGTGGGCCCCACAGTCTGGGATCCACCCACCTCGGTGGATCCGGGGATCCACCGAAGCCGCACCCCTAAAGTAGTGGTTGGATGGTCCACATCAGTGGGCATCTTTACTTATACACTGAATTCAGTACATATGCTCATAATCCTTTTTTTTCCCTTTATTTCTTCTGTAGGCGAAATTCAAGGGCTCATCTATGGTGATCATGGCCCTCTTTTTTTCATTGACCACTCCCATCGGGATCGCAGTGGGCATCGGTGTATCGTCCGTTTACCACCAAAACAGTCCAACGGCTCTGATCGTCGAAGGGATTTTCAATTCGGCGTCTGCTGGGATTCTGATCTACATGGCTCTGGTTGATTTGCTGGCCGCTGATTTCATGAGCCCCAGAATGCAGACCAATGGAAAGCTTCAGCTATATTCAAATGGTGCACTACTTTTAGGGGCTGGGTGTATGTCACTGATGGCTACATGGGCCTGAATTCAGCATCTGACCCATCTCCATTTTGGGTAAGAGCGTATTTTGATTTTGGGCCGTCGGTCCTGAGTTATTGTACTGTGTTGGTCCACCTAAGGAAGTCATGTGGCTGACTTTTCAAATGGGTACTCTATTTGGTGGGCCACATCTGATGCACGGTTTTGATGTTTCATGCACGTTACATGTTGGGACGGTTGGTCACATGTAGAGGAAATGCTGGCGCTATTTATAGCGAATTTACTTTCTGTTTACAGTTTTTACAACGTTGATCTAAATGGCCCGGCCGCGTCAAACATGTGGAGATCGTGACCGTTAATTAATATGGTGGATCACCATTTCGATGGCTATTGGACAGGAGTAATAGTGGTTGAACAATGCCGACCGTTCATTTGTCAGGAATTTAAATGGTTGGATGTAGACCACTTGTTTAACGGTTGCTTTGCATGTCACTTGTTGGATGGCTATGATGGTCCACTCCCATTGATTTTTGGGATATGGCCTATTGAAATGATGGCCCACCAGAAAACTGTTTTGGGTCACTACATTCAGCTTATCCTACAGCTCTGGCGCATAGTTCCACTGTCATGTTTCCTAAGAATCCAACACATGCCGAAGGGTCACCACACTATAAAAATGGGACACTCCAAGTGAGCCCCACCATGACTATGGCATTTCAAAAAATCGACTATGCAATCATCAATTAGCCATTCATAGAAAAGAATGGACAACCATTCAAAAACCTCCAAATTCATGTCTGTGGCCCACATGATGGTTGGATGGCTTGCTTTTGAGTCATCTCATGTCTTATGGTTGGACGATCCTTTAGACAGGTTTGATTCCATACATCAGAGTTGGTTCACCCACTTTTGCATAGGGGAAGTTACTTAGGGCCATTATTTAGGTGAGTTTGGGGTAACAGCCTAGTGGGTGAGTTCCTGATCGTGGGGCCATATATCAATGCCGTCTGCCCATTTTGCCGGCTCATTTTAGGGTATGGGTCCAAAAATAAGAACATTAAAAATTCAGGTGGACGCCATCACAAAAAATTGTGGTCATTCAGCGCTTTGTTAAAAACTTCCTAGGCCTACTATAATGCTTATTTGCCATCCAACCTGTTGATAAGGTTACACATACCTGTACGAAGGGAAAACACAAATAACATATTGAAATTTTGTAGTCAACAAAGTTTTTAATGGTCAATTACCACTATTTTTTGTGGTGTGGATGACGCAGATATACAACACATACATCAAGATGGGCTGCTACCCTCGTCGAATCTGCCCCGGCCTAGAACAGTTCAAAATCTGGGCGGAGACCAACCCCAGGATGATGCACCCACCCACCAGTAGGGTTAGTGTCTCATTAGCATTTCGAACCTGAGCCAAGGCATCTTCCTGCCAAACAACTTCAAAATAGTACACATGGCATGTATTAACTCACATTAAACTGCTAGCCCAGCTGGAGGACGCGTAGGCGTTTCAACAGCAGGTCTCGAGTTCAAGTTGCTAAGGACACACAGTAACCCAGTGGGGGCGGGTGCATCGTGGGGAAAAAAAAACTCACATTAAACCGGCTGAGTCCCTTAGTTACAGTCCAGAAATTAGATTCTTTGAACAATCTTACCCTTTGATTGCACTTCTTTTAATTGAAATCAGACCATTGAATAATTTTTTCATTTTGACCGTCCAATAAATATCCACAAATTTGATATATGATAATCAAATAAGCTAACTCTTAATTAACGATACATCTAAACAGTTGTATAAATAAATTGAAGGGTTTAATTTAAATGCGTATGCCACGTATGCAATGCATAACTAATTTATAAGTGCCTCAATATCGATTGTATACATAATCGGGCCCCACCTTGATGATTTTTTTGTATATCCATTCCGTTCATCGGCTTCTCCAGCCCAGTTTGGGACATGTTCCCAAAAATTAAGTACATCCAAATCTCATATGGCTCACACTATAGGAAACAGTGGTTATTGAACGCCCACCATTAAAAATACCTAGGGCCCACAGTAACGTTTATTTTTCATCCAACCCGTTGATAAGGTGAATCGGTCGCTAAGGATAACATTCCACCTGGGACTCACCCTAATTATTTATGTACCTCACCTGCTAAAATCAACGGCTGTGAGAGAAAGATGATATTTTACTCTTGGAGAATATTCTCGCGCTTTGAACAAGGGTTTAACATATGACTATACACTATAGGTTGCTAGCCTCACAAGCATTTCTCCATGTGGACCACATCCAAACCGTCTATCATCTGGGACGCACTGTGCAGATAATTGGACGCTGATCCTTAATTAGGCAGGCCGTACGTGTATAAATGAAATGGACGGTTAAAAAAACTTTGTAAGATTTTATTTTTTTTTTAACCATTCATTTTTTCATGAATGCAACGATCAACGTTGATCATTCATTTCTCCCTTTTATTTGTTTATTTAAGATAGCAGAAATATTATTACTTCCAAAAGGGCCAAAAGCCAAAAGAACAAGCGAGTAAAGCTCAAAGAAAACGAAAGGATCTACAGGTGGACCACCCACAACTTGTGAGTAAATAAAATAAAAAATAGAAAAATAAAAAAAAAAACCCCACATCCAAACGTTTTTTTGTCTTTTCATTTTGTTTCTTTTTATTGTTTTCAACGTAAGAATGGAGTCCCACTTGATAGAATGCTTGTGTTTTCTACATAGAGGGCCATATAGCTAACCTCCAAACTGAGTATACTTTTGCATTGGCTGTTGTCACGACTTTGTTACTAACATCATGGTAGACTACACGTGCAAGTCATCAGAGCTGCTCACTGGGGGTGGACTGACTGATTTGATTTATTTGAGGAAACGTCTTATATAATGGGACCTGTAAACTAAAACTGCCGAATAGAAATGGATGGGACAATACATCAATTATGATAATCAAAATAACTAAATAAAACCTACTTATTTGGGAAGATAATCATTGAGCCACAACTTCCACACCTAACACTCTTAGAAGTTAGGAGATAGAAAAATTACTTCTAAATGGGTCGGGCTGGCCCGTCAGGCTTTAGTCTAGCCTGCCTTAAGCCGGGCTTGGACTAGAATATCAGGCTAGAATATTAGGCTCGAGGGCCAGGCTTGGGCAAAGTTTTCAAGCCCAGTTTTAAACAGGCCAGGCTCGGGCTCAAATGACCAAAACCCCGTTAGTGCGTCCCAAAAAAATTGGAAATGGTAATATTCAATTTAAATGAGAGAGCCGAGGAGAGGAGAAAATGAATGGGAATAATTTTCAATTTATAGAGGTGGGAAACGAGTGGAAAATTTATTTTACATTAGGAAAAGGGTTGCCAGCTTGAGTCAGCCACCATGGTGTTTATGAGAAATCCACTCGACCAATAGGTGTGTCACCCCATGATCTGCCAAGGGACAGAAAAAGATCCCTCGGCATTTCAAGTGGGACACAATGTAAGAAACGGTGTATAAGGCAATTCTCACCTTCTAAAATGTTTTCCTTTTTGTGACCTACCTAAATAATAGATGGGGCTGATTTTGGGATCCTAGGCCTAAGATTTGGTTTGGTATCTAATAGTTAGAGTGGATTTTATATAATAATCATGGTGGGGCCCTATAAATATCAAGGGTAGATGTCTCTCTCACCCTTTCCTTATGGTGTGGTCCCCATGAAAAACGATTCATACTAATTTTTTAGCCTTGTGTATAACATGGGATTACACATCTAATGGTCGGAGTGGATCTTGCATACACATCATGGTGGGCCCCCTAAAAGATGATTATTAGACGTCTAAAGAAAATTAATTCGAACACGCCATCCCATATGAGCATGCATCTCACAATCGTAATTGCATATAATATCTGGGGAAGTGGATCATGGCTTGAGTGGGCTCCATCTTGGTGTTGGTGTCAAATCTACTCCGACCATAAGGTGTGTCACACCATGGTAGGCCCGCCTCCTAAATAAAGACCCATTGGTAATTTAAGTGGGCCACACAGTTGGAAAACATATACAAGACAATGCTCACCTTTTGAACTGTTTTCCTTAGTGTGGCCCACTTGAATCATAAATGGGCTTGAGTTTCAGATTTTTTTTTTTTTTTTTAAAAGTAGGCGAGGAAACTCACTTATTACTTACCCAAGGCAGAGCCTAAAAAAGACAACAAATGGGAATAATCCCCTAAGAAAAAAAAAGAAAAGAAGCAACCCACATCTTGGGCGCAATGAGAGGAGAGGAAAGCGAAAAGGGGGAAGGAAAAGGGGGAAGAGAGGAAGAACACACTAAGAAAAGAACGCTCATACAACCCGGGCCAAGCATCACAATATACTAGCTACCCCAGTCCCCATGATGAATCTGGCAGGTGAACGCAAAGGAATGCCATTCAAAGTATATAAAGTTATTTTCAGGCAATCTGGAATGACTCCAATGCGACAATTATTAATAGTAGCAAAATAGTGCAGCCTCTTAGCAAATAAGCGCATCTCCCAGGGAAAGGTTGACGGGCCTTCAATGGCATAAGAGCTTTGTTGGTTGCCTACCAAAATGTTAGATCCTACATGATGATCAATAGACAAAATAGGTAAAGTAGAGGTTAACATTTGCAAGCACCTATCTAGTGTCCCTTAAGTGTGATGTTTAGAGCCAATTCTCCAAACGAGCAAAGCATTGGGAGAGTAGCAAAAAAGCCCAACCCTAGATGGCGAGATCTCAATGCAAGTTAAGGTCCAGCTCGGGACCAATCTAAGACGCCGAATAGGGTGGCAAGAAGGGAGATGAACAACGATGGGGCCTGTAGGAAAATTCCAAGCAGCAGAGATAACACTAGGGGCTTTGGCAGTTATGGAAGGGCCAAACAGAAAAAGAGTCATAGCCCTCATCTCCCAAGTGATATTCCTTAAGATCGTCTCTTTTGAAGAAGATTTGTTATTGAATACGTGGTTGTTTCTTTCTCTCCAAATATTCCACACAAGGGCTGGGAAGGCTAGTTTGCAAAGGAGGGAAGAATGTGATTAGTTGCATGTTCCACAAGGTAGGAGTAGATCTCACATACACATTACAGTGGGCCCATGAACAATCAAGGCCTTTCATTGCTGTAATGTCTTTGATAGTTGCCAGAGGGATACAAATTGGGTAGCTAGAGATGGACAATCTAGTGAGGGGATCCATGGGGCCCACCTTGATGTATGTGTTTTATCCATGTGGTCCATCCATTTTGAAAGATGATTAAAGATGCTTAGCCTAAAACGAAGGTAGATTGAAGGTTCAAATGAACCACACTATGGAAGAAAATGATGATTGAACGCTTACCATTGAAAACTTCTTCGGGGCCATAGAAGCTTTGAATTAGACTGTTATTTATGTTTTCCCTTCATACAAGTCTATGTGACCTTATGAACAAGTTGGATGGAAAATAAACATTATCGTGGGCCTTAGAAAGATTTCAATGGTAGACTTTATTGTAGAGGTGGCAATGGGTCGAGTCAAGTTCGGGTCGCGTCGTTTCCACCTCAACCCTAACTCGACCCAAATTGAATTCGGGTTGGATTTTCCCAACCCTTACCAACCCAAATTAAACCGGGTGGGGTCGGGTTGACCCGCGTTTTAATGATCAATTAACCAATTTGTAGATTAAAGTAGAGATGCATATAACACTAACATTCAATTAAAAACCAAACTATCTGTGTTTAATAGGTTCGTAGGTGCCTATATGTAAATAAAAAAAAAATTGAGGATTTTTTATAGAGTTTCTATTACACAAATACTGAAAGAGAAAAATAAATGAATAGAATGGAGTGTAGATTTAAAGCATACCTCTTTAAACATTAATGTCGTTAGAGTGATGGGATGATGCTTCAGACACATCAATGCTTATCGCCTCATCAATATCATCATTAATCAATTTATCTGTTTTGAAAAAGAAAATTAATAATTTATTTCATGCACTAACAAAATATCAAATATAATTAATTTTGGTAATGAAATTAGTTACCTTCTTACCCATACAACCAATCTCTTATACCTATTACTACTTCAACATTTTCTGATGTAAAAACACTCCGAGTTTTATCAATGACCTTCTCTCCAATGCTAAATGTTGACTCGAAAATAACTGTTGAAATAGGAATAGCCAATATATCTTGAGCCATCACAACAAGTTGAGGGTAATGATATTGACTACGCTTCCAATCTTTTAAAATATTAAAGTCTTTTTGTTCATAAAGAAGCTTGTCCAAATACAAATCTAACTCTGATTTTGACTTTATGGATTTAAAAAAATTCTTAAATTGTTACATTATATATCAAGAAAATATGTCTTAGTTAAATGAAGATATAAATGCATTTAAATTATAATGAACAGGAAAGATAATCTTTTAAATAAAAATACCTGCAATGGATCAGTGAAACTACTCAAACTGGCACTCGAAGCTAAGGGAATGTCCTATGTACTTGATGGAGCTGTTGAAGAGTGATGTGCATATTTTTTATAAAGTTCATCTAGCTTCTTACGAATGCGTACTATATATGGCTCAGCATCATCAATGTCATAAAGCTTGACATACTCAACTAACTTTATCTTATATCGAGGATTGGGAACAACAACAATAACAAATAGAATATTATAATCATCTCAATATTTATCAAATTTGTCCATAATCTGCCATGCAACCATTTTAATGAATCCACATCAACTTTGCATTCCTTCACTAATGCACATTTCAATTTACCACACACCATAAAAATATAAATTCGCCGTTGGATATTTGGTTTCTGAAAATATATTTGTAACATAATAAAAAAAAAACCTTAATAAATGTTGTAATTTCTTCAATAACCATCTTCTTTATGTTACTAAGACAATATGTATAATTTGCATCACACAACTTCAAATGACATATCGCTTTACGATGTGCAATTGCACTCTCCAACATTAAATATGTTGAATTCTACCTAGTTGGTACATCTTGACGCAATCACATTTTATTTTGAGAAAAAAATTGTTTAACACACTCATCAAACTTTTTTTCCTTGGTTAGCTGTCTTTTATATATTTAATAGTTTCTCGAACTTCTACAACAGCTTCATCAATTTCTTTTAAACCATCTTACACTATAAGATTTATAATATGCGTACAAAAAAAAAACCCACCATCTAATAATAATGCATTCTTTAACATTAATTGACCTTTTTAGCATTCAACAAACCTCTCATTCGATGAAGCATTGTCTAATGTGATGGAAAATATTTTTTTTTCTATATCCCACTCATTCAATAACATAGACACTACTTCAGTAATAACGACACCTAAATATGGAGGCGTCATCGCTTTAAAATTAAAAATCCTTTTTTGTAACTTCCATTACTTGTCAATAAAATGTGTTGTGATGGAAATATATCCATCCGTTGTAATTAAAGTCCAAAGATCTGAAGTAAGACTGACCCTTCCAGGCATTTCTTTTAACGATTCTTGAGCTTTCTTTTTTTGTTTCTTATATAATTTCAAGACATCAGCTTTTGCTGTGTTGCAAGTTATATTCTTGATATCATTGTTAAAATAAGTAAAAATATCCATCATCTCATCATGCTCCACTATTTGAAATGGATAATTGTGTTTTACTATATCTTTTACCATTAACTCACGAAACACGTCTTCATCAAAGTTTGAGGGTTTCAAAATTAAAGAGTCACTTGCTTGCCTACTTGTTGATGATAAGAACATTTGTTGCAAGTTTTTATTTGTCCTTCGTACACAAGATTTGAAATGTTATTTTAGATTGGTAGTTTCATAGGCACTTTCGGCTATATATTGCTGACCACAATAATTACATTTGGCTCTTTTTCTATCATCTTATTTAATTAAAATCACTTCAAATTCATCCTGAATACCAGAACGATTTTTTCTTGATCGTTTGGATGTTGTCTCAATTATAGAATTTTTTTTCAATAACTTCAATATCATTATTATCACTATCCAATGAAACTGACATGATTAGACTACTGCAAGGTAAATTAAAATCCATTATTAAAACTTATACATTTCCACAAGAATAAAATTAACATTTGAATGAACTCCATGGCACACTGACAAGTAATGTGTGTCGGAGGAAAACTGAGACTTTACAACCCCACACTTCAAACTTTACAATCCAAGCCACACAAAAATTCAATCTCAACATGTTATTTTCATTCACACATCCACCTATAACAACATAGTTCATCTAAATTCTAAATTAAATAATTACTTTTAAAGAAAATATGTAATAACATATGAGAGCCCATGAAATATGATATTATTTCAATTGTAAAACTTAAAATCAATATATATAATTCATTTCACCATAAGTTTAACAAATGACAGAGTAAAATGAAAAACACAAAATATAAGGAGGAAAGCTTGAAGGGTGTAAACATCACCTCAAGTAAAGCCTCTATCTCTTAAACCAACTAAGAAGGAAACATTTAAAAAATTCTCAATTTCCTACGATTAAGATATTTCAATTTATAATCAAATTTTTACTCTAATAAAATTCTAGTCTAGAAAGATTTATATAAATAGAACCAACTCACCTCTCTAATCCGAGATGACTTGACTATGATTCGACCTAAATTCTCGAAACTACTAAACATATCAAATCTGCAATCATAGCACCCCAAGTAGAACTAAGCACTACTTTAGATTACATCAATAAAAATTTCAGATTTTAAATACTAATTGGATTGGCTCACCTAAAGCAAACTCTGCACAATGTTAGCTCGCTAATCCAACCATCACTAACCTCTCTTGATAAAACTGGCTGAAATAGAAAGCTGAAATATATACTTGCCAATTAGAAACTGAGTTTATGAAATAAAAAATTGAACTCCATGCTAAGAGCCCCATGACATTAGGTTGCAATAGATTTATTGTCCCATAGGATGAATACTATAATTAAACTATAATTTAAATAGTTTAGGCCCAATGAGTGACACGAATTGGTAACCCAATCTTGAAAAGAGTCACTAACAAATATAAAATCATATAATAATAATTAGAACAACTCACCTAATTAGCTAAGTTGCATGATAAAATGAATGGGGTTTTGGTTCTCAGATCTAGGGTTTTTGAATAACTAAGCTGTAGAACAAAAGAATGAGGAAAAAATTTAATTTTCTTTTATACCTGATTGCTAATTTGCATGAGAGGGTTTTGAATGGCTGAGATCACATAAGAATTCTCTCTAATAACTAGTTATGAATGGCCAATGTGAGTTGAAAAGTTTCGAACGTGGATTGCCAACATAGCATTCCGTTTTTGGAAATAATCAGAAGAATGAGCCGACTTTGGCTACAAACATGAGTCTGGTGGCCCCCATCAAGGGAAACCTACATAGTCAGGTAGAGCACATTCAGCTCAATGAAATGAACAGTTTAGATTGCCTAAAGGTGGGCCACAACGGTCACAGTACAGAGTTTTTGTGGCTGCTGGAAACACAGTTTTTAATTAAACAACCCTACTTTAAAGCTCTATTTTCACCAATCCCGACAAGTCTAAGCATAAATCTTCACCATGCATCTAGTCAATGCTTAACCTTGGCTTCAGACGAACGGTTCAAATCTGTCGAACCTTAGCTCTAGGTGGGCCACACATTTGTCCAGACGGACACCCTGTCCGTTCAAAATAACGGGATAACCCCTTTTGGGCGCCCGTTGAAAAATGAGAGGGAATGTTTCCCTCTTTCATTTTTTTTTCACCTTTGCTTAATCCAGCGCACGACATGTACACTAGCATTAATGCACCCTTGCACCAATAAAGTGGTCCACTATGATGTCTTTCGAAATCCATTCTGTTAGTGTACACTCATCAACAAAAATGGGGCCTACTTTCATCAAAAGTGAAATGCACTCCATCCATCATCTAGCAGGGTGTTTGAAATCTACTTAACCCCCTATATGATTTAGGTCGGGTCGAGTTGGGTCAACAAAAAAATTGAATTCGAGTCAAATTTTTCAACCCTAAATTGAAAAAAAACCAGGTTGGGTTGTCTAACACCCCAACCACAAATATTCGAATTTCATTAATTTGGTATCGAGTTCGAGGTATTAATTATCATATTATGTTAAAAACCAAATCGTAATACATTCACCCACTAAAATAAAAAGTTTAATTATCATCATAGCATATAATTAATTATTAATTGTCTCAAAGTATCAAATGGCCCTAAGGCCTATGTCTGAACTATATCACTTAAAACATAAATAACTTTATAGAGATAAAAGACTAAATTCTCTTATTTTCTTCTGGCTCCTCTACCAATTATTCCATCAAAGTCATCTTCATAGAGACGCATCCATTATGTATTTTCCTGGATGGTTTTCATATACAACACCGTGAGCTAAAAGCCCAGCAAGTAATAATAATTTACATGATTCAATACATATCATGTTTTACTAGATTAAAAACAAAATATGTCATCTATCATATAAACAAATCCATACTTAGGAATCACCAGGGCCATGGCTGTGCACAACTTTCGGCTTGCCAACACCCATTCAATGATGAGTAGTCTATTCTAGAGTTGACTATACTCCTCCAACCCTGGGCCACAGCCTTGGGAGGAGCCCCTATTGGTACCAATTCGGGTTCGGTTGTAAACTCTAATCGAGAATTTAAAGAATTTCTATCCTCGAGTTATCTGGTGTTCGACTTCAACATCACATTTCAAATAATGGCATATATCAAATAAGCAATTTATATTGTAAGATTCATGAATGCATGTTGGAAATATTATCCTATTGTAGTGTTACGTACTAAAAAGTTTTATTATACTTGAGCTCCTTCGATACAATCTTCTTTGACAAATTGACGGGTTCTCGATTTTCGTTCTCATAGGGTTTCCTTTTAAATGTTATTCGAATAGGATTACTTTCATACTTAATCTCATGATTTAATCAATTATTATCTGTTAACACACAATTCTGACCATTGATTTGACAATTAGATCATCAAGCTAATTATTCATACCTTTGGTTTAGTCATATCTCACATTGTGTTCATGATTTACCAATCTTAACCATTCATTTTGGGTTTATTTTCATATAGGCCTGAGATCCCTTCGATCTGACCGTTAAACTTTAATTAGAACCGTTGATTTAAGATATGATCGATTGGATCTAGGTTTCTATATACTTAATCTTTCATTTTGATCAATTCACCCATTGATGGATGGTTATGACTAATTGAATTGTTAATCCAAGAGTTCAGACACATTTTGTATAATTTGAATTGAACTAATTCATCATCTTATGATCAAGGTCAACGTTAGGTCACATTGGTTTCAAGATGGCCTACTTGCGACCTTAAGTGAATAATCGGGTCAATTCACTAGTCAAATCTTACTAAAAAGTCAAGCTCAACCTTTAGAAAAATTACGTGTTAAGATCCATCCGATCCGACCATTCATTTTCTTATTTTTCACAATTTTGGTCCAACGACCCTGATTGATTCTTGATTAGATGATTCGATCTAAATCTGGGTTAAGTGGATCTTATTTTTCTCAACTCTAATTCTTTAATTGGTTTATTAAACTCTTGATCAACAATTGGATTGAACCTGATCATTGATTTAATAATCCATATTATCATTTTTATCTTTTATCTAAATTTTAATGCTTTAGATCTAAGATTAGACTAAGGATCTTGATTAACAAATGAAGATTAAAATTTATAAGGTTTTCGATAAAGATCTACACTTTGCTTGATAAGATCCATTGTTCATTCAAATAAATATAGTGGGCCCCACTTAAGGATGTCTTTAATGTTGATAGGGCCCACCGTTATATTACTTGCCAACGATGGATCTTTCGTCTAAAATTGTGTGGAAACTTATTTATCATGTTTCTAATATCAAGATCTTAAGGTGGGGCCCTTTTTAGAGATAGATGTTAGTTTTTCTATATTGGCTCATCATAAATCTAATGATGAAATCTCTCAACTAACTGATTCATTTATATTGTTAAATATGATAACAATAAATAAATAACTAAATAAATAAAAATTCAAATCTAAATGAAAAAATCCACATGTATAAAACCTTAAAGATTGGGCCCCGCCCTTGCTATTCATTATGTCCGCACAAGGGGCCCATGTGTTTGCCCACGTGAGGCAGCGTGTGGGGTACCATGTTATTACCTACCTGATGATGCGTGGGGCCCACACATGCCGCCTAATGGTCAACTCATGGTTTATCTCAGTTTTACACTTTGTGGGGTCCACTTGAATTTGAAAAAAAAAACATCTAAGAGATGCGGTCTTAGATAACTCACTTGATAAATGGTTTGGATCAGAAAGTAAGCTTACAGAACTCTCTCTCTCTCTCTCTCTCTCTCTCTCTCTCTTTGTTTAAAGTATAAGTGTTTACAAAAATAAAGTGTAAGTGCTTACAAGAAGAGACTTGGCATTGATTTATATAGAGGAAGCAAAATCCTCTTGCATTAAACACATGCATGGAAAACATATATCAAATACGTGATAAACACATGTAAATGCATGTAACTCTCATGAAGTAATGAGAAGAGATTTTATGGTGGATGATGGTACAAACAACATGTGCATACATGCTATGGAGATGTGGATCCCACAAGTACAGTATTCTTGATCTAGGTGCATGATTAGATTATTTACACCTTATGCCCTCTTATAAAAATGATTTCTTAATCTAAGTGACTGGTTAATCGTACGGAAATCATAAGTGTTCATAGAAGCGGTGGTGCACTAATTATTGTACACATGCGTTCATGTAGAATATGGAGTATTAATCAAGTGTGTATGTGCCATGATCGTGTGGGTCATACTAAATGATTCTATATTTAATCATTATATCAAAATGAAGCTTTCATCACAAAGATCATGGAAAAATAGTGTCAATGTTTAAATATGCATGATAAATGAAATAATGGATGGTCATGATGATGTCTTAAACACATGCTCATGATCTAACAGGATCTAAGCATATATGATACGATCAAATCAAATAGCATGATAGATCTACTTAAGATAAATCATATAAAAGCAGTTTTATTCAAATCAGATTATTAGATTGGTCAATATCTTTAATAAACCATGACCATCTACATATTTGGCCTCATATCTTAAGTTCTACTCAGGAAAAATTATCATACTTATACCATTCCAAAGGTTATAACATGATTAACAAGATGACCGTCACACAATAGATGAGTCATTATTTAAGATAGTCAATTTAGAGGATTTAAGTCATCCGTCCATCAATCGGACCATTTATAGCATTTGAACTAACGATCCGAATGTAGTTTTACGTTTTATGTGACATGGATGTATGATCCAAGTTTCAGATCGATATTTCATAAAATGGATTGATCTATATTTATAGTCAAATGCCAAATGATCTACTTAATGGTCAGATTTTATCTTCATTTAAAAAAAATTTAATTTATACCCTTAAAATTTGTTCAGTATATTACATGTTAGGTTGAGTTTGGTTGAATTTTGCCATTGTCTACTTTATTGCCGCCAATGCTTCCTTTGGTGTGATCCACTTGAGCCTTGAATTTGATTCCTTTTTTGGCAGATACCTTAAAATGAACTGTAAAAATAGATGGACTGAATGGTTAGACACACACATCATGTTGGGCCCCACAGAGCCCCTAGCATGACCGTCCGTCTTTAGTCTTAATGGTGTAGAACCCAATTTGTGCCCCTGTCAAAGGAGCACCACCTTTGATTTTTCATGGGGCCTACCCTAATATTGCAATAGGTAGAATTATCTCTGGCCATTAGATGTGTAATCCCACTTTATGACCATGGACAAAAATTTAGGCTAACCAGTGATTCAAATGGGTCACATGAAGGGAAACAGTTGGGAGAGAGATGTCCACCCATGATATTTACAGAGTGCACCATGATAATTATATAAAATCCACTCCAACCATTAGATACCACACAAAAACTAAGGATCATTTCCCAAACATCAAGCCCATCCATTATTCAGGTGGGCCACATGAAAGGAAAAGTTTGGAAGATAAGTGTTAGTCTGTATACTTTTTCCAATCGCGTAGTCCATCTGATATAATGACCTGGCTGATCTTTAGACCTTGTGCCTAACATGGGGTGAAATACCTAGTGGTCAACGTGAATTTCACATAAAGACCATGGTGCCCCCCAAGTCAACAACCCAAGTGGTTGTTCTTTATTGTTGAAGGAAATAACGATGGGACAAAGTGTAAGAGGATTCATCCCACGACCTCTTTTCTTCTTCTTCTTCTTCTTCTTCTTCTTCTTCTCTCTCTCTCTCTCTCTCTCTCTCTCTCTCTCTCTCTGACCAACCTAAATGTGGCCATGCCGCCATCTCCACACACACACTTGCCGCCATTGCTATAGTAATAGGCCTTCGGGCATTAAAGAAGGTGAAGAAGGAAAAGAAGTGAATGAATCCCCCTTAAATTGGTAAGCTCTCTCTCTCTCTCTCTCTCTCTCTCTCTCTCTCTCTCTCTCATATTAAGCTTGGGTTAGGCCTAGGCCCTATATAAAAATTTTAGGCTGAACGAGAGTTGGACTAGTTCGGCCCGTGATGGGCCCGAGCTAGGTTGGGGCTTGCAATGAAAATTTCGGGCCGAGCTTGGATGGAGGTTGGCCCGGCCCTAACTCGACCTATTCGTATTAGATGTATTTTATTGATTTTTTAGAAAATTGAAAATAATGCTCTATATTAAGGTTTAATCCATCATCTTTGGTGTTTTTTAGTACTTTTTTATTGAATTTTTTTTTTTAATGTTCGACAATAAATTGATCAAATTTAGAGATTTTTTTATTTTTAATATATATCACTTGATTTAAGACACAAATACAAAAATTAATACTTTGTTTTAATGTTTAAAAGTAGTATTTTGGATGTATGTTGAGAATTAGATTGATCTTTTTCATGTTTTGATGATTCGGAGATAGTTTAAATTTTAGGATATTCGGTTTATCGATTGCTTTCTATTGATATAAAAATTAATGCTTTCTGTATAAGCTTTTTCAAGATTTGCTTGGTGGTTATTATATGTTATAACTTGTGTTATATATTGTTGAGCTTAATGGATGGATCAAATATGTTTTTCATAACTAAGTAGATTTCAGTTGGACTGAATGACTGCTTAGATATGGGCATGCATGCCACATTAATTTGTATTGATCTGATTGGCATTTGCATCTTTTATTTGATAAAACATTTAACTTAATTATGTATGTTGAGGTGATAAAACTTCCAGATGGCTGATGATGTAACCTTAAAAAAATGATATTACAATTGATGAGGCAATTTGTTGTGACGAACTTTATTTTTAACTTTTAGATAAAGAATTTTGTGTTTATGCAATTACTAATTTATGTTCGAAAATAATGATTGCTTAGAAAGTGTTGAATTTTTATATTTTTTTAATGACATGGTTTTGATTTCACATGTTTGGATGTCTAAGAAATTGGTTCTAAATTGGACAATGTAGCAATCTTCGCTTAAGTCTAATGTGATCTTTCACTTGTACTTTCTGTATGCAACCTACATTTGGCTAAATACGAAAATTATGGAATGAATTCTTCAATTCCTGAAATAGAATAGATTAGTTATAACTTATAAAAGGAATGCCAAAATAAAGATTGTTGCATAAAAGTTCCACACAATTCTCTTCTCAGGTTTATATGCATCTATTGATCGGGATTGAAATCAGTTGGTCACCATGTGAATAGCTGTAGGCTAAAAATCCAAGTAATTGGACAACTATGATCATCTAGTTGTTGTTAATTTTGCTAGTTGAATGTGGACCATGCTCTAACATTCATTTTTCCAACCACTGGTTAGATGGCTACAACAATTCAATCTCTTTACTTTTTAGATATGGCCTATTTATCCACTTATTAGGCCATTAAAACAAAAGAAAGATAAATCATTTTGTGATTGCCTTTAAAAAAATTCATGTTCAGGCTTTTATTTTTAGTTTCTAATGTTTTGGATTCACTTTCCATTCATTAGATTGTGAGGGAGCGAGTTTGGTGGAATGTGAATGTTAGTCCAAACCATGCATATTTGTCCACTTGTTTGAATTATTATAAACTTACAAAATTTATTTATAATTTGTGTTTTAAAAATCATAAAATTGGTATAATTTGAGACCATTAGAAGTCCTCCAAAACTATCTAAAGAATCTACCCTTTTTTTCAGCCGCGAATCAATCCGCCACTACATATCATCGACGACATATGTTATAATATTTAGCAGCGGATAAATCCGTCGTTAAAAGGTATTCTGCAATGGAGAAGATGGAACGCTGCTATATTATACTGACGTATAAGGGCAATCGATTTGTCACTAAATATCATCGACGATATATGTTATGGTATTTTACGACGGATAAAATCGTCACCAAAAGGCTGATATTTTCGCCGCAATAACTTAAAAACATAGGCGGATAGGTCATTCGCCGCTATATACATACCAACGGAGACAACAGTGGCAAATATGTGATTCGCCACTGATCTGTCGATATAACATTTAATGGTGGATTTTCATATATACAGCGGCGAAACACTTCGCCACTATAGGTCATTATTGTTGTAGTGTTACACGATCTAAGATGATCACACTCTAGTGGGCCCACTGGTATGCTTGATCACAATATCTAATCCTTAGGATGATTTAAGTCATTAATTAAGTAGGTCCACTTTATAGAAGTCATATATTCTCCCATTTGGGTCACATTGATTAATGTTAAGATTAAATATTTCATAAAATATGTTTTAATATTTTGAAGAAAACATCTTAATAATTAACCAATGTATTTTTATTGGATAATACAAGCAACGTTCTTCTATTTGATCCATCAAGATTACTAACGCACTACAAGAAATAAGACATTTAGCTGCGAAATTTTTAGCCGCCATTTAAAAGTCGTCACTATAAGCTACCTTTAGTTGTGACAATTTGATGTCGCCATTAATGGCATTTTAGTATGCACATTTAGTGGCAACCTAAAATGTCACAACTAAAAGTCCTTAAATATCGCCACTAATTTCATGGCGGGAAATTATGGTATTCCCGCTCTTTGGAGGGAAAAACATTTAGTGACGAGTTTTAATTATTCGTCACTAATCATGTAAGATTTAGTGACAACGTATTGTTTGGTCGCTAAATGCTTCATTTTAGCCACAGTTTTTTTTATTTGTGGCTATATTTAACTTTTTACGGCAACTGTATATTGCCACTAATAGTTTAAAATTTAGTGACGACAATCTATGTTGCCACTAAAGGTATTTTAGTGGGCACTTTAGTGGCAATAAAAAATGTTGCAGCTAAAATTCCATTCCCGCTCTTTGGAGGGTAAAACATTTAGTGGCGAGCTTTAAATTTTCGTCACTAATCATATAGGTTTTAGTGGCAACTCGTTGTATGGTCGTTAAATGCTTCTTTTAGCTGCAATCTTTTTAGTTTGCAGCTATACATAACTTTTTGCAGCAACTACGTATTGTCGCTAATAGTCTAAGATTTAGTGACGACAATCTAATGTCACCACTAAAAGTATTTTAGTGGGCACTTTAGTGGCAATCGAAAATGTTGCAGCTAAAATTTCGTTCCCGCTCTTTGGAGGGAAAAACATTTAGTGGCGAGCTTTAAGTTTTCGTCACTAATCATATAGGATTTAGTGGCAACTCGTTGTATGGTCGTTAAATGCTTCTTTTAGCTGCAATCGTTTTAGTTTGCGGCTATACGTAACTTTTTGCAGCAACTACATATTGTCACTAATAGTCTAAGATTTAGTGACGACAATCTAATGTCACCACTAAAGGTATTTTAGTGGGCACTTTAGTGGCAATCGAAAATGTTGCAGCTAAAATTTCATTCCCGCTCTTTGAAGGGAAAAACATTTAGTGGCGAGCTTTAAGTTTTCGTCACTAATCATATAGGATTTAGTGGCAACTCATTTTATGGTCGTTAAATGCTTCTTTTGGCTGCAATCGTTTTAGTTTGCGGCTATACATAACTTTTTGCAGCAACTACATATTGCCACTAATAGTCTAAGATTTAGTGATGACAATCTAATGTCACCACTAAAAATATTATAGTGGGTATTTTAGTGGCAACCGAAAATATTGTAGCTAACATTTAGTGGCGAGTTTTATTTTTTTGTCACTAATCATGTAGGATTTAGTGGCAACTTATAGATTCATAGCTAAACCCTTCTTCTTAGCAGTGATTTTTTATATTGTGGCTATATGTAAATTTTTTATGACAACTGTATATTGTCAGTAATAGTTTAAGATTTAGTGTAGATATTAGAAAGTCGCACTAAAGGTATTATTGTGGGCACTTTAGTGGTAACTAAAAATGTCACAACTAAAATTTTCATTCCCACTCTTTGAAAGGAAAACATTTAGAGGTGAGTTTTAATTTTTTTCGCCACTAATAAAATAGGATTTAGCAACAACTTATTGTTTGGTTACTAAATGTTTCTTTTTAGTCATAATTTTTTTGTTTTAGGCTATATGTAACTTTTTAAGGAAAATATATATTGCTACTAACAAGTTAAGATTTAGTGGCGGCTAGGGGTGCACATAGAACCGGTAAATAGGACCGGAACCAGTTAGTTCGGTTCTGAAGAGCACCAGTTTCGGTTTCGGTTCCGAAAATCAAAGAATCGGTTAGTTCGGTTCGATTCTTGGTTTGGGGTTCTGTAGAACCGGACCGGACCGTAGAACCGAATGTGGAATCGGACCACATAACCGAACTGTGGAACCGAACCCTAAGTGTTCAACCCTCACTGTTTATGTCAAGCAGTCCACCTAAAATTTAGATCTATCTGATATTTTTTAATGTGGTTCACCTAAACTTTGATTAGCAACAAGGATGGACAATATAGATCTAACAAACACATCAAGGTATGGATAATCTGGATTAAAAAAAGAACCCGTGCAATTGGGCCAAATTATAAAAACAAACCATGGGATAAATTATAAAAAGCCCAGTATAGTAGAACCGAACCGAATTTATACGATTCAGTTCCAGTTTTGATTTTCCTAAAATCGTTGGAAATGGTTCGGTTCCAGTTTCACCTTAAAACCGGATCGAAACAAACAGAGTGCACCACTATTTGTGGCAACTTATTATTTCGAACGACACAAAGTTTTGTCAACCATTTGATCAACCTCTAATAAATGATTTAATGATATAGACTAACGTAGATCGTTTCATTAAGTTCTCGATTGATGATCAAACAGTGTGCATTACCAATGATTGTCGATCGACCTTCCAATCAACCATCAGATGACACAAAGTGTTGTCGACCATCCGATCAACCTCTCATCAACGATTGAATGGTACAAACCACCGTCAATCATGTCATCAAGTCCCTGATCGACGATCGGATGGTACACATAACTGATGATCACCTGATCGACCTCTTAATCAACGATCGAACGACATAAAGTGTTGTTGATCATCTAAGAGGAAAAAAAAGATCCAATTCTTAGGCGGACCATACCTTAGGAAACAGTGGTGGTTGACCATTAATGGGCCATAAATTTTTTGGATAAAGGTATATATTATAATGGTTTCAATTGTGGACATGCTTAACCCGATTGTTTCCTATAATTAATGGGCTCACCATAATGTATGTGTTGCATCCACACTGCCCATCCATTTGGAGAGTTCATTCGAGGACATGAGCCAAAGAATGAGGCAGAGCCAAAGCTTAAGTGGACCACACCAAATAAAATAGTAGGGAAGTATGTGTTTAATTGGACCTCATCAAAGAATACAGTGGGCCCCACTGTAATGTATGTGTTGTATCCAACCTATGCATAAAGCTACATAAACATGGATGAAGAGAACACACAAATATCAGCTCAATCCAATACTTATGTGGCCCCATGAAGTTTTCAACAGTAAGATTTTAATTCTCATTGTGTGGTCCACCTGTTTCTTGGATCTGCCTCAGTTTTGGGATTGCATCCTGAGATTATACTAAACAATGGATGGATGGTGTGGATAAAACCCGTACATCGCGGTGGGCATTTAAAACTACTACCCGTTCCTAGCTGGAGACGGGCGGTGGGCCCCACATAGTTTACTAAGGAGTTACTCAGTATGCAATCTGCTTCCGTTTGGAGGGGAGCGGATTGCAAACGGAGTTACTCAAGATGCTTAGGGTACTCTGTGGGGTCGACCATGATTTATGTATTTTATCCACTCCGTCCATCCAGTTTAGCACATAATTTTAGGGCTTGAGACAAAATTTTAAGCATATCCAAAGCTCAAGTGGCCCACATCGCAGGAAACAGTGTGAATTGAATATGTACCATTGAAAATTTCTTGGAGGTCAAAAAGGTTTTGGATTAAGTTAATATTTTGTTTTCCCTTCATCCATGTCTTTGTGATCTTACGAACAGGTTGGATGACAAATAAACATCACTGTGGGCCCTATGAAGGTTTCAACGGTGGAAACCATTATTCCCACTGTTTCCTATGGTATGATCCATTTGATATTTGGATATGCTTCAAATTTAGGCTCAATTGCTAAAATGGTATGGAGAAACAGATGGATGGAGTGGATATACAAAATACTATCCATGTGGGCCACACGGTAGGGGTAACACCCACTAAGCTGTTGGGGGGGGGGGGGGGGGGGCGCGACTTGGGTGAGACCCCGGAACCAGTTATGTGGGTGGGACCCTGACCGTAGGGCCCACCTGGATGTATTCGTTGTATATCCATGCGTCCATTTGTTTCTTTATATTATTTTAGGACGCAGTCCCAAAAATGAAGCACATGAAAATTTTAGGCGGACCACACCAAAGGAAGCAGTGATCATTCAACGCCTACAACTAAAAACTTCCTGGAGTCCACCGTAATGTTTATTGACCATCCAATCTGTTGATAAGGTCACATAAACAGTGATGAAAGGAAAAAACAAATATCAAGTTGACAAAAAACTTTTGTGGCTCACAAAAAGTTTTTAATGGTCATTAACCAGTGTTTTTTATGGTGTGGTCCACCCGAAATTTACATATACATTACTTTTGGTACTATGGCATAAAATAATCTGAAGAAACAGAAGGACGGCATGGATATACAACGAATACATCCAGGTGGGCCCTACAGGCAAGGTCCCACCCACATAGTTGGTTCCGGGGTCTCACCCAAGTCGCGCCCTTCCCGGGGTCACACCTAATTCGCTCCCCCGTCCGACAGACGCGCATTGCTTGCGAGAGCCTTTTGCAGGCATCTCCTGCGCTCGGTATCTAAGTGGGGCCCAGTGTGATTTGTGAGACATCTACGCCATCCAACCGTTTTTTGAGATTATTTTATACATTTTAACAAAAAATGAATGGGATCCAAGACTCAAGTGGGCCGCACTAAATCAAAAGGTGGGTAGGGAAATTCCTACCGTTGAAACCTCTATGGAGTCAACAGTGATGTTTATATATCATCCATACCGTTCATAATGTCATTCCTCCTGAGATGAACTGAAAACACAAATATTATCTTGATTCGAAACTTCTGTGGCCCCACGAATATTTCAACTGTGGAAGTTTAATCATCACGTTTTCGGCCCACTTGAGTCTTGGATCCCGTTCATTTTTTGTCACAATGCCTAAAGTGAGCTCACAAAATGGTTGGAGGGCATAGATTTCTCACAAACATCACGATGGGCCCCACCTAAATTTCGAGTGCAAGAGAAGCTTGCCAAAGGCAATCCGCGTCCCCATCTGGAGAGGAGCGGATTGAGCGGATTGTGTGGAGTCCCAACCGGACTAGATGCCTTCTGGCTATTGACGTTGGGGAGGGGATTAGGTGAGACACCGGATCCACCTTGGTTGGTCGACCCCTGACTGTGGGGCTCAATGTGATGAATATAACTAAATCCATGCTGTCCATCTATATTGAAAGCTCATTTTAGGGCGTAATCCAAAAAATTAAGCAGTTCCAAATCATACATGGATCACGGTACAGGAAACATTGGATTGACTATAGTAACAGTGTGAATTAAATGTCTATCGTTGAAAAATTCTTGGTGGCAATAAAAGCTTTTGATCAAGCTGATATTTGTGTTTTCCCCTCACCCATGTCTTTGTGATTTTATGAATAGGTTGGATGACAAATAAACATCGTTGTGGGCCCTAGAAAGATTTCGACACTAGAAATCATTGTTCCCATGGTTTCCTATGGTCTGGTCCACCTAAGCTTAGTTTATTCTTTAATTTTGGGCTCAACCGCTAAAATTATCTTAAAAAATGAATGAACGGGGTGGATTCTCACAAACATCATGGTGGCCCCACTTAGATTTCATGAGCAAAAACTTCCAGTAATATGCTTTAATTTCGTGCCCACGACTCCACGCATAGATAGAAATTCTATGCCACTTTGCTTATTATATTCTTCCTCATTGTCAAGTACCGCCATACTCTTTTCCTAATTAGAGCATTGTGAAGGAATTGGAGTAGGCTGGAAGAAACAGGTATTTTATTTTCATATTCCTTTTACTTTCTTTCTTTTAAAATCCTGGCCATGTATCCATATAGCATACAAAATTTTGATACATTGGCAAATGAATTGAAAAAAATTCATAGGGCCCATTGACACCCTTCATAGGGCATGACCAATCTAGTCACCTCTCAGTTAACATCTTTCAATATATAATTTATCAAGAGGCATCATAGATGTTCCACTGCAATGATAATGAGATGTTTTTCAGTAAGTTCATTGGCAGACCCTTTTGTTTTTTCTTCTCTCTGTTTTTCTTTTTTCCTTTTTTTTTTCTTTTTTGGTTTAACCAGAGCATTAAAGAGGAGGTGAATCAGGTGATTTTCATGTTCTGTACATGGAAGAGTGCATTAATCTCCCATGGAAGAGTGCATTAATCTCCCATCATTAATTGAGCCAGGCATGATCAAGATAGAACCCACATCCATGATTTCCAAAAAAGTAGGGAAAAAAGGGTAAATAAAACAAAAGCCTTTGTTTTGGCTTCCTAAACTGTCTCTTTTTTACATTGGTAGGTTTCCTTAACTAGCTTGAGTAGGAATAGGATCAAACCAGTAACCATAATTTTCATTAGAAACAAATGTATTCTCGATGACCAATTCACCACCATTAAAGCATCTATCATGGTCCACCAATGGACCCGATGCTGGTCAAGGGAAGATAAAGCCAAGATCCAAATCCAATTGGACTTTTTTCTCTTTCATTGGCACCACCATCCAATTGGACTATGGACCCACAAATCCAATCAGATGGTTAAAAAAGTGAACTAATTGGACTCGAGGTGGGGGCTGCAAAAGACCAATAGGAAGCAATTTATGCCTTTATATAACCCATATGAAATCTTTTGGGCTAGGATGGACCTTTTATTTTATTTTTTTCATTCCCTAAAATAACCTTTCAAAATGGTTGGACGATGTGGATTTAATGCACATACATCACTGTGAGCCCCACAGTCGGGAGTCCCACCCACCTTGGTGGATCCGGGGTCTCACCTAATCCGCTCCCCAGGTGGAGTAGCCATCTCGCTACTGAAGTGACGTCACCAACCCATATGGGCCCTACCATAATGTATGTGTTGTATCTACACCGTCCATCCATTTGGAGAGAACATTTTAGGGAATAAGACAAAGATTGAGGCAGATGCAAAGCTCAAGTGGACCCCACCAAAGAAAACAGCCGGGACATAACCGTGGAGCCCACAGTGATGCATGTGATTTTTGAGACCCTGCTTTGGGGGATCCCTGACCGTGGAGCCCACAATGATGTATTTTCTTTACATCCACACCGTCCATCCGTTTTGACAGCTCATTAGAGGGCATGATCCAAAAAATAAAGTGGATCCAAATCTCAGGTGGACAACACCATAGGAAACAATGGTGACTGAATTTCCACCATTAAAAACTTCTTGAGGGATAGTGGAGTGTTTATTTGCCAACCACCTTGTTGTTGATAAGGTCACAAAGACCTGCATGAAGTGACTACACATATATCAGCTTGATCCAAAACTTTTGTGGCCCACAAGAAGTTTAATTTTAAATAGTCAATCACCACTGTTTTCTGTGGTGTGGTCCACCTGAGATTTGTATCTGCTTGATTTTTTGGTACCATGCCCTACATGAACTGTCAAAACAGATGAATGGTGTGGATGTAAGACACATACGTCACAGTAGGCCCCACATTCAGGGATCCACTAAAGTCGCATCCTCATTTTAGAAGTTTTAGGAATGATTTTATACTGTGCAACCCACCTGAGTTTTGGCATAAAAGGAGAATAGGAGGGAAAGCACATGATGGACGTATTAGATCTCACTAAAACATGATGTTGGGCCCCACACGTTGATTTGTAGGTTGGGGGATTATTCTTGAAACATTTGTATTTTTTGTATTGGATCTGTCCTTTTTTTTTTCCTTTCTTTCTCGAGAAGCATAGCCCCTCGATTCCTGAACAATCAGTTGATCCGGTGTTCGGGCTCAATTTCGTACGTAACTAGAACTAATCATTCGAAACTAACAGCCAACTGTCTGGCCTACCTTCTATTGCCGGTCAACCAACCGAAAATAATCGTCCTTACCGCCCTCACCCGTTATATAAACGTCCCTATCCTGTGTTATTGGGTGGAGTTCTATCCTTCAATTTTATATTCCCATCAAGTGAATCAGACATTTGGAGGCTAATGGGGATGTGGTCAATTTGGATGTTCATTAAGTCAAGCTCCATTATCTTCATGAATTGGATTCGAATCATCTTTCTTTATATCCAATTTGAATAATCTTAAGCTCAACCCCATTGGAGAGAACCATCATCTTCCCCCTTGTTAGCGATTCCAGTTGTGTGCAACTGTCTTCTTGATATCTTTGCGACTGTTTAGTGGAATCAGAAAAATAGTTAGTTGAGTATAATTCCTTTAAAGTCTAAACCATATGCAAAAACGGTTTACACCATATGGTATTAAACAGTTAATCTAAAACTGTTGGTGTCCATAATTCATTTTTTATACTATGCCTTAAAAAATGATCACACCTAATCCACTCCCACCCAGGTAGGTCTAGGGTTGATGATATATACAAATGAATTTCTAATTATTAATTATAATGTGCCACATGTGTCAGCATGAAAAAGAATTTATATATACGATTGACTTGTGCTAGGGACACCGACATGGATAGGAGTTGGATGCAGATTAAGGATAGACGACGCACTGAGTACCAAGATGGAGTTAAACAGTTCCTAAAATTTGCATATGCTTGTATTGAACTAGGGAAAAAAATTCGGTGTTTGTGTGTTAAATGCAACAATGTCTATTTACGTCCTCGGAATAATGTAGAAGCTGATTTGTATTGTTATGGTATAGTTAAGGATTACAATCCATGGGTTTTTCATGGGGAAGAGTTTGAGTCAAGCACCGATGATGATGAGCCTAATGAAGAGGATGTAGATGATCATAATGATATGCAAGAAATGATACATGATCATTACACTGCAGCAACCATAAATGCTTGGGCAGGGGAAGATTCTAATAGCAATGGGAATGCTCTACCAGACTGTGAAGCAGATACATTTATGAAATTGTTGAAGGACGCCGAGCAGAAACTATATCCGGGTTGTGAGAATTTCTCCAAGCTATCGTTCATTGTGAAGTTGCTGCACCTAAAGATACTTAGTCGTTGGAGTAGCAAATCCTTTACCATGTTGCTCGAATTGTTGAAGGAGGCACTTCCTAATGGTGAGACGCTCCCAAACTCCTACTATGAGGCTAAAAAGATTATTCGTGAGCTAGGTCTTGACTATGTGAGGATTCATTCTTGTAAAAATGATTGTGTGCTGTTCTATAAAGAGTACGAAGATAGACAAGAGTGTCCAGAATGTAAAGAGCCTAGGTATAAGGTTAATGATGGAAAACGAAAGAAGATTCCTAACAAAATCTTGTGTTACTTTCCATTAAAACCAAGGCTACAAAGGTTATTTTTTTCAAAAAAGACGGCATCAGATATGAGGTGGCACAAAGAAAAGCGCGTCGATGATGGGGTATTGAGGCATCCGGCCGATGCTGAAAGCTGGAAAGAATTTGACAAAATGCATGATTCGTTTGCCCAGGATCCTCGTAATGTCAAGCTTAGGCTAGCAAGCAATGGATTTAACCCATTTTAAAATATGAGTACTTCTCACAGCACATGGCTTGTTATTCTTGTGCCATATAACCTGCCACCATGGAAATGTATGAAGAATCCTTTTTTTTATAATGTCATTACTTATTCCTGGACCCAAGTCTCCTGAAAATGACATTGATGTGTATTTGCAACCATTAATAGATGAATTAAAAGAATTATGGGAAGATGGGGTTCAGACTTACGATGCCTTCACAGGTACTAGTTTTCAATTACATGCTGCAGTGATATGGACTATTAATGTCTTCCCTACATACGGAAACTTATCAGGATGGAGCACTAAAGGGTTTTTGGCTTGTTCTACCTGCAACAAGGAAACATCATCTATGTGGTTGAAAAATGAAAAAAAGACTTATTACATGGGTCATCTCCGCTTCTTACCGACGGATCATATATAGAGAGATAAAAAGAGTTCTTTTGATGATAAAAAAGAATTTCGAGAGACACCAAAGTCATTGTCTGGGGATGATGTACTTGAGCAATCGAGCCATGTTGAACCAGTGAAATTCGGAAAGACATAATAAAAAAGAGAAAGCGTGTCGAGGAATTAAATTGGAAAAAGTATAGTATTTTCTTCGAATTGCCTTATTGGAGAACCCTCAAACTACGCCACAATTTGGATGTCATGCATATAGAGAAAAATGTTTGTGACAGTGTTTTAGGGACATTCTTGAACATCGATGGTAAAACAAAAGACAACTTTAAGACCCGCCTCGATTTGCAGGCCTTGTGTATAAGGCCTCAATTACATATGAAGTATGATGGTAATTCTTATAAAATGCCCCCTGCATGTTACACGATGTCCATGGTTGAGAAAAAGAATTTTTGTCAATTCCTGAGTTTGGTAAAGTTCCCTAACGGCTATGCCTCAAACATATCTCGACGTGTGAACATTAGAGAATGTCGAATTGCAGGCATGAAGAGTCATGATTGCCACGTATTTTTATTGCGATTACTCCCACTTGCAATACGTGGATCCTTAAGCAATAGTGTATGTGATGCATTAATTGAGCTTAGTCATTTTTTCAAGGAATTGTGTTCAAAGACATTGACGAAAGATATCTTGAAGCAGCTTGGAAACCAGTTTGCTTTAACACTTTGCAAGTTAGAAAGGATATTTCCACCATCATTCTTTGATGTTATGGTACACTTGCCTATTCATCTCGTACAAGAGGTGATTATCGGTGGACTAGTGCAATACCAGTGGATGTATCTGATTGAAAGGTAGTGTATTTTCTTATTCTTAATGTTAATTATACGCTTGCCATGTGTAAATGTATCACTAATTTGTTTATCATCCTGAATTTGTATCTCATTAGGTACTTATATACGTTGAAGTGTTATGTAAGCAACAGAGCTTGTCCAGAAGGGTCAATAGCGGAAGGTTATGTTGCCACAGAATGCATAACCTTCTGTTCGATGTACTTGCATGGGATTGAAACCAAATTCAACAGAGTAGAAAGAAATTATGATGGAAGTGACAAATGCATCAAGGGTTGTCCCTTTTTTTACAAAATTGTCGTGCACTAGGGAAAGGAGAATATGTATATATTAATGACAAAGATTGGGAGTAGGCTCGTATTTATGTGTTGAAAAACTGCGACGAAGTTTTGCCATTTCTAACGTATGAAATTATCCCAGTATATTTGATGCATATATAGTGTTATATAATTGTCCAATTTATCTCTCTCGTGTTTTCTATTCGGGTTATAATTGTTTATCTTTTCATATAATGAATTTCAATGCGAGATAGAAAGAGAGAGTCGAAGGAATGTGGTAAAGAGGCAGGAAGACACGTTCCCTAAAAGGTTTGAAGCCCGTGTAAGTGTCAAATAACATAAATCTTTTTACACTACACATTATTACCATCATACTATATTTATTTCATTCACATATATGAATAGGTTACACAATTGTACAATCAAGGGAGCGCACGCGCCAATAAGCAACTTCTGAACTTAGCACAAGGTCCTGACAGACGAGTGACACGATATAAGGGTTGCATCATTAATGGTCTACGATTTCATACAAAAGATCGTGAGATGTATCGAAAAACTCAGAATAGTGGTATGGTTATAAAAGGAGATGATGAAACAGGAAACAAAGATTACTATGGTGTCCTGACAGACATCATTCGATTAGATTATTTTGGAGACAATAATGTTTTTGTGTTCAAGTGTGATTGGTGGGACGTCGGCAAGGAAGGTAGAGGTATCCAAACAGATAAATGCAACTACACCAGCGTCAATATTACAAAGAAATGGAATACCATTGAGCCATTTGTGCTAGCGTCTCAAGCAGAACAAGTTTTTTATGTCAAAGACTCTAAGTTAGGCAATAATTGGCAAGTCGTGGTGAAGACACAAGCTCGAGACTTGTACGATGTACCTGAAGATGAAGATGCAGAGTCAATCAATGATGATGAGCCATACCAACAAAATGAGTCATATAGTATAGTTAACACATTGAATGCCAATGATGACGACTTTACAGCATGGCAAATGGATGATATTCCTCCAATACCTGTTGATGCAAATCTTATAATGCATGAGGAAGAAAAAGATGAAGATGTTGACACTTTCATTAGTGATGAGAGTGAGGAGGATATTGATTTCAATGATGATGATAATGAGGAAGATGAAATAAACACTGATGATGATAGTGAGACCGATAGCTTAATGTAATTCATATGACATGTTCGTCATCATATTGTATGAATGATTACATTAATAAAATCTTATATTTTTACTCATTGCACATTGTTATCACTCTCTCTTTTACGCATTTGTACATGTTATATATATAATACACGTGCTTGATGTGTATAATTAATTTATTGCAAAGTGTTATAGCAGGATAGATCATCGACATGGTCAGTAAAGGAGACCAAAAAAGATCCCGAGTGGGGCGACCCTCACAAATACCTACATTAGAGGCAGAACCCACACAAATTGGGGCATTTAGTCCAGATGGAGTTGCCATCAACAATACTAGTATGTAAGGGTCATGCTAAATTATACATGTTCCTTTTTATGGTGTATGCAATAATATAAAAAATTATGTTGATGTAATCTAAAAAATATTATTATATTTTGTCTGAGCAGGGTCATGCACGTCCGTAAGGAAAGGACGAGGGAAGGCTAGAGGCATTACACTAATGAAGAAAAGGCGCGATGAGGAAAAGCTAGAAGTGGAGATTCCACCAAACCTGATGCGAGCTATTGGTGACAATGCTCAGGTATTAATCACTGAGTTGGGCATTATTGTCAAAAATATGGCCCCGCTCCGTTTTCCCAAATGGAAGGTCATTCCAAATGACGATAAGAAGAAGATGTGGCAAGCTGTGAAGGTAAGTAATTTAAATTAAGAAGATTGTGTTAATTCGAATATTTCTAGTTACATTTAATACTACGTTTATAATTGCATTTAATTGCTCATACTATATTTTGCAGCAAAAGTTTACTCTTAAGGAGGATCCCTATATTCAGGAAGTTGTATATCAGCAGTTGAATCGCCAGTATAGGCATTATCGGCATAGGCTGCATAAAGATAATTATTGCAAGTATGACACTGATGCTGTGAGAATGCAAAAAAAACCCAAAGACGTGAGCCAAAATGACTGAGAGGATCTTGTCAAGTACTTTGGATCTGAAGACTTAAAGGTATGCATGTTAATTAAGTTATGTTGTCTGCACTTTCAATTGATTATTCATACATATATTACTTATAATTTTTATTCTTGAATGAAGAAAATAAGCAAGAGAAATAAAGAGAACCGGGGGAAGCAAAGTATCGGCCATGTTACTGGGACGAAGGCTTTTGCTCGGCTCAGCTATGAGAATGTAAGATTCATTTAAAATGCTTATAGCACTTATGTTAATAAATATATATATTATATGTATTAACTTTGCTAATTACAACGTAATCCTGAAATGGGAGATGAGCCCTCCCAAACTAATATGTGGTTTGCTACCCGGTTTAGCAATAAGAAAAACAGTTGGGCTGATTTGAGATCTCGTGAAGTATACGTATGTGATCATGCCTTCCTATATTTCCTTGTTAATTTCTTATATATTACTAAATTGATAGATAATAATCATTTTACAATTGGTTTTAAAATGTAAGAGGAGCTTTCAAGACTACAATCTTAGCCATTAGAGGAAGGCGCTAAACCCTTGACCGAGGATGAGAGATTCGAGGTAGTGCTCGGACCAGAGCGGTCCGGATATATACGTGGCCGTGGGGTCGGTCCAAAGCCTAAAACATCTACATCTGGGTAGAAAATTCGTGCACAGCTACAGAGAGAAAATGAGGAGCTTAAGAGGCAAGCTGAGGTGGATAGGAAGTAGGCTTAGGCAGATAGGAATCGCTTGGAGTCATTGTTGATGGAGAATATGAGGCAGGCTGAGGCAGATAGGAGTCACTTACAATTTATAGAATTACAGATCTTACCCTTCATCCAGCAGTACAATGAGTCAATGCAAATGCTTACCCCTTCTCATTCTGACAAGGTAAGGTATCTTTATTGATAAGTTCATTAAAAATTTAATTATGAAATTAAAAAATTATTATCTGTCTAATTATTTTTTTACTTGCAGGCTGAAGACATGTGATGCATAGTTGCTGAGAAGCTTGATGGTCATGACTATTTTTTATTTTATTTGTATTTTTATTTTTTTATGATGATGATGTGTTGCAAACATACAATTCAATTAGGTTTATATAATAATTTGCAGTTATATTAATTAAATTTGAAGTTATGTTTACTTGGTTGGTGGTGATTAAAATTGTAAATTATCATTTTTATATAAGTAGGTATATCGTTTCATTTATAAGTAGGTTTATCAAAATAGGTGCAATAAAGAGAAAAACATAGAGTTGCAATTATAAAAAGTGGCCATTAAAAGCCTGACCAACAACATAAAGTTGCGACTAAAATTTGCAACTAAACGTTTATTTTTACCGCGACATTTAAAAGTCGTCACTAAAATTAAACTTGTACCTATGACTAAAAGTTGCCACCGAAGGTGAATTTTTAGCCACAACTATATTTTATCCGCATTTTTTGAACGTCGTTACTAAAAGTAAATGTTTAGCTGCGACTAGAAGTTGTCATTGAAATTAGACTTTTAGTCGCGACTTTCTTCGCCACGAAAAGATCTCTTTTAGTGGTGACTTTAAACTTTCAGTGACAGGCATTGTTTCAACTAGCGGCGGAACACGTCGCAGTTAAAAGATATTTTTAGTGGTTACTTTTCTAAAGTCGCGTCTAAAACATTTAGCGACATCATATATTGCAGCGGTTCAGCGGTGACAGAAAAGTTGTCACTAAACTTTTAGTGGCGCTTTTAAGACGTTTAACAGTGAAAGTTTTTACGGCTAAAAGTCTATTGTTTACCCGCGACTTTTAAAAATCGTCATTAAAAATAAACGATTAGCTGCGACTAAAAGTCGCCACTAAAAGAGGATTGTTAGCTGCGACATTTTTCGCCACTAAAATACAACTTTTAGTGGCGACTGGATACTTTCAGTGACAAGATTGGTTTCAATTAACTACGAAAAATGTCGCGGCTAAAAGTGGACTTTTAGTGACGTTATTCTTGTCGTGGTTAATTGCCTGACTTTTAATTGCGACTTTTTTTTAAGTCGCAGCTAAAAATTTTAGCCACGGCACATATTGCGGTGGTTCAGCGGCGGCGAAAAAGTCGCCACTAAAACTTTTAATGGCGATTATAGGACTTTTAGTTACGAAAATTGTGGTAGTTAAAAGTCTTATTTCTTGTAGTGACATTGGATCATGGTAGTCATTATAACATTTAATCTTTGTGAAGTGAGACGAATTACGATCACGAATACTACCAGCCTTAACAACATAGATCAAGGATATGAAAGTGTGGTACGAATATTGCACATGTAGTGTAATCATATGTGACTATTTTCAAGAAGTCCTAAAACTTTACGTCTCCAACAAGATGAGGTTAAATTTTACTTACCTATAATAAAATTGCATATCTTAAAGAGGGGTAGAAATAAACTCAATCATAGAATTATCAAAACTATATATAAGTAAGATTTCTATAAATGCTTATGCTTGATCATATTAAACTCTTACTAACTGAATATAATTGTGAGATTGATAACCTCCATAGAAGTGATAAGCTCCTAAAATAGCGTGATAAGGAGCATTTTAGTAAGTGGATCCACTAGCATCTTCTTAGTAACAAATAGACGAAGCTATTTTTAAGAGGTTCCAGAGTTTTGTATGTCTTCAATGAGACAATGTTAAATTCTACTTACCTAAAATAAAAATTTTGCATACATGAAGAGAACCATAAATAAACTCAATAATAGAATCATCAAAACTATATAAATGATATCTCTAAAAATTAATGTTTGTGTATAATAGATCATATTAAACTCTCATTAATTGAATACATCTGTGAGATTGATAACTCTCATGGAAGTGACATAATCTTGAAATAGTGTGATAGGGAGCCTTTTAGTGAGCGGATCCGCTAGAATATTCTTAATGCTGATGAGCTCTACAGACACCTGACGATTCTGAACTTTTTCTTTCACAACATGGTAGTTGACGTCGATGTACCATGACCTTGATGATTGCAGGTTGTTATTCGAGAAGTTCACCACAACTAAGCTATTGCAAAAGATTCTCAAAAGTTATGGGGTTAGCTCCAATACTCGTAAACCAAGAAGAAGCACTCTACAGCCATATTACCTGATTCTTGGCTTCATGAAAAGCAACGTACCCTACTTCCATGGTGGATGTGGCAATTGTCAACTGTTTTATTCTCTTCTAAGATGCACTCCACCAGCCATCATAGAGAAATTACCACAAGTGGACTTCTTAGTGTTGGTGTAGCTAACAAAATTTGCATTGGAGTATCCAACCAACTCTAAATGGTTGGACCTTCTATATGTGAGTGTGAAATCATTTGTCCACTACAAGTAGTGTAACACCTTTTTTAGTTATCCAATGTCATATCCCTAGGTTATAGATATACTTTCCTAACATTTCAATTATAAAAAGATATACAGTCCTGTACAAGCGTGCAGATATACAGTGCTCCTTATTACTGACACGTTGGAAGATCTATTATACAATTTTTTTTTCTAAATTATTATTGATGCTCCTTACTATTAACGCATACGTAAGATCTTTCATACGATTTTTTTCTAAATTACTATTGGGACACTAAAATTGGCCAAATTTATCGACATTTACAATGGTTAATTGGCTAGAGCGTAATTTTGTATATCGTACATTTCAAGTATTCTATTGATATAAGCCCTATATGATAAGCCAAACAGTTCAAGTGATTTGTTACAACCTATTTCAATGTTGATGACAAATGAGGTGTTATGAAAATCATTCATCTCAAAACTTAAGAACAAGAATTTCTTAATGTCGCATAATATTTCAATGTCACTGCTAACTAACAGAATGTCATCGACATTACCATTATAATGAACTTACTTATATTGATCTTAACATAGATAAACTCATCCACAATGTTTTCTACAAGCCACATGAGAAAATTATTTCATGAAATTTCAGGTACTACTGTTATGAAGTCTATTTTAACCCATAGATGAATTTCATAAGTTTGTAAACCATATATTCTTTGTCATTGGCTACAAAACCTTTCGGTTACAACATGTATATCCTCAATAAAATAGATATGATAAAAATAATTAGAATAAAAATTCACTTGTACTAAAAATTATCATTACTCAGGGTTTTTAATAAAGTAACAATACCAGTAGTCTCATCAGAAAACATTCTACACACTGGCCGTAACTGAAGATTTTTTTTTCTTTTTTCTCTCTCTCTCTTTGAATTTATTACACTACTTCTTTATGTGCTTTATACTCTTATAATAGTAAAACATTACATTTTTCTTTTTAAAGTTAGACTCCAATCTACAACTATTACCTTGATTTTTTTATTTCTTTTCTATAGGTCCATTTATAGCCATCAAACCTTCAGCATACCCTTCCTCATCGCTCAAATTTTTTTACAAGCTTTTATGATAGAAAGGAAAATGTAACATCATATATTGTTATGGTCTCATTCTAATAAATAGTTTAATGGAAAGAGTAATTCTAACGTGTGGTGAGTTAAGAGACCTATTCAATAAAGTTAGCACAAGATGTTGAAGGAGAGATCGAAGAATATAGCATTAACTAATGATGACTGGGTAGATTTAAACTTGAGGACCATTATCCACTAATGGTTTATGGATGAGATTTTTACTAGTGCACTTTTCTGTGGCATATTAGTGCACCTTGTTTGTCAATTACTTAAGTCAGTGAGTCCAATGTCGGTTGAGCTTAATGAAGACGAAGTCCGAAACTCAAGACGGACCGGCTGCATCAAGAAAGAAGAAACAGGTAAAAGTGATGCCCTGGTGAGCCTTAACCTAGTACCTACTCAAAACCATAAACCCCTAGATGACCTTGACCCAATAGGCATACCATTAGTCATCTTAGATTGACCTTAGGTGTCCCAAAAAGATCACCAAAAGAATAGCCAAAGATGTTGCATGTTTTGCTGAAAAATAAAAACAAAAGGCAGAAAAACATGCATGGCCAGGCGCCTGACCCAGTGTCCACCGGGCGCCTGACCAAAAAGGGAATCCGTCCAAGTGAGTTGGCCTAAGTCCAATGGTCATCGGGCGCCCGACCACAACATGTCCGGCGCCCGACCAATGCAAAAAACCGTCCAGCAGTAGAGACCACTTTAGGATTGAATTCCGGGCGCCCGACCAAGTGTCCACCGGGCGCCCGACAAGCTTAAAAACAGTCCAGCGTTTAAATCCTTTTTTATGGACTGAATTCCGGGCGCCCGACCCTGCGCGAATCTGCCTGTTATTTGACCGTTATGAGAAACTTTATAAAAGCGGGGGATTCGATTTTAGGGCCAAGAGAGGGGATTTTGAGGAGATAGAAGCCACCATTACTAGAGATCATCAGAGGCTCTATCCCAAACCCATAGCAAGTCATTCTTCTTGTGTTTTCATCACAAGCTTGGGTCATTCAATGGCATCTTGAGAATGAACTTGTTCCCTCTTGATTCCTAGGGTTTAGACACCTTGATCATAATTAAATCACTTGTCTAAACACTACCTAGGAGTCCAAATAGGTGTATTTCTCTAGTAAACCTATTTCTTACCATTTGTAGAGGATTCACCATTCCCTAGCACCTTGGGCATCTCCAATGGAGCATCACATGCAAGGTAGTTGATCTTGGAACTGAGGTCTTGGCAAAGCAGCGACATCAAAGATCTGGGGAGCACAAGGGGAGCTGATTTAAGCACGGGAGAGCAAGAAGAAGTAACTCAAAGCAGCGCTACAAAGGGGCTCAATCCGACAAGTAAGGTTGTCATGTTAGGAGTCCATCCACTCAATTCTCTGTGGGAGTTGAGTGTAGAGTTTGTTTAACAAACTCAAACTAGGGTCGTTTGTCGATACTTGGCCTGTTTGTCGGCCTAAAATCTAGGGACGTTAGCCGTTCCTTGGCCTGTTTGTCGGCCTAAAGACCAAGGGTTGTTCGGGACTCCTTGGCTCGTTTGCTGGGCCTAAATTCAGGGACGTTAGCTGTTCCTTGGCTAGTTAGTCGGCCTAAACAAAGTCTCCAAGGGGGAGCCACCAACACGGGTGTGAACGTGTAGGTTAGGAGGAACCTGTAAACTCCCCGGTTGGGTGGATCTGAGTTAAAACACCTTGGTTGGGAGAAACCAGATTTAAACTCCCCAGTGAATGCCGGTGTGCTCAAAGGGGTTGAGTACTTGAACCGGGAGTGGAGTAGACAAGTAGTCAAACCACTATACATCCTTGTGTTTGTGATTGTTCTTGAGCACATTTCTCCTTATGCATTGTGTTTAATTGGTTAATTATGAATGCTTAGTTAGGAATGTATGCTAGGCACTTGATAGGCACATCCACACACACAAGATGTACTTTCACTCCTTGAGTAGACTTGAGCTTAATTGATCCATCCTCATTTAAGTCTAATTGAGTTGCATAGATTAGACTTTTCATTAGTTTAATCATTTATTGATCTATGCTTACTTAGACTAGGATGTTAATTGCTTTCATCATATGCTAGTCTATTGATTGGACCCACTAAGGCTTGGTAGCCGAAGTGTTAATTGCTTACGTAGTTTAAGGTACTAAATTTGTTAAGTAGGTGAAAAGATTTTAAAAAGGTCCTAATCAACCCCACTCTAGGACTTAGCCATAATTCTAGTTGCTCCTTAAGCTTCCGCACGTGTATGCATAGGGTGTCGTGTTAGACTACTCGAAGCAATTTCAATTTTTATAATGTTATAAACAAAAATTTTGAGGAAAAGCTTTGGAAAAAGATGAGAGGTCTCTACATGATGATGTCTGTAACCAACAAATTGTGTTTAAAGTAGCAATTATATACCCTAGAGATGAAAATAGTGTAGGTTTGTCTATGAAAACTTGAAGTAGTGAAATAAGATTATTTATCAATTATTGAGCATTAATGTGAAAGTTGATGAAGATAATAAGACCCTAATTTGTTGTGTTTGCTTCCTCCATCACATTATCATCTTGTTAGGAGTTCTAAACATTTACATTGACATCTTTGTCGCAGGTGCACACATTTAATAGCCAACAAATCAATAATCAGAAGTGTATAAACTAAAAGACCACAAGCTAACCAAAACTTAAACAAAGCTCTGATACCAATTGTTGTGCAGCTACACTTGCATACGTTCAATGCCATTAATACAAAATTACTAAAGAATATCCAAAACAAAAGGCTGAAAATCCAAACCAAAGGCAAAAGATAAGGTACATAACATGATTTAACAATATGCCTACTACACAAGACAACTGTGTGAAGCTTTCCTCTTCACTAAAAGAAGAAAAACATAAATATAAGATTTACTTCTTATTCTCGGCTTTTTACTAAAAAAGAAATATCTCACATAAAAATAGCTCCGAAAGATACACTCTTTCACCTATGATAGTTGTTATATAAACCACACCATAAGACAAAGCAAAGCCCAACACCTAGGAAACTAGGCTTCATGGTACATGAGAGAGAGAGAGAGAGAAAGAGAGAGAGAGAGAGAGAGAGAGAGAGAGAGAGAGTCTCTCATATCTAGTAAGAGATGCATGGGGAGACACCACTGTAACATTATACATACATACATACAAATATATACATTCATACACACAAATAACTAAGCTTTTAGATCGACTTTTAAACTTGATAACTCCATTTTATTTTTATACATTTCACATGGGCAAGTGGTCATGGGCACATAAACTGTGGCGGCATTGTCGACACTTTGTTTTCTTAGACATGTGCTAGGCTTGGGCTACCCTGGAGAATTTTGGGCTGCGATGGCCTGGCCCACTCCATTGACAGCCCTACACACTAGGCATCACAATCACAATTAAATTAAGTGCACTAAATGGTTGCATGGTCCTTATGATACTTATGCCTGATGTAACAACCTAAATCAAGTTCAATCAATCCAACAGTATATTTTCTCCGATCACATTCGACGGTCAAGATTAATCTTGGCAAAATTTCAAGGTTCCTAGGCTCATCATAAAGATGCATACATAAAATGTGCCTCAAGCACCTACGTGATCTCACACACAAGAGCATGGAGGTGTATGAAGCACCTAAGCACCAAATGAACGGTTTGAAATCCACATAGGCATCATGGGTGGGGTCCACACTGCTCGAATATATGTCAATTAGCGTACATTGGAAGGCGTGAATCTCTCTAAACAGAAAAAACGAAAAGAGATGCAAATTGCATGACAAAGAAAGAACAACCATGACCCATGATTAGAGAGGGGCCAATGACATTATCTCTTGCTATATCTATAAAAAAAATGCCAAAATATGAGTTTGCCACAGTTTACTAAGTTTTGGCAACTAATCTATCTGATGCGCAACACACATGCATGTCGATCTAGACCATTGGGGGTGCAGTTTGATTGAACATAGCCCATATACCACACTGATTAGATGATTCTAACCGTCGAATTACCAGACATCGAACAATTAATCGAATAGACATTGTTCAATGGTCCAGATTTGTTGGGTGAAGCATCATAGTCCTGATTTTACAACCAAAAATTATTTCCATTTACAGTGGGGCCCTTGATTTGGATATGCCATGTGCAAGTTGGGTGTGATGTGACAAAAGTAAATAGGAGAAGTGTGACATAAAATGCTTGAAGCCATGGATTTCCTCAAAAACTTTTCAAAGAAAGTTCTTGCTCTAGAATCTTAGGTGGGGTCCACCATGATGTTTGTGAGAAATCCACCCTGTTCATCAGTTTTGTGAGTACATTTAACGACATGCACCAAAAAATGAGCCGGATCAAAGACTCAAGTGGGTCGCACTAAAGGAAAAGGTGGGTATGTAAATTCCTACCATTAAGACTTCCCTAGGTCCACAGTGATGTTTATATGCCATCCATACTGTTCATAGCCTCATTCATACTGGGATGAACTAAAGACACAAATATTGGCCTGATTTAAAACTTCTATGGCCCCACAAATGTTTCAACTGTGGACGTTCAATCCTTATGTTTTTGGCCCACTTGAGTCTTGAATTCGGTTCATTTTTTGTCGGACTTCCTAAAATGAGCTCACAAAACAGATGGACAGTGTGGATTTCTCACAAACATCACAGTGGGCCCCACCTAGGTTCCCAGTGCAGGAACTTCATGCCAAAGGCTTTCACAGGAAATCCGCGTCCCTTGGGGCCCGTTTGGATACTACCAAAAAAGTTACTTTTTCTACTTACAGTAGTGGATAAGTAACTTATTTCAAATAAGTAAATTTGGTCTATGATTAGTAATAAGTAACTTTTGTACTTATGTGGACGCTCGCCTTTCCGCACTCCCGACCCTCCCTTTCGAAAAAGGGGGATGTGCGTGCGAATCGCCGTTGTGCCACTGGCTCGCCTCATTCTCGAGGGCTTTTTTCGGTTGTCGTGTTAAATTGGATATGTTTGGATGAGTTCGTATAAGACCAGAGTCGCCACTAGCCAGTTACTTTGAATCTACAGTCGAATAGACCTCGTAGAAATGTTAGAGAAGGGAATCCGAAGATTCCTTCCTCTAAAATGACTCCTTTTGACATGCGGCCAGAGATTCGAGGTAAGGGATCACGATTACAGGTTGGGAAGATGTTAAGCACCCCACTCTGCCCGTACCGAAGTATGGTCTCTACTTCACAGAATCGAACTAATACTTGAAAGTCTGATTTAATCCTCATACACTCCTATGAATGATATGATGCATGAATGTAGGTCTGAACAGTAAGAGTTTCTGATGGGCAGGTTTTCATTAACAGGCAAGCCCAGAGCATACGCTCGAACTGACAGGTGTTTTATGCGGGATGCATGCTTTGTATTTGAATAATCAAAGTGTTTGCAGTGATATGATAAGCAGGGGGGGTTGGAAGAATAGTAAACGTTGCACTTATGCTAGATGCGAATGAGATGATGCTAATAAAAGTAGCTGGATGGACGGAGGTGTCGCAAGGGTTTGCTTCGAGTTGCTAAGATTGGGACTTAGGTAGCTTGGAAGACTTGAACCAGGGTCAGGCTAAGCAGGACCAAGGCTAGGCTCTTTTTACTCGGGCTCTCCTTGGTGGAGGAATGGGCTAAAGGGATGGAGCTAGACTCGAAATTTCAGGACGTTGAGGGATTTTTTCTAGATGTTGAAACAAGAGAGGAGGGGGGTCTTTATAGCAACGGAGAGTGGCAACTCCCGTAAATATGTTTGGGCGGCCCCCCTCGCTCCTCCAGCTTCGAAGCGTATGGCCCCGAACCTAAAGCAGTAAGGCCCGAGGTTCGAGGTTCGAAGCTACTCCGAAGCTGTGGCTCGGAACCAGGTGAGTTGACTGGGTTTGAAAGATGGGTTTGAAAGATGGATTGATACTCTGTGGGATTTTTATTTGTAAATAGGAATATATATAATATTTTTTGTCTTTTTGAAAAGGAAATCTGGCTTGCACGCATCTCTACTAAGGATGCCTGTGGGGTCTTTGGCTAACCGACTTTTATTTTGAAAGTAGGTAAACATGATGATTGATGCGATGGATGCTGATGCATGGGGATGCATATTTGATGATGGTTTGGCTCATTTTATTTCAGTTCGATAATTTTGCTTTCAGTGGCGATGCGGAGAACTTTGAGCTTCTTGCTTGCAGGGTTGTGCTTCCCTGGAGATTTTCTTTTCAATGCGGATGTTTGGTCAGTGGGTTGGTCAAGATCCCGACCCGTGGTCGATCAGGTCCATCATCCCAAGATGTTGTTTCTTTGCTGATGGGGATGGATGAAGGAGGTTGTCAGTTGTAACCTCAAGATGTTCTTCTGGGGAATGGGTGTGATTGGGATGGTGTTTAGTTGCCAGTTTTGATTAAGATTCTAATTTACGAGCGATCGAATCCTTCATCCTAAACTGTGAAGTGAGTGAGCGGAGTTCGAAACTCCTGAAGTGCTGTGCTCGGGATAGTGATAATTTTTTTATGATTTTTGAAAATATTTGATCCGAATCTTTACTTGAGTAGTCAGGATGGAGATCGATTATTAAAAACAAAGGAAATATTTTTGTGATTTTGAAAATATTTGGTCTGAGTGAAGATTGGTGTTTATTGAAAACAAGGGAAGTATTTTGTGATTTTTTAAAGATGATTTTGCAATGTTTTGGTATTTTCTGATTTTTTTGAAATGCAAGGAAAGGTATGAAATTTTCATCCATTTCCAGCTTCTACTGCTGGTAAGGCACCCGATCCATTTTACGTCAATGAGCAAGACGAATCTCACACAGTTAAGTTTCGTAGTTTTGCATCTTCGGATGAGGGGATTTTGAGGGTTTTCAGTCAACACACCCACAAAGTTGCCTGTTCCTCATGTGCAATGCATATAGACCACGTATCGTCCGACGGACTCTTTCGGCCACAAAATGAGCCACATCCTCACATTTCCCTTTGTCAATCCAGTTTGGGGTCTTATACTGCTCACAATTCCGTGAGGGTGCACTTCACCTCCCAACTGCCTTAATCCCCTTCATGAGTTTTAGGAACAGGGAACATCGTCAGATTCAACAGTGACTTCCAAATTAAGGTTGTCTATCACGGTGCATTCAACACGAATAGGATCGCGGGGTTCTGCTTGCCTTAGCCCTTACTTGTTTAGAAGATTTCGGACACCCGTACGATCAAGTGTCAGCCATGTCCGGGACAGGTTGGGAAAGAAAGCCTCCGAGAAGTTAATCCCAGTGTAGTTTTAGGTCTTCGGACCCTAGGGATAGATTTGTGCAATTAAAATTAGATGATAAATCTTTCTTTTTTTTGTGAAAGTTCCAGACCTTGACTTGAGGATCGAGATTGATACTGGTTTTTATGGAAAGCTTAAAATCTTTTTGGTATTTTTTGAAATGATCCGGGTCATCGAACCTTAACTTGAAGGGCCGAGATTGATGCCGATTTTTTGTTGGAAATAGAAAAGTCCCCTGAGAAGTTAATCACAGCGTAGTTTAAGGTCTTCGGACTCAAAATTATGTACATGCTGAAAATACATTCTTTTTGTATTTTTTTTTAAAAGATCCGGATTATCGAACCTTGATCCGAGTGGTCGAGGTCGATGCCGATTTTTGGTTGAAAGCAGGAAAAGTCCCTCGAGAAATTAATCCCAGTGTAGTTTAAGTTCTTCGGACCAGAAATTATGTATAAGCGAGGCTGGAAATGTATATTTTTTTGTGTTTTTTATAAAAAAAAATCCAGGTCATCAGATCTTGATCCAAGCGGTTGGGATCGATGCCGGTTTTCATTGAAAATCCCTCGGGATGTTGATCCCGACGTAGTTAAGGGTCATCGGACCACGACTTTATACAATCAACGTAAGAAATGTATATATATATATATATATATATATATATATATATATATATATATATATATATATATATATATATATATATATATATATATTGTTTTTAGAAAAATGTCCGGAGTCATCGAATCTTGATTCAAACGATCAAGACCGATGCCGATTTTTATTAAAAGTCTCTCTGGATGTTGATCCCGACGTAATTTAAGGTCTTCAGACCACGACTTCGTGATGGGAGGTAGACAGAGATCAAGGTTGGAAATTCTTGGTGTTTTCTGAAAATGATTCAGATCATCCAACCGTGACTTTGGATGGTTGAGATCATTGTTTGACTAAGTCAATTCTTTTTCTTTTTCTTGAAAAATCTCATGGAGCTTTTTCCACATCATCAAGCTAATTTCTCCCAAATTTCTCATAAGATGAGATTTTGGTGAGATTCCTTTCTCTTTTTCTCATTTTTCTCTTCCATCACTTCATTCTTACATGGAGGTACAAGATTTACTTACAACTACTCTTCCCAAGGGGAAGTTCTTCCCAAGGAGAGAGAGAGAGAGAGAGAGAGAGAGAGGTCGTTTCAACTTGATGGGAGGACGGCTGGCCCCCTGGGTGCCGCCCAAGCCTCCTCTGCCCACTGGTTTTTCCAGTGGGCTGGGTAATGAGGTGCACTCTCCTTTTCTATATAACATGGGGCACCCTTGGCACTTCCAATGTGCAATCTCTCTCTCTTCTTTCTCATACTCTTTCTTCAAGTTTTTCTTCCTTTTGGTGGCTCTTTTGATTTTTTCAAGTGGTGAGGCTTTAGTGGAGCTTTGGGACGGCTGTTCAAAAAACTGACCGAACCGATAAAACCGACTGAACCGGACCGAACCGATTTATTTCGGTTGGTTTTCAAATCTATTTCGGGTCGGGTCGATTTTTTAATATAAAAAACCGAGAGTGTCGGTTCGGTTGTCAGTTTGTAAAAATTATAAACCGTTTTCAACCGAACCGAACCGATATATGTGTGTGTGTGTGTGTGTGTGTGTGTGTGTGTGAGAGAGAGAGAGAGAGAGAGAGAGAGAGAGAGAGAGAGAGAGAAGTTGAGGTTGGCCCCACTTCAATATTTACATGAAATCCACTCTAACCAGTAAGGGTGCCACCCCAAGTTAGGCCCAAGACTAAAATATCATCTTTATCTGTAATTCAAGTGGGCCATACCAAGAAAAAGAGTTTGGAGGGTAATGTGGCCTGTACACTATTTCCAATTGTGTGGTCCGCCTGTATCAAAGATGACGCTGGTTTTTCATATTTAGGCCTAAAATTGGGTTAGTCACCTGCTAGTTGGAGTGGATTTTTAAAATGCATGATAGTGGGGCCTATTTAAACTACATTACCAATTACCTCATGTCAAGTAAAAGAATTTTACGTAGACACCAACTTTGCAGCACAGTGAGGGTGTGAATTAGGGTAACAGTTTAGTGAGTGTTATCCTAACTGTGTGGAACCACCTTGATGTATGTTTTGTATATCCATTCCATTCATTTGTTTTCATCTATCATTTTAGGACATGGTTCCAAACCTCAAGAAGATCCAAATCTCAAGTAAACAATACCATTGGAAACAATGATGAATAACTATTAGAAGCATTTTATGGGCCACAAAAGTTTTAGATTGAGGCCCAAATCGATAAAACCGACAAAACCGAACCGACCCGAGTTTATCCGGTTCGGTTCGGTTGGTGATGATTCATTGGTTCGGTTCGGTTGTTAAATATCCAAAACCGATTAAGTCGGTTTGGTTGGATATTTTCCCTCAAAACCGAACCGACCGAACCGTGCATAGCCCTACAGCAAAGTGGTCCCCCTTTTATGAGTGGTGAAGGTATGGACCACTCCTTTTCTTCATTTCATTGCTTTCCTTTTCATTTTCTTTTCTCATGTTCTCTTTCTTTTCTTCATGTAGGTACTTCAAGAGAGTCAAGGTAGGCCCAAGATTTTTGGCCTTTTCTAGTTTTCCAATCTCTTCTCAAGGTGTTGCATGGAGAGGGGCAATTTAAGCTTCATCTTTTTCCCCCCTTTTTTAATATATACTCCCTCCATATGTATGTGAAGGGTAATTTTGCCATGTCCATCACGTGTGCATGGTAAAATATCATATTTTCTCTCATGGGAGTTGAACCCTTTTTTATGTGTATCAAATAGGCTCAAAGTGAAGTCATGGCCCTTGGTGTATTTGATGGGCCCAATACTTCATTTTGGGCTCCCTCATGCTCTCTTTTTCTTTTCATATTTTCCTTATATGCTTTCTCTTCTTTTTCATCTTCTTTATAAGGTTTGGGCCTATGAGATTGGTAGGGCCCACCTCAAGTTTTGGGCTCACAATGCTCACTTTGGATGGCCCCTTCTTTCTTCACATGTGTATGGACAAAGTGACTAGTCCATTCTTCACTTGGATCTCAAGTGGGCTAGATTTCTTAGTTGGGCTTTTATGGACAAATGGCTCAAATCTTCCACCATCTCTTGATTATGATGTATATCCTTATACACAAAGTGTGGTGGGCTCCTTGGAATTCCTCCACATAAATGGGATTTTGGGCCCTCATTGAAACTTATGAATTTCTTTTAGTCATGTGTGCACCACTACACTTTGTGTATGTAGGATTCTTTCCTTTCATGCATTTTCTTTGGATGGATGGAGGACTTGGGTTATTTGATCATCTACAAGTCCCATGAGTAAGTTGTTTCAACAATCTCACTAAGTTCAAATGGTTTTCTCATGTTGTAGGAAAGTGGTTCTCAAGAGTTTCCTTTAATGTTACCACCCTCAAATGGATGACCATTCTTCAAGTGAGCTATCCATGCAATCATAGCTCCTTGAACTTCCCTTGGAGTGTTTGGTGGGTCACCCACCATCCTTCTCAAGGATGAGTGATTTTTTTTTTCAATTTGTAGGAAAGAATGATACCCATAAGTTGCCCAAATTTGTCCCATGCTTTGGGGCATTTTGGATTTTGATTTTCAAGTGGGCTATGTATATCATTCTTAATCACTTTCATGATGGTTGGATGACTCATCAAGCCATGCCCTCTTGTGCACAAATGGTCTTCTTTTTTGTAAAGAAATTGGTGCACATAAGTTGCCCAAACTTGCCCCTGCATGGACATTTCTAACTTTGATTCTTCATGTGGGCTATATGCATCATTTTTTTTTTACCATTGGCTTATTTGACTCATATGTTTGTGGGTAGACCACCATATTGTATTCTCGTAGTCAAAACATTTATCAAAATGATGCACATAAGTTGCCCATGATTGACCCATGAAAGGGTTCTATGGTTCTTCAAGCGGGCTATGTGCTCCTTTCAATCCATTGAGGTGGGACACTTGAGTTGCTCTTGGGGACCAATTTCGTTCTTATTACCCATTTGTCCATATACATGTGTAAAAAGATGAAAACATCTTAAATGAGGCTCATTGCTTTGATATGGAAAGTGAACCAGACCTTAGTCACACATGGACTTTGAAAAGGGATTTTTCATATGAAGCTTGATTCTTATCCCACTTTGATCTCATGGCACTTGAGTGCATTTGTTGTCCAAAATGTGTCCTTGGATGGTGGATTTTCCTCACCTAAGGCATGGCATGCAACCCTCTTTAAGGTGGGCCTTGCTTTCTTCAATGGGCCTAAAACATATCCTAGGCGACACATGTAGTTGGACATTGGATTTTTGCATTTGAATGTAAGTCCAATCCATGGGTTTCCTGAATAATGATTTGGATTTTAACGGGTAAAGAATAGGAGCTTACCTTGCCAAGCTTGTAGGATTTTATGGCGGACGGCACGAGGGGGCGAAGAGGGGTTAATGAGGATGACCCTGCCTTCATTGTTCGCTGCGGGGACCATATGTGTTCTTTAACCAAGGAACACCAACCTCTTCCTTCCATAAAAGTTCAGGGCACTCGAGACCTTTGGGATAAATGGGTGGAACAATCGCAGCCGATGCTTGAACGCGTTCTGGCCAACACTTCTTTCGCAGGCCTTCTTACATTACGTTTCCACAACAATAATGCCAACCACATGCTACTTACAGCCCTTTGTGAGAGGTGGAGGGACGAGACCCACACCTTTTAACTTTCCTATGGTGAATGGGGATATATATATATATATATATATATATATATATATATATATATATATATATATATATATATATATATATATATGCAAATAGGTTTTCCATTCCATGGGGCAGTTGTTCCCCATGCGGGCTCTCTTGCCCCCATTACCCCCAATGACTAGATACGGCTTGTGGGAGCCATCCCACCCGAGAGCGAGTTTCAGAGTAGCCAAGTGAAACTGCGGTGGTTTCACAACACCTTCGCTGCTGTCATCCCTACTACCGAGTTGGAAGCCCTTCATAAAGCACGGGCTATGATTACTTACGCCTTCAGTTCATTCCTTTTTTGTCATGTGAATGAGAGGATCAATCCTAGATTTCTTCACTTGATTGAGGATTTTCACCATTCATATAATTGGAATGGGGCCATCTTGACTCGCATCTACCAGGGTTTGGATAAAACCTCTCGGAGTAGCAGGTCTTTTACAGGTTTTTGGCCTGTCGTGGAGGTATTCTCTTTAACCTCCCTTGGAGATGTTTGTCTTCTTTCTTCATCTGATCATTATGTTTGCCCTTGTCCAGACCTATTTCTATGATCATTTTGCTCACCTATCGCCGAGGATACGGGATGATGTTGAACCATCCTTGTATCACTTTATGCATTGGCATCAGCAAAACCATCAGCAAAATCCTCGAGTGTCTGAGGATAATTTGCATGCTAACATAGATGGATTGACTACCGAGGACGTAAGTATCTTGTTTTCCTCATCCGTCGTGCTGTTCTACAACTGACTGTGGTGATTTTCTTTCTTATAGTTTGCTCGGATGTCATACGCCTGCTTCCCCTTTACTATACTCCTCAACACATGGAGGTGTATGATTCTTCGTGCCTCCGGATCATGCTCTCTGATGCTAAATCATTTTAATGGTACCTGGACGAGAGATTGCTCTGACATATCACCGGTGTGACTCGGGTTCCTTGTTCTGCACCCCCTCCATCTGCTCAGATTTCGGCTGATGCTATGGCCGATGCTCTCGAGGGTCAGCCTAGATTTCCCTTTATGATCCCGGATCGTGACTATGAGGAGTGGTATTTGCTGTATGGACAGGGACCTCTTCTTCCTTCATTATACGTTACAGGGGGTCGCCGCAGGTATGCTGGAGGATCAGTGACAGCTCCTCTAATGAACCTTCATCGTCGGGAGTGGGATGAGAGGAGGGATGATGATGATTATGTTGGTGATTTGTAGTCTGCTTCTCTGAGGATGTATTCAGCTCGTCGATGTATGGCCTCCTTATCATTTTGAGGCCCCTTTTTTGCTTTTCTTCTGTATCAAAATCTTCTGAATGAAATTCAACCCCCGTTTTGCCTCAAATTTCTTGATGATGCTTGGATGCTTTGATTTTTTACTCATTCTTTGATGCTTTGTGGAAGATATAATTCTCAACTGTATGGATGATGACCTGAGCGGTTCAGATTGCTTGATTTGGCCATGTGGGCCCTTTCAGATTTCAGCTTTGCTTTGGAACACCTATCCTTGATACTTTGTACGGCTAAGAAGGCTTTCCATGGTGCGGATGATGACTTGAACGGTTCAAATTGCTCTTTTTAGCCATATGGGCCCACTTGATGATTAGATCGTGGACTCTGGCCTTCTTTCTTGACGATCAAATCCTTTATCTTGCTATTTTATGACTCATGTAAGATCTTCCATGGTTTGGATCATGATGATCTAGCCTTTGAATGGCTCAGATTGCCTGTGGGCCCCTCTTGATCAACTTTTCTTTTCTTTGGCTCGGTCAGACCCATTTTGGTCGTAGGTCTTCATGATTGGACAGGTGAAGCACCTTCCAGGTGGTTCAGATCAGATTCGGACAAAATTCAGAGTCGATTGGAGCTTTGGGCGACCCTCAGGGTGCCAACTAATGACGTGGACTGACAGTCTCACCTACCAGAGGTTGTGGGGCCAATCCCGCGGAGAGACAGGGAGACCGTCCGTACGGACGGCCCGCAGGAGCCACCCAGACCTCTCTTCATGTGCGGTCTGGAATGGCTCTAGTTCGGACATTCTCCTCTGTTTTCCTCTCCCTGTCCCCATATTCCTTGTACTCCAAGGTTCGATTCCAGCCATGAATCTCTCCCTTGTCCCATCTTTCCTTCTCTTTTTATCTTTTTCTTATCTTGTCCTCTCTCAAGCAATGGACGATGGAGATTTAAGGGATGTGGGGACTGTTCATGATGGGTCCCACACTTCAGATTTTCAAATGAGCTTTGATGGAGGGGAAATGCCTTTAATGGATGGGGTAGATGGGGCATTAAGAGGGGGTATTGATGAAGACTTAAGCTTAGTGGTTGATGGAGCTTTTAATGACTCCATTAATGGTGGGATGGCTGAAAACTCTGATTTGAATGGAGCATTGACCATGGTAGGATTGGATGGCATGGATGAGATGGGGAGAGGGGCCATAGGTGAGGCTATGCACCCTTTGGGCGTGGACTGCATGGATGATGTGATTGATGGTGATGATGGGGTTATGATGGACATAGATGGGCTAATCTCATGTTTAGACGGTATGGATGGTTCAGATGATACCTTTGACGGCTTGGATGCTCTTGATGACAACCGAGATGTGTGGTACACTTGTTTGGGTGAACTTGATGTGATCATTGATGATGTCCCCCTGATGATGGACAGTGTGGATGTCCCGATGATCCCTTTGACTGGACAGAGTGACGGTTGGATTCCTGACTTTATGTTGGAGAGGACTGCAGGTCCAGATCCGACCGTAGATTCTTCGATCGGGGTCGCCGAGGCCCTTCTTGACGGCTCAGATGCATTTTTCAGTGATCAGATTTGTCAGAATGCCACGATGTGTGGCGTGATATTTGCTGATAGCCTTTTTGATGGAGAGTACCGACCTTCTCCTGATCGTCGACCCTTTACGCATTCGGTTCATGAGGTGGGTGAGTCTTCTCATGCTGCTGAGGTCATGACAGTTTCAGATAGCGATGCAACTATATCAGACATAGTCGCTACTGGGGATAGGTCAGGGGCTGTTGAGTTCGCAGGGATTCCAGCTTTTCCTTCTCCTTCGCCCATTGATCTTCCGATCCTTTGATGAGCTGTCATCGATTCCTGGACCTTTTGTTCTGGAGGAGATTCCTGTGAGGACTTGCCAATTGCTTCCTCGTCGTTCTTGTTCGCCACGATTGCTTGCTTGGCTTGAATGATTGTCAGCTTATGAGATTCGAGAGTTGGAGTCCTATGGCTTTGGTGATCTGCTCCATATGGCTAGGGTTGACATTGATTGGAGGATGCTCGGGGTTGTACTGATTGACTTGGTCCCTTCGTTGAACTTGTTTGCGTTCATTGATATGGAGATGGAACCTTCTTTGGAGGAGCTCGCGCGCTTGACAGGTCTTCCCTAGGATTACGCTCAGTATTTCTCGCCAAGGACTGCCACTCCGCATAACTGGTTTGGGATTCCGTATCTTATTCAGCCTTGTGGAAGCTCGCCTCTCCGAGCTCCTGAATTCTCCCTTTCGGAAAAGGGGTGCGTGCGCGCGAATCGCCGTTTGTGCCGCTAGCTCGCCTCATTCTCGAGGGCTTTTTCTCGGTTGTCGTGTTAGATTGGATATGTTTGGATGAGTTCGTATAAGACCAGAGTCGTCACTAGCCAGTTACTTTGAATCTACAGTCGGCTAGACCCCGTAGAAACGCTAAAGAAGGGAATCCGAAGATTCCTTCCTCTAAAATGACTCCTTTTGATCTGCGGTCAAAGATTCGAGGTAAGGGATCACGGCTACAGGGTGGGAAGATGTTAAGCACCCCATACTGCCCGTACTGAAGTACGGTCTCTACTTCACAGAATCGAACTAATACTTGAAAGTCTGATTTAATCCTCGTACATTCTCATGAATGATATGATGCACGAATGTAGGTCTGAACAGTAAGAGTTTCTGATGGGCAGGTTTCCATTAACAGGCAAGCCCAGAGCATACGTTCAAACTGACAGGTGCTTTATGCGGGATGCATGCTGTGTATTTGAATAATCAAAGTGTTTGCAGTGACATGATAAGCAGGGGGTTGGAAGAAAAGTAATTGTTGCACTTATCCTAGATACGAATGAGATGATGATAATAAAAGAGTAGCTGGATTGACGGAGGTGTCGTAAGGGTTTGCTTCGAGTGGCTAAGATCAGGACTTAGGTATCTTCGGAGACTTGGACCAGGGTCAGGCTGGGTTGGACTAGGGTTAGGCTTTTCTCACTCGGGCTCTCCTTGGTGGAGGAATGGAGTAAAAGGGGGTGGAGATGGACTCGAAGCTCTTGGGATGGAAAGATGGGAAGTGGATGTTCTGAATAAGAGGGAACGGGGGTATTTATACCTGCGAGCAGTGGAAGCTCCCGAAAATAATTTTGGGCAGCACCCTGGGGGCCGCCCGTACGGACGCGCTGCTCCAGCTTCAGAGCTTACGGCCTCCGAACCTAAAGCAGAAAAGCCCGAAGTTTGAGGTTCGGACCTACTCCGAAGCTGTGGCTCGGAACCAGGTAAGTTGACTGGGTTTGAAAGGTGGGTTGACACGGTAGGTTGACTGGGTGTAGGGGCTGGACTGACCAGGTGAGTTGACTCGGTGATGTGACTCAGTGGATTGACTCACCAAGTTTGACTTTTTGGGGATTTTTTAACTAATTTTTCTTATAGGTGGTTTTTCAGGCTGATGTTTAGGGGTGAGTCAACTGGGTTCAGGCTTGAGCTGGGCTATGGATTGGGGCTTACACAGGTGAGTTTGGCTGGGTTTGGACATGGGATTTGGGGGTATGGTCCTCCATTCATTTAGTTATCTCTACCAACATTGCAGCCGAAGGTGGGGTGTCTACAAGTCTGCAGCTGTCGGTCAGGATGCTATGGTCTTTTCTTTAGACTCACTGTATGATCTTTTCTCGAACCCTCGGAGTGTGGCAGGGTCCCTACTTTCGCAGAATGCGTTGATGTTCTGTCTGGTAGCTGAGGTGCTATTCTCGAGATGACGCAGACCTCAGACCCCTTTATTATTCAAGGTGATGAGTCGAGTTGTTTGATGGTAGGAGATCATTTCTCTTCTCCTAGCTGAGTTGTTTAATGGGTTGACTAACTGTGCCCTAGGTCGCACCCGTGTCCTTCGCAGCTGCTGTGCATTTCTCCAGATATCTTTTTTATACTTTCTTTTTCTTTTCTTATCTTTTGGGAACTGCTTTGCTTTAGCTGAATCTCTTTACTTTCTCACGATTAGATCTGGCTATGGGAGCATCTGTCGCTGACTGTTCCTGTATCATTTCCCGACACTCGTCACCCCAACCTCATGTGACATATTATGAAGTTTCTTCCACATACAGCTAGGATGAGCGAGCCCTTTTATCGCAGGATGTTTGCTGATCTGCGTTACTGGAATGTTCGTTGGGGTCATCTTGGCTTTCACTTCCTCCATTACTTTGTGGTGCTCATCGTCTTCCTCTGATGCTGGTAACTTTCGATCTTACTTTTCTTATCACCCTATCTTGTTCTTGCGGCAGTTCGAGTATGAGCATGATGTTCCTCCTTTTGTTTTCTCGGGTATTAGGTGTCGAGCACTTCTGGCTAGATCATCTGACTTTAGGACTCGGATTGATGGGTCCTAAGAGAGTTACCTGACTGCTGATTTGCTTGGTTTTGAACTACGGACTTTTCGATGGCAACTGCCCAATACCAGCATTGGGTTTGTCACGCCCTGAAATCCGAGACTCGAGTATAACAACCCAGGGCTCGAGTTTCAGAGTGTGAACTCAATCCAAATATAACCTGTAGAGAGATTTCATTCCACATACCAAAATAATACTAAACTGAAGTATTTTATTAACCATGAATTAAATCTCAAATAAAAGTTTAAATCAAACAACTACATCCATTTTGCAAAATATTCAAATCTACTAAAATCTGTTTTCAATCATCTTCTAAAGGAAATAAATTCAACACCTAAACTAATATAAGTCTTCTAATAAAAGTAATCGTCCAAATATTCTGCTTCAGCCGCTCCTCCTTCCTCTTGATATCCTGCAGGAACTGTGGTGATTTTGGTGAGCTAAAGCCCAGTGAGATCATTTTCATCACAAGTAATATTCCAGTTAATAAGATGTTAGACGTGAAATACTAACAGTTAGGATTATATGAATATATTTAAGGATATGGTGAAGATTTAAACATCTTATGTCTTATTAGAAGTGAAGCATGATTATTATGATGTCATGTATGTTATGATACGTGTAAGAGCACAAACGTCTAGGAACTCGTTGCCACTGATCATTAGGAACTGTCGCAAATCAACCATGCTCACCTAACCGGTACAACGAGGCGGCAAATCAACCATGCACGCCAGTGGGCAAATCAACCATGCACCACTGATCCAACCGAGCAAATCAACCATGCTCAATAAGTGAAACGACCAGAACTCGCTGCCACTGAACATTAGGAACCTGTCGCAAATCAACCATGCTCACCTAACCGGTACAGCGAGGCGGCAAATCAACCATGCACGCCAGGAGTCAAATCAACCATGCTCCTATTCTGTCGTTGTGTATAAGAATGTATATGAATGTTATGAATCATGAGAACATCTCTTCAAGCATACAATGCATATCAAAACCAAATTCCAATCATACCATGCATGCATTATTCTTATTCAAGTAAATCGTCATCTAACCCTAGTTGATGGTAAACTTGAAACTAAAGAAGGACAACATGTAAGATCTTAGTGTTTCGATACTTACTAGTGTTATTCTAACTAGAAGTCTTGTACACGACCTAACCTAGATTGAGTTTGCTTAACAATTTTTCATGAGATACTAGTACAGAAATTTGAGGAAAGAAAACATTAATAAGGAGGAAAAGAAATCAGAGGATGGATCTTAGAACAAAATCAAGTGATGGATCCCTTACCTAGGATGCGTACCATACACAAATACAAATCAAACTCCTAAACCTTATTAGAAAAAGAGCTAAAGAAGGATCCTTACCTTAGATCCATAACATAAAACAACAAGACAATTGGAATTTGAAGAAAGATGGGAACAAGCTAGTAAGGGAAAGATCAATGGAAATTTCTTTAGAAGAATCACTCACCTGATGAATTGTAGGCTCAATACCAGCCTAAAACAGAACACGGGTTGGTTCAACGAGTCGCTCAGCGAGTCGACTCGGTTTGGATGACCAGAAAAGAGGTTTCTTCTTCTTTCTTCCTTCTTTCTCTCTTCCTCCTTCTTTTCTTCTTCTTTTCTTTCTCTTTCTTCTTTTCTTCTTACCTTTCTTGCTGTCCAGCAGCACTGACGCAACACAGCAGTGTGCTGCACTCCACCCTCTCTCTACCGGCTTCTCTCTCTCTCTCTCTCTCTCTCTCTCTCTCTCTTTCACGGCCTCTCTCTCTCTTTCGTTTCTTCTCTCTCTATATCTCTCTCTCCTTCAACTAGATCTCTCTCTCTCTCTCTCTGCTCGACCCTCTCTCTCCTTAGCTTTTCTTGAAGGTTGCAAGAACAGATGACGGTTTATATGGCCGTGCGAACCGACGCAGGTCTGTTTGCGAATCCGAGTTAGAGGAGAACTCGACTTCCTCCTTTTGTAGATTACGTCACGTGAGAACCGTACAATATGTAGGTGGGGACCTCATGAAGATATTGGTGAAGTCAGGACCGTCCATGCAACACATCGGACCGGATCTTGGTCATCTTTGATTTGAACGGTGATTCGAGGAAGGTCGGATAGACATCCGATGAGCAGGGTAATCTAGGGAACTTCATATGTAAGGTAGTGGATTCGAATGGACGGCTTAGATCGAGCTATGGGGCCCAGCCCGATGATCACATGGGGTCCCGCAGGTCGACAGCGTGCGGACGCTGTAACAGCGTCCGCAGTTTCGGCAGCGCGTAACACGCGGTGCAGCAGTGTTTCTCGCACAGTTGTTACGTGCGGTGCACGTACACCACACCGTACCCTATTTTCATGTGGGGCCCACCCGCAACGATCATCATCGGACGCTGCAGACGCAGCCAGCGGACAGCGTTCGCTCGTCACAGAAACGTCGAACGAAGAAGAAGAAGAAAATCCTCTTCAACTCGCGGTCAACGCGGTTTGACCACGCATTGATGGTGCACGGAACGCACGTGGGTCCCACCATGATGTATATGCAGAATCCACTCCAATCATCAGGTAGGCCACGTAATTTTAGGGTATGACGCCAAAAATGAGACAGTTCCGAAGTTAGATGGCCCACTTATGGCCTGATTTCTGATTAGGGCACTTGTAGGATGATCGGAGGGCTGAAATTTGACATGTATGGTTGGATCGTGTCCTAGAACTATTGTGTAGAGTTTTGTACAGTAATGATCACTAGAAATCGTAATTCCTGTAAATTGTCTTATAACTTGGGTTTAATTAATAGCCTATTTATTTTATTTTATATTTTATTTATTATTTTTTTTTTTTATATGAAAAATCATACCATAATCCTCATGGATTGTTTAATGTTAACTCATTCATTATATAAATTATTTATTTACTTAATTATTAAATTAAACCCTTAAATTAATTTATCGCAACTAATGGGAAAACCAGGGTTATTACAGGGTTGCTGAGCAGTCTCTGTATTGGCGCATTCCTTGCTGGCACCTGACCACTGATGAGGATGAGCAGGATGTTCTTGGGGATGCTGGTTCTTCCTCTGGTTCATATGAGCCCTTTGAGGAGTGCCCATTTATCGATCCCGGCTTTCTCTTGGCCACTTGTTGTCTGAGATTTCTGCACTCCGGTATCATTGTGACATGATGTCGAGGAGATTAGACGATGATCAGAGGTTGTCTAATGTGAAGACGGTGATCCATAGCCTTGAGCGAGATGAGGTGCATTACCTGCATATGAAGGTGAGCAAGTTGGGAGCGAGACTATTTCATTATGAGTCAGGGGACTTACCTGACATGGCCGAGGAGGAGGGCAAAGATTGATTTTATGCTTTTTAGGGCTGTGCTGGCCGTTTGTACATCTCTTTTTGCATAGTACATGACCGGTGATGATGAATTTTTTTTGGATTTTTGAAAGAGATGATATGATAGATGTAAAAGAAATACGATGCATTAATGAAAAGAAAAAACTTTTTTGAGAACTTATTTGTGCCATGAGTTGTCTTGTGAGTGTGTGTCTAGATTTTGTGCCGGGACATAGGAATCAAAACTGAGGCTTGGCCAATGATTTGACCGACGTCTCGAGATTGACTTGTGTGAGATCCCTTTGGTTCCCTAGAGGTGTAGGCAATGGAAACTATTACTTCCTGAGAGTTTTGTTAGAGTTTGTAGAGTTCTATGTCCTCGACTGTACTTCTTCTTGTTGTTGAACTGTAACTACTTGAGCTGATCTAGACCATCTGGTTTCCTGGTACCTGCACTCTTTTTTTTTTTATTATTCGAGTCATTTTTGCCTGCAGCGCTCTTTCGAGTTTTCACCACAGTTGGCTTTTTCCCATCATTTTTGCCCGTGGCACCCTTACGGGTTTTCACCACGTCTCCGGTATTTGATCTTGCCTGCCCCTTAGCAGGTATGTTGTTTTTACCCTCGGCGCCCTTTCGAGTTTTCACCAAGTCCGCTGTATGCCCACTGTTTTTACTCCGAGCCCCCTTTTAGATTTTCACTCCGCCCTCTTTGTTTAAGCACACATTTTCTTTCTTTTTTTTTGGATAACTGCGGCGGCTAGAGGTCGGGAATCCGTCGTTGCCGGCCGATGGTAGCTTTTCGGCTCTTATCCTAAGTTATGATGATAGAGCTGTCAGTCTTAGCCATAAAACCTTCTGAGATGGATGGATGGGTGACTGTGTTTCTTTTTAGGTTGTTTTTTTTCTTGGGTGCCTTATTTTTTACTTCTCATTTTCTTTCTTGTCCTTTTCTTTATATTCCACCCCTTTTTTTTCTTTTTTTTCTTCTCTCTTTTTTCTTTTGAATCCCTTTATTTGAAACACTTATTGGTGGACAAAAATGATTTCTCAAAAGTTTTAGCTTTGACCCTTTGACTTCAGCTCTACTAATGTAACTCTTGATAAGGTTAGAATGACTTACCTGTGAAAGATCTTCACTTCATCGGCATTGATTGGCTCAGGAAGAACCACCCCTCTCATGCTGGTGAGTCTGAGGGTGCCTCTAGGAAGTACTTCTCTGATGATCAGCGGTCCATCCCATGAGGGTTTAAACTTTCCTCTAGAATCCGGAAGGTGCAACGGTAGGATCTTCTTCATGACCATGTCGCCTACCTTGAAACTTCTTTTTCGAACTCTCTTGTTGCAGGCCCTAGCGATCTTTTTTTTATAACACTGGGAATGACTTAGCACACGCATGCGCTTCTCATCTACTAGGTGTAACTAATCGAATTTGGCCCGTTGTCATTCTCCTTCTTCAATTTCGCTTTCCAGTAACACCCTTAGTGACGGTATTTCCACCTTGACTGGTAGAACAGCTTCCATTCCGTAAGTAAGCTCGAAAGGAGTAACGCCTGTAGCAAACCGTACAGACGTTCGATAGGCCCAAAGTGCATATGGGAGCATATCTGACCAATCTCGATAAGTCACGACCATCTTCTCGAGTATCCTGACGATTGTCTTGTTTGCGGCTTCTACCCCACCATTCATCTGAGGACGATAAGGGGTCGATCGATGACGTTGAATCTTGAACTTGCTGAGGAAGTCATCCATCTTCTTATTGACGAACAGGGTCCCATTATCTATGATGATAGCATTAGGGATTCCATACCGGCATATGATGTTGTTCTTCATGAATTTGATCACCTGGGATGCTACAATCGGGGTGCAGGAGGCTGCTTCTACCCACTTGGTGAAGTAGTCGATTGCCACAGGTATATACTCATGACCGTTTGATGCTTTGGGACTAATCTTCCCAATGATATCGAGTCCCCACATAGAGAAGGGCTATGGAGTTGTCAGGTTATACAGTTCTGAGGAGGGGGCATGAATTTAATTCGCATGCTCCTGACACTTGAAGCATTTTCTGACGTGCTGGCAGCAGTCTATCTCCATGGTAAGCCAATAATAGCCGAGTCGTAGAATCTTCTTTGCCATCATGTGCCCGTTCATATGTGGGCCACAGATTCCTTCGTGTATTTCTTTCATGATCTTTGCAGCTTCTGTTTCGTCGACGCATCGAAGGAGGACTTAATTATAGGATTGCTTGTAAAGAACTTCGCCACTGATGGTGAACTGGCCGGCCAAACGCTGGATGGTTCGGAGATCTGTTGCTATTGTTGCCTCCGAATATTCCTGAGTTTCGAGATGTTGCTTGATGTCGGCATACCAGGGTTTGTCAGGGGTAGTTTCAGCTTCTTCTATTTGCAGGCAGAAAGCAAGTTCATCTTGAGTTTCGACTGTGAGCTCCCATTCTGAAGCTCCTTTCGGGATCTCGAGCATTGATGCAAGTGTAGCGACAACATCTGCAAACTGATTCTTGGCCCTGGGCATGTATGAGAAGGTGATTTCTTTGAATTCTTCGATCAGATTTTCAAGGTACACATGATATGGTATCAACTTCACGTCCTTGGTTTTCCATTCGCCATTGGTCTGATTGGTGATAAGTTGTGAGTCTTCAAATACTCGTAGCTTTTTTATGCCCAAGATTTTGGCTTCCCTTATACCAACGATGCATGCTTCATATTCTGCCATGTTGTTAGTGCACTCGAATGCTATGCGCCTTGAGATAGGAATAGGGACATCGTCCAGAAAGTAGAGGATTGCTCCGATACCACTTCCTTTAGAATTTGCTGCGCCGTCGAAGAATAACGTCCGCTCATCTTTTTTCTTCTTTTCTTCACCTTCGATGAGCAAGAGATCTTCATAAGGGAAGAATGTCTCGAGCGGTTGATAATCCAGGAGAGAGTAAGCTGCGAGATGATCGGTGAGGGCCTGCCCCTAGATTGCCTTCTGAGTGACATGGGTGATGTCGAATTCAGACAGGAGTAGCTGCCATTTAGCTATCCTTCCAGTGAGTGCTGGTTTCTTGAACAGGTATTTGAGCGGATCCATGTGAGCAAGGAGGAGAATAGGGAACGCAATCATGTATTGTCGGAGTCGCTGAGTTGCCCAGACTAGAGCGAGGCAAGTCTTCTCGATTGGGGAATACTTGGTCTTGTAGCCGGTGAATTTTCGGCCTAAATAGTATATTGCTTGTTCCTTCTTCCCGGTCTCGTCGTGCTGGCCGAGAACACAGCCAATGGCTTCTGCTGTTACCGAGATGTATAACAATAGTGGTCGTCTGGGAGTGGGCGGCACTAGAACTGGAGGATTCATGAGATACTTTTTTATATGTTCGAAGGCGACTTGGCAATCGTCATTCCATTCTTTTGACGTTCTTCCGAAGGAGCTTAAATATGGGTTCACAGATAGGTGTGAGCTGTGCGATGAAGCGACTGATGTATTGAATTCTACCGAGGAAGCCACAAATTTCTTTCTCTGTTCTAGGAGGGGGCATCTCGATGATTGCTCTGGTTTTAGTTTCGTTGACCCTGATGCCATCATCACTCACCATAAAGCCAAGGAGTTTGCCTCCCATTGCACCGAAGACACATTTCTGAGGGTTGGGACAGAGCTTGTACTTTTCTAATCTGTTGAATAACTTCTTCAGATCTTCAAAGTGTCCTTCAATTATGCGAGATTTGACGATCATATCATCCACATATACTTCAAGCTCTTTGTTGGAATAATGCTGTCATTGCTCGCTGATATGTTGCTCCTGCGTTCTTCAGATCGAACAGCATTACCCTGTAACAGAAGGTTCACCAGGGAGTGATAAACGATGTCTTATCGTGATCTTCGATGGCCATTTTGATCTGATTGTAACCTGAGAATTCGTCCATGAATGAGAAGATCTTATACCCTGCAGTGTTGTCGATCAGAGTGTCGATATATGGCAAAGAGAAATCATCTTTAGGACTGGCTTTGTTGAGATCTCAGAAGTCAATGCATATTTGAACCTTGTCATCCTTCTTTAGTACTGGTACGATGTTGGCGAGCCATTCAGGGTAGTTGGAGACTACCAAGAATCCTACATTGTATTGCTTGATGACTTCATCTCGAACTTTCAGAGCCCATTCTGGCTTCATTCTTCGAAGTTTCTGCTTCACTGGCTTCATATCTGGCTTGCTTGGCAGATGGTGTACAACGAGCACTTCATCGAGCCCCGGCATGTCTGCATATGAGAATGCGAAGTTGGACAATCTTGGAGCTAGGAACTCTATCATTCTTTGCTTCATCTTTAGTGGAAGCGATTTTCCAATGCGTACTTCCCTAGGGATCTCGAGTGTCCCCAAGTTTACTACCTCAAAATCATCGGCTATAACATTGGCTTTAGATTTAAACTTTTATACGAGATCCTCTAGTTCGGGAGCTGAGTCATTCTCTTCTTCATCCCGAGCTTCATACAGACCCATCAGCTCAAAGTCTAATTCAATGTCAAAATCATACGATTCGACTTCAAACTCATGCGACTCTTTAGAAAAACTTGGCACATTATTGAATGCAGGAAAAGAAATGTTTTTTTAGTTTTTGAGAATTTTCTGGAGTTGAAATGTTAGATGTTTTTGGGTTTTGAAAGTTTTTTATTATTATTTTTATTTTTGAAATTTACGGGACCCTGAACAAGCGGGCATTGTAAACCATGATTGATCCCAACTTGTCCTAGAGTACCTCTCGCTGCTTAAATCGGCGTTTTTTTTTTTTTTTTTTGGAAGCCAGAGCCCTCAAATGACTCTCTGGCTGATTCAGAAGTTAAGAGAACGGATGACCATTCAAGACCCCATACTCCTTCCCCTGGAGAGGTGAGGGTTGATGATTTGGGCGAAGAATCACAGTCTGGCCTAATGACCATGATTTCTTACTGGTTGGGTTTGAGATCTGAGTCACACTCAGTCCCTCCCGGATCACTTACCTCGCATTGTAGTTCGTCTGGTTCCCCAGCGAGACACAAGTTCGGAATCTAGACATCGGACCAATCCAGGGCTTGCCATTTCCCTTTCTTGGTCCAATGGATGGGCTGCTTCTACCCTTGGCTGAAGGTTGATAATGTTGATTCTGTCGAGATGGGCGGATCGTGCCCCTTGTTGATTGATGCTGAGATGGACAAGTTGTGCCCCTGGTTGGCTAGAACTGAAGTGGGCAGGTTGTGCCCCTGGTTGACTGGAATTGAAGTGGGTAGGTTGTGCCCCTGGTTGAGAGCAGGTATCAGAGTACCCTGGTCCTGAAGCTGTTGTATTTGTTTTTCTTCTTTGTCTTCATCCTCTCCTTCTTTTTCTGTAGGCTTAGATGATTCGAGAATCCAGTCCCATCGAATGGGGGGCCACATGGCCCAAGCTAGGCTCATCGGGAGACCTTTGTGTAGTTCAGTTGGTTGATTTCTTCTGGGATCTCTGCAAGGCTCTCCTGGCCTGATGAATTGAATGGGTGAACACCAACATTTCTTTTTTCTTTTGTCCATGATGACTGACTTGTACCCGAGTCCCCATTTACGTTGATTATATACTAGCCACATCTTTCAGAACTTGAAATGATTCTTCATCCGATACTTGAGGCTCAGACGATCTGCTGGTGAAAAGACACGATCCACACTTATCGGTTCTGGATTAGCGATAGCATTCACAGTCTCGAATTCGAAATTATGAAATGGGACGTCTTCTTCAGAATGTTGGATGTCGATGACAATGATATCTGGTTCAGTGGCAGCAACATTGAAAGGAACGATGAGCTCCTTCTCTGCATGGACAGAGATCACTTGGTTCCCACAAATATACTTCACCCGTTGATGCAAAGTTGATGGCACAGCTTTAACCTTGTGAAGCCAGGGTCGTCCGAGCAACATATTTAAAGAGGCTGATATATCCAGGATTTGGAATGTGATGGTGGAGATTTCTGAACCTATTTGCACTTCTATGTCGACCTCTCCTTCCACTGATCGGCGGGTGTTGTCGAATGCTCTAACGTACATGGTGCTGGGTCGGAACGAGGAAGGATTAATTCCCAGGCGTTCCACAGTCTTGAGTGGGTGGACATTTAAGCTTGAGCCGTTATCAATAAGGACCAGCAATACACAAAGTTCTTTATATCGTAAGGCTATATTGAGGGATCGCCCATGGTCGTGCCCTTCTGGTGGCAACTTATTATCAGTAAAGGTGATAGCGCGCGGAGCCAGGAGCTGTCCGATCATCAATTCTATCATTTCAGATGCTGTATTGAAGGAGACATGGGCATCGCTCAAGGTTTTGGCAAACATTTTGCGATGTATGCGAGATGTGCAGAGTAGCTCCCATACCGAAATTTGGGCAGGGATTGACTTGAGCTGAGTCTCCACATTATATGCAGCTTCATTTTTGTTACCGAGGCCTGAGAGAGCGCTTTTAAGATCTCCTTTGTTCTGATTATCTCTTCGGATGCAACGCCCATTGGGATTCATGTTTCCTACCTCTGCACATTCTAGATAGTGCCATAAGACTTTTTTATAATTTTCCTCTCCTTTGCTTTCTAGGACCACTGATTCTTGCAACGGTGTTGGTGTGGGTACTAGATCTTCCTCATACGAAGCGTTTGCCTTGAGGACTACATTATTGCCTATGCTAAAGGGATAATATCGAGGTTTGTCTTTATAGATCACATAAGGTCCTGGTCCTGGCTTGATTGTTCCAGGAGCAGGAGGTTCCCATGGAATGAACACTGATCCTCTTGATATGGCAAGGGATTTCTCCATTCGGCCCAGCTGTTGTAGTGTAATTGACACGCCTCTGGGATGTCTTTGTGGCTTGGGGACAGAACTTGCCCCTTGCAATATGACTGGCTTGACTGGAGGAGCCCCTTCCAAGATAATAGGTTCTTGCTGCTAATGAGTACAATCCCTCCATTGCGGATTGGATTGTTCCTGACCTGAAATTGCCCATTGCAAAACCACAGGTTCGATGCGGGCTCGATGTATGACTGTACTCCTTCCAAGATAATCGGTTCCCAACATGAATGGCTGTAAGGCGCCCCTTGCAAGGGGACAAGCCCTTGAACAATTGGTGCATCATATGGAGGTGCTCCTTCGAGTACTAACGGCTTGGAGACTGAAGGAGGAAAGGAGTTTGCCACTTGCAACATTGGAGGAGAATTTGTTGGCCCATAAGTGTAAGCATAAATGGACTGGATAGGGGAGAAGAAGTGATCAAGACGCTCTCCTTCTTCTATGCTATTGACGGAAGGGCCACGAGATGAACTGGGGTCCGTCGGATGCTGAGGCAGAGGATTCTGAAGGATGTTGGTAGGAGCTGCTGGAGGAGTTCCAGGGACCGAGATGACGATCTTGCGGTCATCAATCAAATTTTGTATGGCATTCTTTAGAGTCATACATCGATTAGTGGTGTGGTCACGCCCTTGATGGTAAGCACAATATTCATCTTCTCGGTAGTTTGGAGGTAGAGGATTTGGAGGAGGCATAGGTGCCATTAGAGTGAGTAACTACTTTTGTACCAGCATAGCCATGACTTGACTGAGTGGCTAAGTGAGAGGAGTGAATTTCCTGAACTCCCTATAATTCTGCCTATTCTGATATGAGTATTGGCCGTTCCCCCTGAACTGTTGTTGCTGTCGAGGTGGTTGTGGCTGTGGTTGCGGTAGGGGTGGCTGTGGCTGATACTTGTAAGGTTGATGCCGAACCTGATTCTGTTGAACTCCCTGTGGGGGAGCATATTGATTGCCCTTAGCAGTAGCGATGATGTTGTTAACCTCTGTCGGGCGAGGAGGAGAACCGCTGCGGTTTCCATTCCCGTATCCAATAGGTATTCCTTCCACTCTGTTCTGTTTGACTAGAGTGGCATGATGAGGCCATGAGGAGATTGTCCCTGCGCGGATTCCTGCTTCGACTTGTTCTCCAACAGGGATCAACTGTGAGAAATTCACATATGGATGCGAGATGAGATATCCAGATATGCCTAGATATGTTGAATGAATAATCATGGAGATTTGTTCTTCGTCGTCGATAGGTGTCCGCATTCTGGCTGCCATAGCTCACCAACGTCCCACGTAAGCAGATAACATTTCGTCACTCCTTTGCCTGAGAGCCGCGAGGTCGGCTCTCCTAGGTGCCATGTTGAGATTATATGCGAATCTGTCAACGAAAGCCTGGGAGAGTTGCTCCCAAGTCCTAATGCGATGGCAGTCCAATGATGTGTACCAGTCTAGTGCATCGCCCTTTAGAGATTTTTGGAACAAGCGAATGAGGGCTCCTTCATTTCCTAAGATTGCACTCAGCTCTCCACAGAAAACCTTGAGATGTGCTGTGGGACAGCCGCTACCGTCATATCTTTTGAATTTTAGTACCTCAAAGTTTTGAGGTATCTGAGCATCCGGAAAAGGACACAGGTCTCTGAACTTGGTCGAAGGTAGATCGATTCCCTGTTGTCGCTGAAGTTGATTTTGCAAGATCTGTAACTGCTCCCGCAACTCGTTCAGTCCTGCAGGATCTACTTGAATGATTGGTGCCTCTCGAAGTAAGGCACGTTCTTCTTCGGCATAATGGTCAATGTCTTCGACCCTATGGGCTTGCTGAAAAGCAACCGCGGGTTGTTGAAATTGATTAGATGATTGAATTGGATTCTGATGAACTTGTGCTTGAAATGACTGTAATTGAGTTGGAGGCTGTACTAAAGGTTGAACTGGAACTTGCTGGAAATTAACTGGAGATTGCTGGATCGAAGATTGCTGAAAATTAACTAGAGCTTGCTAAATTGAAGATTGCTGGAAATTAACTGGAATCCCATCGGCGGGGATGTGCTGGAATTGAAAAGTGCTTTTGTTTGTACGAGGCTGAGATGCTGGGAAGTGACCCCCGTGTTGGGTATTCACCACTGTCCGCTGATTGATGTGGGCTTGACACTGGCCCCCATTGTGGGCATTCGCCAGTGTTGTCCCTGTTGCTAGAAATTGAATTGAAATCCCATCGGCGGGGATGTGCTGAAATTGAGTAGAGGTCCCATCGGCAGAGACATGCTTAGAAAGGAAAGGGGTCCCATTGGCGAGGACGTGCTGGAATCTACTAAGATTGTTGCTTGCAAGATCGACTGGAAGTTGGCTGAAAGTCCCTGCGATGGGAATGCTCTGAGATGGTCTTGTTGTCGCAGGAAGGTATTGAGGAGGATGCCCCATAGCGAAGGGCTGAGATGGTTGTTGTCAGTAGTCTTGGGCAGACTCTGATGGTTGTGCTTGATTTGAACTGGAGGCCGGGGGGACCCGGCATGGCTGCTGAGATTGATGAACTTGATTGTTGACTACTGCGGTAGCTTGTGCTTGCACGAATTGCGAGAGCGTTTCTTACATTGCTCTCATTCCTTGTGCCAATTCTTGCATGATTGGTGTATTCTCAATTGGTTGTTGCGCTGGAGGTTGTGCTTCAGTTATGTAGAGGGCAGGGAAGAGGTGAGCTTCCTCTTCGTGGTCGGACATGGCTTGCTGAGCTCGAGTGCGGATTATGCTACGGAAGGGAAGTTGTTTCCTAAGACATTAAGCCCGAGGAGGCGCAATGGTGAGGAATATGCTCTACTCTTTTTTTTTGGTTTTGGGATTTTCTATTTTTTTTTTTTTTTTGGATGGAATGCTATGCAGATGAGATTGTATGAGGACTAATGACTTTCAAGTACATGAGGAATTTCGTTTTTCAAGTTAGATCATGACTAGTGGGACTAGCATATCCCGAGCAGAGTCATCATTCTGTGGACGCTCGCATTTCCGCGCTCCCAACCCTCCCTTTCGAAAAAGGAGGATGTGTGCGCGAATCGCCGTTGTGCCACTAGCTCGCCTCGTTCTCAAGGGCTTTTTTTCGGTTGTTGTATTAAATTGGATATGTTTGGATGAGTTCGTATAAGATCAGAGTCGCCACTAGCCAGTTACTTTGAATCTACAGTCGGCTAAACCCCGTATAAATGTTAGAGAAGGGAATCCGAAGATTCCTTCCTCGAAAATGACTCATTTTGATCTGCGGCCAGAGATTCAAGGTAAGGGATCACGGTTACATGGTGGGAAGATGTTAAGCACGCCACTCTGCCCGTACCGAAGTAATGTCTCTACTTCACAGAATCGAACTAATACTTGAAAGTCTGATTTAATCCTCGTACATTCTCATGAATGATATGATGCATGAATGTAGGTTTGAACAGTAAGAGTTTTTTATGGGCAAGTTTCCATTAACAGGCAAGCCCAGAACATACGCTCGAACTGACAAGTGCTTTATGCGGGATGCATGCTGTGTATTTGAATAATAAAAGTGTTTGTAGTGTTATGATAAGCAGAGGGGTTGGAAGAATAGTAAATGTTGCACTTATACTAGATGCGAATAAGATGATGCTAATAAAAGAGTAGCTAGATAGACGGAGGTGTTGCAAGGGTTTGCTTCGAGCGGCTAAGATTGGGACTTAGGTAGCTTGGGAGACTTGGACCAAGGTCAGGCTAGGCTGGACCAAGGCTAGGCTCTTCTCACTACGGCTCTCCTTGGTGGAGGAATTGGCTAAAGGGATGGAGCTGGACTCGAAATTTCTGGACGTTGAGAGATTTTTTCTAGATGCTGAAACAAAAGAGGAGGGGGATATTTATACGGACTCGCTGCTCCAGCTTCGGAGAGTACAACCCTCGAATTGAAGCAGCAAAGCCCGAGATTCGAGGTTCGGAGCTACTCCGAAGCTGTGGCTTAGAACCAGGTGAGTTGACTGTTTAAAAGATGGATTGACACAGCGAGTTGACTGGGTGCAAGGGCTGGACTGACTCGGTGATTTGACTCAGCGGGTTGACTCACCAAGTTTGACTGTTTTAAGAATTTTTGACTGGTTTTTCTTATGAGGGGTTTTTCAGGCTGATGTTTAGGGGTGAGTCGACTGGGTTCAAGCTTGAGCGGGGCTATGAATTGGGGCTTACAATGGTGAGTTTGGCTGAGTTTGGACATAGGATTTTGGGGTTAGTCCTCCATTCATTCAGCTATCTCTACCAACATTGCAGCTAAAGGTGGGGTGTCTATAACTTAAAAGAATATAATCACTTCAGCAAAAGAAAATTAGCTTTTTAACTTTTTTGGAAAGATGAAAGAGAGGAAAAGCTGATAAGTATGATGTTTACCAAACATACTTATTTTCTTAATAAGTGGAAACTAAGATAAGCTACTTGTGGCATAAGTAACTTATCTTAAGCAACTTACCACCTAAACGGGCCCTTGAAGTCAAGCTCTTGACTTTGGGTCCATATCACACTGTATCTGGGAACTTTTCCGAGACTACAGTTTCTGGAACTTTGGAAATGAAAACAAGGCGTTTGGCTGCTCCAGAAATCGGAAACTCTAGATTTTCCATGTAGGGCCCACCTTGATGTATTTGTTGTATATCCACGCCGTCCATCTGTTTTTCCATCTCATTTTAGGATGTGATCCCAAATCTTAATAAGATCCAAATCTCAGGTGTACCAGGCCGCTAGAAACAGTGATGATCTTTTTGCAAGCCACAAAAGTTTTGGATTCAGCTGATCTTTGTATTTTTTTTCCCTTCATCCAGCTCTTCTTAACATTATCAATAGGTTGGATTAAACATCACTAAAACCTTACGATGGGCTCTTTGAAATTTTTAATGGTGAGGCAATCTATCACCACTCTTTCCTGTGGTGTGGTCCACCTGAGATTTGGATCTGTATAAGTTTTGGTACTCTGTCCTAAAATGGGCTGCAAAAATGGATGGACGACATGGATATACAAAAAAATCATCAATGTGGCCACACGGTAAGGGTAACACCTAATCCGCTCCCCATTTTGAAAAGGCAAGCGGATTGCGCGGTATGCACACCACCGACATCGGTGGTGTGTTGACGTCACCAAGTTATGTGGACCCCACCATGATGTATGTCTTATATCCACACCGTCCATCTATTTGGCGAAATCGTTTTAGGGTATGATCCCAAAAATGAGCAATTTCCAAAGCTCAAGTCGACTACACCGCAGAAAGCAGTGGGGACAATTATTTCCACCGTTGAAACAATCATAGGGCCTACCATGATGTTTCATGATGTTTATTTTCCATCCGACATAGGGCCTACCATGATGTTTCATGATGTTTATTTTAACATCATGATGTTTATTTTCCATCCGACCTGCTCGTAAGGTCACACATACCTGTATAAAAGGATAAAACAAATTTAAGCTTGATCTAAAACTTCTGTGGCCCCCAAAAAGTTTTCAATGGTAGATGTTCAATCCCCACTGTTTCCGTTATGTGGTCTACTTTGAGCGTTGTATGTTCCTCTTTTTTAGGCGCATAGCCTAAAATGGTCTCACAAAATGGATGAACAGTGTGGATATAACATATACGTCATGATGGAGCAGATCCGACTCTCGTGTGGACCACACTGTAGAAAACGGGGGTAGTGGAACGGGAGCGAATTAGATGTTACCCTGGTAACACCTTAGTGGGTGTTACCCCTACCGTGTGGGGCCCATCGTGATGTATTTTTTATATATCTATGCCGTCTATCTGTTTTCCCATATCATTTTAGGATATGATCCAAAACCTTAAGAAGATCCAAATCTCAGGTGGACCATAACACTAGAAACAATGATTAATAACCATTAAAAACATTTTGTGGGCCACCAAAGTTTTGGATAAATCTTATATTTATATTTTTCCCTTCATCAATACCTTATTGACATTATCAAGAGCTTGGATTGCAAATAAACATTACCAAAACCTTACCATGGGCTCTTTGGAATTTTTAATGGTGGGTCACTCAATCACACTGTTTCCAGTGGTATGGTCCACCTGAGATTTGGATCTACATAATTTTTGGAACCTTATCATAAAATGGGATGTATAAACGGATGGACGGAGTAGATATACAAAATATCATTCATATGGGCCATACGGTAGGGGTAACACCCACTAAGCTGTTCCCGGGGTAACACCTAATTCGCGCCCTAGTGGAACGCCCCACTATTAAAAACTCTCTAGGGCCCACCGTAATGTTGTAATGTTTCCGTAATGTTTATTTTCCACCCAACATGTTGATAAGGTGACACAAAACTGCATGAAAAAAAAAAAAAAACAAACAAACAAACAAATATCAGCCCGATCTGAAACTTCTGTGGCCCACCAGAAATTTTTAGTGGTCAATCACCACTGTTTCCTATGATACGGTCCACCTGAGGCTTGGATTAGCTTCATTTTTTGGGATCATGCCCTAAAATGATATAAAAAATGGATGGACGGTGTAGGTGTAGATGTAGATGTAGAATACAACTAGGTGGACCGCACCTAATCCGCTCCAACGCAGAGGATGATATGCATGGATGTCCGATCCATATCTAATCATATCATATATGGATTGTTCGAAGATCAATTAATTGACGGTTAGATCTAGGTATGGCAATGGACTGGATTTGGTCTCTCTAGTGTAACCATTAAGACCATATGTTTTCCTTTTATACAGGTCTATGTAGCCTTATGAACAGGTTAGATGGATGTTTTCCTTTTATACAGGTCTATGTAGCCTTATGAACAGGTTAGATGGAAAATAGACATTACGGGGGATTCTGGATGTTTTCAACGGTGAGAGTTCAATCTCCATTGCTGCATTTGGTGTGGCCCACTTGGGCTTTAGATTTACCTAATGTTTGGGGTCATGCCATAAAATTATCTGTTAAAATAGATGAACGGCGTGGATAAAACATATAGATCATTGCGGGCATAACAGAGCCCTTAACATGACTATCTATCTCTAACTACGTCCTGGTGGGTAGTGTCCAATCCGCGCCTAACCCGGCCCACTCATAATAAAAAAAAAAAAAAAAAATCCATATTTCTAATTGAATGTTTATAATCTACTTGGGGTGATTGAGTAGGCCATGCATGCACAGCAAGAAATAAATAATATCGAGCCGAGAAATGAAATGGCATATTTGTAAGATATGACACATGTACATATGAAGTCAGGTCAGGCCAAACTAGGCCAGATCAGATCCAGCTAATCTAGTAGGTCCAAGCTTAGGTGGTCAGGCTTGTCGGGGCAGGCGGGCCGTTGGTGCATTACCATCCTTGGTTAAATAATCTCAATTGTTTTTACTCTTACTAGTAGAAAACATCAATTTCCTAATTGTTAGTGGAAGAATAATAATTGAAAAAGCCTTGATTTATAATGTCATTTGTGATGTTGAGCCCTTTGTCAGAGCTCTTTTTTTATCTAGCCTCTTAGTGCCACTGTTTGAATTTTCGCTAGACCCAAATGCCCTTTTACCACACCTCTCATAACATTTTGTGAAAGTTGAGATGGCCTTTTGAGAATTGGGTGTGGGCCCCCACAAAATCGACTATTGAGGTCACCCCTCAGCCAATCTAATCCATTCACTTTAATCGAACATCTACAGACCCAAAGGGGGGTCATTTTAAAAAAAAATTGGAGCTTTCTATGGTCTACACCTACGTAACGTTGTGAGTTAATTTTGAATTGTTTCCTCCAGTGTGGTCCATCCATGATGAGTTTTGCCCTCTTCGTTTCTTCTTCTTCTTTTTTTTATTTTTTTTTAGGAAGGGGGTTATTTGACTGTTAAAACTGTTGCCACTTCCATGGGACCTACTCCAGCGAGCTTCCAACTTGCATATGGAGTCATTCCCTCCATTCTAACAAGTTTTTTAGTGTTTTTTTTTTAATTAATTGTCATAACTCCATGCAAGTTGTAGATCCCACGAAAATGAAGACCACTCTTGGGCAATCAAATGGTGTCTAAGTGAAGTGATTCCAAAGCTATCTGAAATTTCATCAAAATATTTTTCCAACAAATAAAAGATCACCCAAATCGAACATGTAATGAGGGACTTAAGACTGTTTTCGTCGAATTTGCAAATGATAGAGTATCGACGAATAAAAGTGACTTTGGGCTTACTTTTGGGCAAACAGTAGTGTCCAAAAGATGTGATTCTAAAGTCATCTGAAAGTTCATCAAATTATCTTTCTAACAAATACAACATCATCCAAATCGAATATATAATAAAGTAGTTATGATCATTTTTTGCCGACAGACACTGACCATCGCCGACAGATGTTGACAGTAATATCCAACCAATCTAATAGGTCCAAGCCTAGTCCAAAAGTCGTCAGGCTTGTCCGACGGATGGGCCCTCAGTGCATTGTCACCCTTGGTTAAATAATCTGGACTTTTATTTTACTTTTTACTGATTCCTCGATGTTGGTGGAGAGATTCAGATCATTTGGCAAAGGTCTTTTTTTTTTTTTTTTAAATCTTTTCTTCTTCAAAATAATTGGTAATCAAAAGTAAGAACCATGTCAAGGATCATGTAGCTTAATAATGAGACCACTTTTAGCATAATCTTTCTGAACCATCAATTTCTCTGGCCAATGAATGAGCAGTGACGTCATCCGATCAAAGTCATTTGTAATAGGAATGGACAATGAGAGTATGACCCACGTGGAGGATGATAAAATCTATGAGGACGTCATTTTGGTATAAACAATATAGACCATTCATTTCCTAGCCAAGGATTGGATGGTTGGTTAATACCATCGAAGTGATTTTTTTTTTATCATTATTACAGTTGCGTCCATAATAGGGACGCGGATTGCCTCCTGCCCTCTCCGTAGCGGATTGCGTACTGAGTAAACTATGTGGGCCCACTGTGATTTATGTATTTTATCCACTCCGTCCATCTATTTTTACAGATAATTTTAGGGCGTTATACCAAAAATGAAGCATATCCAAATCTCAAGAGGACCATACCAGAGGAAAAAGTGTGAATTGAACGTCTACCATTGAAGATTTCTTGAGGGCCACAGAAGTTTTGGATCAATCTAATACTTTTTTTTCCTTAATCCATATCTGTTTAATCTTATGAACAGGTTGAATGACAAATAAACATCAATGTGCGCCCTAGGAAGGTTCCAACGGTGGAAATCATTATTCCCACTGTTTTGTGTGATATGGTACATTGGAGCTTTGGATATGCTTCAATTTTTTATTCAACCCTTAAATGAGCTGGAAAAACGGATGGACTGTGTAGGTAAACCGCATACATTCACGGTGGGCCCAACTGAGTTCTCAGGAGCTAGAAGAGGCTCGGTCCTAACGGACTTTGTGGGGCCCACTTTGATGTATGTGGTTTTTCCATTTTGCCATTCATTTGATGGTATGAGCGAAAAAAAAAATTAGGCAGATTCAAGGTTCATGTGGACCCCACAATGGGTATCGAATGCCCTGCATTAAAAACTTCTTTTGAGCCGTAGAAATTTTGATCAAAGCTGATGTTTGTGTCTCATTTCATCCAAGTCTACTTGACCTTATGAATAGTTTGTATTGAGGTAAATGCATACTAAGTATAAAGTGGCTAGGTTGTTATATCGGGTGAAATATGGGCCATTATCCATCCGAAGTTTCAGACACACAATTTGAACGGTCCGGATTGATATATGCTTATTCCACGTGTACGGTGATGATGACACCACAAACTTAAAAGTGGTGGTGAACTATCACCCTAGTCTTAAATAAATTTGCCATAGCAGGAACTTCTTAAGCTAGGAAGCTAGGTGGATCCCACCATGGTGTTTGTGAGAAATGCTCCCTGTCCATCCGTTTTTCCAGCCATGGGACAAAAAAATGGGGAGGATTCAAAACTCATGTGGGCCATACAAGAGGAAACCTTGTGTATTGAACGACAACCGTTGAAACATTCTTCTAGTTGTGGGAGTTTTATATCAGGTTAAGTTTTTGGTGATTTCATTTCAGTGGTAACGACCTTACGAACGGTTTGGATGGTATGTAGACATCAAGGTAGACCTCAGGAAGATTTCAACCGTAGGAATTTTTTTCCCCACTTTTTCTTCTTGTGTGGCACACTTGAGTTTCATATTCTCTTCATTTTTGGTATACTATCCTAAAATGAGCTGTAAAAACGGATGGACAGAGTGAATTTCTCACAAACACCACGGTGGGCCCCACTAACTTCTCATTTCAGGTAATCCGCGTTCAGATCTCGCACCCCTTCCCAACGTAGGACTCGGAGAGCGATGCTAGGCTTCCATGCTGGAACAAGCAACCTGGGTGGGACCCTGACCCTAGGGCCCGGCTCCATGTATGCATAGTATATCCACGCCATCATCTGTTTTTGCCAGCTTCTTTTAGGTCATGGTCCCAAAAATGAAGCAATACAAATTTCAGGTGGGCCACACACGATAGGAAACAATGGTCATTGAACGCCCACTATTAAAAACTTTCTAGGGTCATCAAGTATCCAACCAGTTGATAAGGTTCTCGTTGCTCCGAAACTTTTTGCCCCAGGAAACGGTTTTTAATGGTCAATAATCACTGTTTCTTGTGGTGTGGCCCACCTAAAATTTACATCTACTTCATTTTTGGGACATACGCGGGCAAAATAGATGGACTGCATGGATATACAATGCATACATTAATGTGGGTCCTAGAATGGTCATTTAACCCCACTTCCATTCATTTTGCCATATCATTTTAAGGCATAAGCAGTTCAAAAGCTCAGGTGGACCGAAGCTCTTTCAATATCTGGGTGCATGCGTATGAAGCATTACACACTGCTAGAGTATCAAATAACCAGGAAAGAGGGTGTGTGTGGATGTATATTTCGAAACCATTATTATACTCGGCCGTACATTTGTTCGACATGACAGATATGTCTGCACCAATGGGTGGGCCTCTCGTTCTCGGTATCTTCCTAAAAAGTGAAGTAACAGCTCACCCATATTGCGAAATCATAAGAAGACCATTGGAAACTCCTCACGTGCATATGCATACTTTGTTGGACCACAGGATCCCGCGCTTATGGGGACCATTGTTTGATGATCCAAAATGGTTAATCTGGTGGGCCATACCACTGATGGAGATATAAAACCCTTCCTTCAAGACTTGCAAATGGACGATGAAGAAGAAAATACGGATGTGACCAACATTCATTGGAACATAGATAATTGATAAAAAGTTGTAATCTTCCATCCAGGAATTTCGTACATGTGTGCCAATGGTTTGTGATCTAGACCGCTGATCTCATGACTGTAATGAAAATTGGGGATTCCCAAAATAAAATTGGAATGAAAAATCATAATTCTTTTATATGGTATAAATTTGTAAAAGATTCCATATTAAAGAATGGAGTCCAACCCATGACTCAGTGGTAGACAATAAGTTTCAATGTTGAGGTCATGGGTTGGAGTGCCCATGTGGTTTGTGTGTAAAACATCATATTAAAGAGCGCCTGAATGAGTGGAAGGTTTGGCGTGGTTTTGATCTTCTCCCTTAGCTCAATACTTATATTGTCAGAAATATAAATAATATCTCTAAATAATTTAATCCAATGAGACCCGTAATTTTGAATCATGGAAATCGATACGGTTCATGTAGCATGGAAATTTACATGATCAGACATACCTACTTTTAACTTGTCTACTTTATATATCAAAATAGGCTTATACTTCGCGATACATTTGTGTCAACGTAGCGAGTAATGTCTACACCTTGGGTGGGCCCCCCACATGCTCTGTCCCTTCCTAAAAAGTAAGGGTGCCTCACCCACGTGGAATAATAGAACCACTGAAAATTGCTAACCAGCAGATGTATACTTTGCTTAAGCACAGACCCCACACTCATGGGAACCATTGTTTGATGATCCAAACTGTTAGTCTGATGGGCCATGCTACCAATGGTGATACAGAACCCTTCTTCAAAGGGTTACAAATGGATGGTGAAGAAAAAAATACGATTGTGGCCAACATTCAATGGAGCATATATAGATAATTGATCAAAAAGTTAGAATCTTCCATCCTAGGATTCCTTATATGTGTGCCAATGGTTTGTGATCTAGACCACTGATCTCATGACCCCAATGGAAATTGTGATTTAAGAAAAATCTTCTGAAATGGAAAATCATAATTCTTTTATACAGTATAATTTTGTAAGAGATTTCATATTGAAGAATGGAGTCTAACTCATGGCTCAATGGTAGACACAATACGTTTTAACATTGAGGTCATGGTTTGAGTGCTCATGTGGTGCATGTGTATGTAAATAAAAATAAAAAAAATCTATATTGAAGTGCTTGAAAGAGTGCTTGAATGAGTCGGAGGCTTGAGGCGGTTGTGATCTTTTCCCTTAGCTAAATACTTTTATTGTTAAAATTATGAATAACATCTCTAAACAATTTGATCTATTGAAATCTATAATATTGAATCATGGAAATCATTACCAATTTTCATCCTAGTAGGACTAATCCATTGTTACTAACATTAGTAATTTCAACGACATAGATCCAATGTAGTTACATGATCAAATATGTCTAATTATAACTTATCCACTTTATATTTAAAAAAAGACTTATAGTCCGTCGTACATTTGTGCCGACATGACGAGTGATATGTTTGTACCCTTGGGTGGGCCCCACATGCTCTGTCTCTTCCTAAAAAGTGAAATAAAGGCTCACCCACACAAAATCATGAGATCATTGGATCTTGCTAACTAACGGATGTATACTATGCTAGAGAATAGGATTTCACACTCATCGAGACCATTGTTTGATGATCTAAACCATTAATTGGTGGGTTATACTACCGATGGTAATACAAAACATTTCCTTCAAAGGCTTGCAAATGGATGATGAAGGAGAAAATATGGTTATGGCCAACATTCAATGAAGCATAGATAATTGATCAAAAGGTTAGAATCTCCCATCCTGGGATTTTGTACATATGTGTCAATGGTTTGTAATCTAGACCACTAATCTTATGACCCCAATGAAAATTGAGGATTCTTGAAAAAAAAATTTAAATGGAAAATCATAAATTTTTTTGTATAGTACAAATTTGTAAGAGAATCCAGATTAAAGAATGGACCCATGGCTCAGTGGTAGATAGTATCTTTCAACATTGAGGTCATAGGTTTAAGTGCCCATGTGGTGTGTGTGTGTGTGTGTGTGTGTGTGTGTGTGTGTGTGTGTGTGTGTGTGTGTATTTGTGTAAATAAAAAATAATAATATTAAAGAGTGCTTGAATGAGTGAGAGGCTTGAGGAAGCTGTGATCTTCTCCCTTAGCTTAATATTTTTATTATTAGAGTTGTGAATAACACCTCTAAATAATTTGATCCATTGAGACTCGTAATATTGAATCATAAAAATCGTTACCAACTTTTATTGTGGTAGAACTAATTCAGTGTTACTAACATTAGTAATCTAACTCAATGACATAAATCATGTGTGGTTCATGTAGCATAGAAATTATATAATCAAATATGCCTATTTTCAACTTATCCACTTTAGATCTCAAAAAAAAATTCAGAGTTTTACTTATCCAAATATACTACGGAACATGAAATTGAAAGAAAATAAAATTTATACAGAAATTGTTAACAACTATATACTTTCATTATAAAAGTTTATCAACATATACACTCTCACTAATAAAAGATATCACAAAGACTAATCACTCCTAACGAGTTGTATGTTCCTTAAATGACTTTGCCATAGTTCTTTAGCGGATCTGGAATCATGAATTCTCTATTGATGTGTTTGATAAATACCTGACGATCATGAACTCTTTCCTTAACAATAAGAAACTTCATGTCAAGATATCTTGATTTGGCTTAACTTCTATCATTATTAAAGAAATATTGTATCCTTATTATCACAATAGATCCTCAATGGCCTCGAAACTAAGTCTATGATCTAAAGCCCTTACACTCATTTCACTTTATTTGATGCCTCAAGTAAACGATGAACTTCGCTTCTATAGTAGACGAAGTTATGAGTTGTTGTTTAATACTTTTTCAAGATATAGCTCCATCGGTAAGTATGAAAATATAACCCGATATGGCTTTTTTGTTGTCAAGGCAGTCAACGTAATTAAAATCTGAGTATTCAATCAAATCTGAATAATTGGACATCCGATAGATGAGTATAAAATAGTTTGTTCTTTGCAAACATTGTATCACTATTTAACCACTCTCTAATGAACCATACCTAGGTTGCTTAAATATCTATCAAGCATTCCAACTATATATGTTATATTCGGATGCGTATAAACTTAAGCATACATACGGCTCCCTATTACTAATGCATAAGGGATTTTCTTCATTTCTTTTCTTTATAATCATTATGTGGGCATTGAAGTAGGCTCAGCTTATTGCCTACTAATAGGCACTTCACATAGTGTATAATTTTGCATAGCACATCTACTCAACACTCTATTAAATATAAGTCTTTTATGATAGACAAAGAAGTCCATGGCATCTATCATAATGAATTTGAATATTGATCGCAAAGGATGCATCACCAAAGTCCTTTATTTTAAATTCTTTGACAAAAATCTCTTAGTTTTATGAAATAATCCCATGTCACTACTTGTCAATAAAATATCATTCACATATAACACCAAAATTATAAACTTACTCTCAATACTTTTGATATAAAAGCGTTGAACTATTGCATTATTTTTTAAACTAAATAATATGATTACCTAATTAAACTTTACATATCATTGATGGGATGTCTGTTTTAGTCTATATACACGTTATCTTTTATGTCACCATTTAAAAATGCGATTTTTATATCTATCTAGTGTACTTCTATATCATAATGAGCTACACGCTTCATGATTGTTCTAAAAGAGTCTTTCATTGATACTGAATAAAAGTATTTTTATAGTCAATGCATTCCTTTTTAATAAAGCCTCCAGCAACAAGTACTTGTACCTTATATCTCTCTATATTGTCTTTACAGACCCGTTTGGTTTTAACTATTCATTTACAACCAAATGACTTTATCTCTTTAAGCAATTCGATAAAATCTTAAATGTCTTGTCATAAACTTTAACTCATTCTGCATGACATATCCATTCAAAGGAGGTGGCACACTTTCTTTGTTTTGATTACAGGATATAGATTCATCCCCCATTCCTATATCAAACTCATGCTCCTTTAAATAGAAGATATAATTATTTGATGTAACTAATCTCATCTATCTTTATGATCTCATTAATAATACCTTTGTTTGAAGGTAATTAGGCTTTTTAACATTAGCTCTAGAGACAGCTTAAGAATTTCATGGTGATTCGTAACTACATCTTGTTCAACGATAGATGTAGCCACGATGTCACTTCGGATAACTAATATAGAAATAGATCATTCTTCCTAAATAACAAAATTCATATGTGTACTCCTACTAATTTTGATATCCTAAAAAAATTTAACATTGTTTATTTAAGGTATGGTATTATCTTTAAAAGGACAATAAAATTAATAAAGAATTAATCTTTCTGAATACCTAAAAAAAAAAACTTATAATTTTTTTTTCTAAGTTTTTTTTATTAGGATTATAGAATCTTTTCTCTGCTAGACAACCTAAACATAGAAGTGTCTCATATTAGATTTTCTTCTAACCTATCAACGAAAAGGAGTTTTAACAATAGACTTACTTAGGACCCAATTAAAGATATAAACTGTGGTCTTTAAAGCTACATCCCATATGAATTTTGGTAAGGTTTTGAATTGCTAATCATACTCCTTACTGAAATTGCATTGGGGGATACCCATACGCTGATTGCGTAAGCATGCAGAGCTAGCTAGAACTATAACTAAGTCCTAGGGGGGTGATTATGACCTTTTTCTAAATCCTTTAAAAACTTTTACCTAAGTTAAATTAATTAACAATTAAACTAGTTAAGTAATAACACTTAGCTTCCAAGCTTAAGTGGGTCCAATCACAAAGGCTACAAAAGATTAAGCAATTAAACAAACTAGCATAAGCACATGAATTACAAAGATACAATATGTTGAGCTACTAACCAATGTACAATGTCTAGACTACTAATGATATTACTAATCAAGCAACTAGTCTAGTAAATGGAACTACAAGATGTGTAGAAGAATTTACTTATCATTTATAGCATACATTTCATTCAAGCATTCATATAATTAAAAATTAAATAGACAATGCTAGAATAACAATGTACTCAAATCAATTCTAATTAATTAATTATGATGTAATCAATTGTAATATTTCTTTTTAAGCTATTTCTCTTATATAAATTCAGAAATATACTAAATGAAAACACACAAGCAATTTTTCAATATACTATTTTTATTTCTTCATTTCTTAGTTTTTATCACTCTTTGATACAATTATTTATCCAATCAGCATGCCTTGTCACTGGACAGTTTCTTCACAAGATTGTTATTCCAGTGTTTCTAGTGTTTCTTTTGAACATGACGGTTATTTCATCCCTAAAAACTGAACTCACAACATGAAGAGACATGTAACTTCCATTGAGGAGCAACAATTCATTTTATTTGCAAGTCGTCAAGTAGGCCATGCATGGACATGAGGTTTCTCAGCCATCCATTGATTTTAGTGGTGTTGCTCATCGAGTGAGTTGATAGCTTGATTTTTACACCAAATGAGCTTAGTGATGCCATACACAATTTATACATGATGTTCTACACATGTGGCCGCAAAATACATAAAATTGGACATAAGTTCTATGAGATTTTGTAGAAAAAGTGAGCTACCAGACATATATACCTTTAAAACATAAGTGTCTTCAACCATCCAATTTTAAAATATAAATTACTTTAAAAAATGAACCATTTGAAATAAAATCAGGGCCTTTCACTCATTAGGTAAAAATGTACCACATTATTTAAACGAGAAATTTCCATCTGCAAACCTCAAGTTTAACTAACCAGCTAAAATAGACCTTTGAAAACCTTACTTTCCCATTCTAAACTTCAGCTATAGGGACAACATGTTTTTTCAGACAAAAATACCCTTGGAGCATTCGGTAAATTGACAGTGGATTCAGTGAATTTCACCGAATTCTTAGTCAATTGACCGAACACTAAGTGAAATTCACCAAGTGTATTTTGGTCCGAAAAAGCATGTCTGTATAGCTAAAGTTTAGAATGGAAAAGTAAAGTTTTTGGAGGTCTATTTTAGCTAGTCGGTCAAAACTGAGGTTCACATATGAAAATTTCTCTATTTAAAATCCTTACACTTTGAAACCTTGAGAGTCCCATATGCCTACACACACACACACACACTGTACATATGAATCCAATAATAATTTAGCTTGAATGATTAGGATCATTCCATGTGATTTCCCAAATATTCCAATCTAAGTGTTTTTTCTAAGTATAGATGGCTACGGTGGCATGTCCCAAACATCAGGCCCGTCCATTTATCATGTGGGTCCCAAACGTGGGATTGTCGGCTATCGATTGATTTTGATGGTGTAGCCAACGGGAGCGGATTAGGTTTTACGCGGGGGGGGGGGGGGGGGGGGGGGGGGGGTTACCCTTATGGTGGGGCCCAGCTTGATGATGTGCTGTATATCCATGCCGTCCATCCGTTTTTCCAGCCTCTTTTAGTACAGGGTCCAAAACTGAAGACAGATCCAATTCTCAGCTATAGGAAACAGTGGTGATTGAACACCCACCATTAAAAACTTTCCAGAGCCCACTGTAAGCAGGTCCTTAATGTTTATTTGTCATCCAACCCGTTGATAACATTTGTGGCCTACAAGAAAGTTTCTAATGGTAATTCACCTCTTTTTCCACTGCTGTACGTCCACCGGAGATTTGGATGTACTTAGTTTTGGGATAACGTCCTAAAATGATCTGAAGAAATGTATGGGCGGAATGGATATGAAATACATTCATCAAGGTGGACCCCACATGGTAAGGGTAACAACTAACAGTGTTGGTTGAAGGTCCGACATTAAAAACTTCCTAGGGCCCACTGTAATGTTTATTTTCAGCTTGATCCAAAACTTCTGCGGCCCCCAAAACAAAATTAATGGTGAGTATTCATTACCCACTTTTTCCTGTGGTGTGGTCCACCTGAGATTCGGATCTGCCTCATTTTTTGTGCTCATGCCCTAAAGTGAGCTGGAAAATGGATGGACACATAGATAGAAACACATACATACATCATGGTGGGGGCCACGGTGCTTTGACACCAGATAGCTGGCTGGTGTTGCTGGGGTCACTAGCTAGCCAAACCACGTCCACTTAGGATGGTTATCTAGCAAACTGGTATATTGGACCACACAAACATCCATCTATAAAAACACTTCGCTTCTTCTTATACCTACCTCATATTCAACCATGAAGCTCCAAGCTTACTTCACAACACTAGTTTTCTTGTCCTTGCTCTTCCCACTCTTAGTATCTGCGGCCTGCAAATGTGTGGACGACGACGAAGAAGATGGAAAACCTAACAAAACTACCAAGGCCTTACAATTGAAGTTGGTTGCAATTGCCTCAATTCTCGTCGCGGGCACTATTGGCGTGTGTCTCCCAATTGTAGGGAAGACCTTCTCCGCTCTTCGACCGGAGAAGGATATCTTCTTCGTGATTAAAGCATTCGCCGCCGGAGTGATACTAGCAACCGGCATGATACATGTCCTACCGGACGCTTTTGACAACCTAACTTCGATGCAACTGATCTGTAAGAATCCAATATGGAAGAATTTCCCATTCGCTGGGTTTGTAGCTATGCTGTCGGCAATCGGAACATTGATGGTGGATGCATTTGCAACCGGATATTATGAGAGGTTACACTTACGGCGCGCACGGTCCATCGATGATGGGAACACAGATGTAGAGCTAACCAGCAGTCATGTGAGCCATGTTAATGTGCACATGCACACAAGGAATGGACATTCGCAAGATTTCGATTCCAATTCGAACTCGACTGATCTCATCCGACACCGTGTCGTGTCGCAGGTAAGTTCAATTTTGATTGAACTATGGTTTACTTAATGCATGGTTTGGATTATTATTATTCTTTAAGTGGATGCTTAAAACATATGTTATGTCTTAACTATGTATTCTTCTTCTTTCTTGAAAAATGATACATTACACCCTATGTTTATGTTGCATACAACTTTTCAACTTTTGGCCACCCAAATACTGCCTAAATATTGTAATATTTTAATCCCAACATACAAAGAAAGATGGTGTGTATAAAATAAAATTTTTAAAAAAAATGAACGATTTAAGTCCTTTTATTGAATTATGTGTTTTTCATAATAGATACTTTGGCTCTCTCCTTTTTCTCTGTTTCATACTAAGCAAGTAGAAGTGGATTGCCACGGGAAAAAGTCACTGCAGGCCTCATCAAATCCCAAATACAAAGAAAGACGGTGTGTATAAAATAAAATTTAAAAAAAATGAAAGATATAAGTCTTTTTATTGAATTATGGGTTTTTCATAATACATGGTTTGATGATTTATTTTTCTTTCTTATGTGGCAATGAAAAAAAAAAGTAGTTTTATTGAATTATGGGTTTTTCATAATACATGGTTTGATGATTTATTTTTCTTTCTTATGTGCCATTGAACTAGTTTTTTTTCTTTAATATTGGGTATTTGAAAAATATGTTTTTTTCTGAAAATTGTAATTTTCTATTTCTGGAAAATGATATATCCACCCTATATATGTGTATGATACATACACCTAATAGCACAAAGTGTAAGAGAAAAATGATATATACACCCTATGTGTATGATCCATACACCTAATCTTGGAAGTAGAAATAGTACAAAGTGTACTAGTGTAGATATCAGTTTCCTTACTTATTCTCTCTTTTTATCCTTTTTTGAGTTTTATGATATATAAATATGAATTTTTAATTCTGATTTTACCCTTATTTTTAGTGTTGACTGAGGTTCCAGTGCTCTTATAGCACTACAAATTATAGTGCTCGTAGTTGTATTGGACACTCAGTCTAATTGATTCATCTATACCGTCCATTAGATCCAACACAAAATTCATGGGCTACCATGTAAATATTACACTGACCTGACAATCGTAACCATCTGATTACTAGTCTTTATTATGAATGGACAAGATCTTTTACACAAAAATAGATCCAATCGAAAATTTGATCAATCTATTTGTTGGGGACCATCGTGGATTGCTTATGATTACAAAGAACCACCTTTTTTAGGCAATCTTAACCATCCCATTCATGGGTTGGACAAAGGATGGCTACAAAAAGTAAGACCGAATCATGGATGGATTGGATCTTTGATAAGTGCGATTTTTGCATACTAGGTCATAAAATGTTTTTGGACTTGATGGACCGTTCAGATCGATCAATTGGACTGAAAATTAACGGATGCAAATAGAAGCACTAGATAATCTCTTAGTGTTATTCTTTGAATTATTTTGCCCTTCATGAATGATGTGTAGGTACTGGAATTGGGGATTGTGGTTCATTCAGTAATTATTGGAATTTCTTTGGGTGCTTCTGAGAGCCCTTCTACCATCAGGCCTCTTGTAGCTGCCTTGAGTTTCCATCAGTTTTTTGAAGGCATGGGTCTTGGAGGATGCATAGCTCAGGTATGAGCAGTTTTTTTTTTGGTCAGTCATACAACGCACCCACCCAGTCAATCCCGCAACACACCCACCCAGTCAGTCATGCCACGCACCCACTGTATGCAGCTATTACAAAATATCTTCTGTGTATATTCCTTCCTATAGAAATGTGATATTGGGGGAGTGGTTCTAGTTGCATACGGAGACATCTACTCAATCAGCCAATCTGGACCGTCCATTAGGTCGAACACACATCTCGTGAGCCACCATGTGAAAATCACACCAATTAGACAACTCTGATTGTAGATCAGTAGCTTACAAAATTGACGGCTGTATATTGGTGATGAAAAAATAGGTCAAATAAAGATTTTGACAATTGGGTTTTCTTGGGATTATCATGGAGTAGTTATGATTATGAAGAATCGTTTTGACCAGATGATCCAAACCATCCCATTAGCTTATCTATCAGCTTGTTTCTATCTGCATCCGTAATAACATATTAACTACACTATGGGATGAATGGTTGATAGTCTTTCAGGCTGGAATATCGTCAGGTGGTACTATGGTTGGTTGTAGGCTTTGCTATTCAAGTTGAGTTGACAATTCTCCCTAGCACTGTGTGGGCTTTCTCTTCTTTTGCTTCCCTAGAATGGGGGTTGTGAGCTTCCTCTCTCTTCCTCTTATATTTCTAGGGCTATTGTCCTTTTGAAAGTAATAAAAAAAAAAATTTACTATCTTAACCAAAAAAAAAAAGAGTGGTCTTAAACTAATGGACAGTCTAAATTGATCAATTTGGATTACTCACATGTTCCAAATCAAGTAAGGAACACCATAACCACGGTGGTCCATGAAAAGTGTACTATAACTCACAGTAGCCAACCATTTCTTTTTTCTCCTTAGGATGTGCTTTATCTCAACAGGGGTAAGGGACTAAAGTTAAAGATGTTGAGGAACCTCTGCCATGCATTTGGTGCACATGCCCATCACTACTGGCCATCCAATTTTGATTAAAACTGACCATCCAAACGCATGCATACGGAAGTCTACCGTATAGACTAACAATAACCGTCCAAGCGACAACCTATTTATTATTGTACGATTGTCTCTAAAGTAGGATTCGTGGTAGCGATGGCCATACACCCCGAGTTCTGATGTATAGCCATACATAAATCACGTACAAGGTCATGAGAAATGCATACAAAATTAGAGTTGAAAAACTCCAACTGGATATCTAGCCGGTTAGAGACTTAGAGTCACTTTCACTCGAATCGAGATTAATAATTTGAGATTTGCTATGGCCAGAGGCAAGCAGAAGGCAGCTAATGTACATGCCGCAGCATATGTGATGCAGGGAAGGACGTAATGAGGGGATTCAAGAGCTTTCTCGAATTTATGAGAGAAGAAACAACAATAGTTAAGGAGTTTTGAAAGAGCTTATATAGTCTAAACAAAATCTTAGAACGTAATTAAGAAAGCCCTAAACAATTTAGGAAAGAAATCTAGAAAACGTGGAAAATTTCCAATTGAAAGGGCAGGTTGGTCGACCAAATCAGCTCCAAGCGTGTCCAATGATCAACTTTCGTTTCAAATACCAAACTATGCTAGTTTTGTCAACTTTTCTTTGAGTCCTTTTCGAACCATGTGTGATAGAAAAGTGCTTGATTTTTATCATATATCAATATGCCAGCGTGGCATATAGATATAGTATCCACGCCATCCATCAGGTGGACTATACCATCTAGATGTTATTGCCCATCAGGTGGTCCAACCAGGTGTGCCATGGTATTAGAAATAAGTTGATATATAATTGGTTACAAAACTTTGGGTGATTTTTGACAATTGTACATTTATTCAGTTAATTATGGCCCATCTGACTAGTGGACCAACTTGATTCTTGGAATAGGGAATCAATCATAGTTGTACCTTCTGATGGGTGGCTTAGATATTTCACATGTCCTACCATGGTAGCATATGTAGTGGCCTGTGTATTAGCTGACTTCTACATGCATGCACATGGGTTGAGCAAAGCACCAATGATAAAATTAAAAATATTTAGTCATACTGATACTTTTACAACTCAGTTCTTTGTACCTGTCTCGCCTTCTGATGGGTGGCTTGGATATTTCACCTGTCTCACCAGCTAGCCCAGCTGGAAGACGATTAGGTGTTTCAATAGCAGGTCTCAAGTTCCAAATGCTAAGGAGACACACTAACCAGTCGGTGGGTGGGTGCATTGTGTAACTAACTGTGTGGGTGCGTTGCGCAGCTAATAAGGTGGGTGTGTTGCATGACTAACAAAAAAAAAAAAAAAAAAAAACTTTGTTCCTTGTACAACATTGTCTTGGATTTTGTTGAAATTGGTGTCGTTGTATTAATATCAGGTGTTCAAAAAGTATGGATATGTACCCTGTTGGGCGATGCTATCCAAATGGAACATTTTTCAGTAACCAAACAAGCCATGAATCTTGAATAGATTTAAAACCCAGTCAAGTTGAATAGAATAAAAGGGTGTGATGGGTTTCTTCAAAATTAATATGAGTTTTTTCAATTATATTTAATATTTTAAATAATAGACAAATTCTTGAGGCAATGACCTTGCATGGAGGTGTGTATTAGGAAACCCCATATTTCTCTTTCCTCTCTTGTTTGGTAAGAAACGGTAATCGGTGCTCTCTTAGGGCTGTTTGTTTTACTGATTACTACAGTAATGCACTGTAATGTAATGTAAATAGATTAGTAGTATGAAATAAAGCCGTATATAATACTAATATCACTCTTACAGCTTTAATTTTTTTTTTTATATGCATGTCAAGTACTCACTATGATTAGATGCATGTGAATATAACTTGTCTAATATGTGTTATATCCACACCGTCCATCCATTTTGCATTATCATTTTAAGGCATGACCCCAAATATAAGCTTAATTCATCCAACACTTTTGTGGACCGCAAGAAGTTTTCAATGGCAGACATTTAATCCCAACTGCTTTCTATGGTGTTGCCAATTTCCACTTTGGATGTGCCTCATTTTTTGTCTCTTTCCATAAAATGATCTTACAAGGTAGATGGATGGTGTGGATATAACACATACATCATGATGGGGCCCACAAAATTATGCCACCTCAACACACCTCGCCCATCCAAATCGGTGGCAATTCCATCATATTACCATCATTTGATGGCTGCTTTTATCCAATCAATTACAAGGAGTAATGATGTGAGTCTTACTCCACATTACCAAGTGTAGACACCCCACCTTCGGCTACACTGTTGGTAGAGATAGCTGGATGAATGGAGGACCATACCCCCAAACCCCAAGTCTAAATTCAGCCAAACTCACCCTTGTAAGCCCCAATCCATAGCCCAATTCAAGCCTGAACCCAGTCAACCCAGTCCTAAACATTAGCCTGAAAAACCCCCCATAAGAAAAGCCAGTCAAAAAATCTTAAAAAAGTCAAACTCACTGAGTCAACCCACTGAGTCAACCCGCTGAGTCAACTCGTCGAGTCAAAACACCAAGTGAACCCGTCGAGTCAACCCGCTTAGTCAAATCACCGAGTCGACCCGCTGAGTCAACTCACTGAGTCAACCCACCGAGTCAAACAGCAGCCCCGAGGGAGCGACCGTACCTCGCTGGAAATCGAGGAACGGCCGTACGGGCGGCCCACAGCGGGCCGCCCAAAATTATTTACGAGCTCTGCCACTGCCCGCTGCTATAAATACCCCCCTCCCCTTCTCATTTCAACATCCCTTCGAAGCCATCCAGTCTGAGTGCGATCCGAGTCCTCCTTCACCCTTTAGCCCATTTTTCCACCAAGGAGAGCCCGAGTGAGGAGAGCCTAGCCCTGGTCCAACCCAGCCTGACCACTGGTCTAAGTCTCCCAAGCCATCCAAGTCCTGATCCAGCCACTCGAAGCCAACCCTTGCGACACCTCCGTCCATCTAACTACTCTTTTTCCAGCATCATCTCATTCGCATCTAGCATAAGTGCAACATTTACTTTTCTTCCAACCCCCCTGCTTCACTGCAAGCACCTTGATTATTCAAACACACTGCATATGTCTTAAATTAAGCACCTGTCAGTTCGAGCGTATGCTCTGGGCTTGCCCGTTGTTGGAACCTGCCCATCAGAAACTCTTACTGTTCAGACCTGCATTCATGCTCCACCCTAAAGCACCTTGATTATTCAAGCACACTGCATACATCTTATATTAAGCACCTGTCAGTTCGAGCGTATGCTCTGGGTTTGCCCGTTGTTGGAACCTGCCCATCAGAAACTTTTACTATTCAGACCCGCATTCATGCATCATGTCATCCATGAGAATGTACGAGGATTAAAACAGACTTTCAAGTATTAGTTCGATTCTGTGAAGTAGAGACCGTACTTCGGTACGGGCAGTGTGTGGGGTGCTTAACCTCTTCCCACCCTGTAACCGTGATCCCTTACCTCGAATCTTTGGCCGCAGATCAAAAGGAGTCATTTTAAAGGAAGGAATCTTCGGATCCCTTTCTCTAACGTTTCTACGGGGTCTAGCCGACTGTAGATTCGAAATAACTGGCTAGTGGCGACTCTGGTCTTATATAAACTCATTTAAACATATCCAGCTTAACACAATAACCAAACAAAGCCCTCGAGAACGAGGCAAGCCAGTAGCACAAACGGCGATTTTACACTCACGCATCCTCCTCTCCTTCTTTTTCCGAAAGGGGAAGGGGCGAGAACGTCGTGTGGGAGCGCGGAAACGGCGAGAGTCCACACCAAGGCATTTGAAAGAACCAAACAAGCCCTTTGGGTGTATTATCTAATATAAAGGATACACATATAAAGAGAGAGAGGGTGATTCCTCTATATAAAGTATCTCTCACTAAGGAATCACCCTCCCTCTCTTTATAGGTGTTTCCTTAGTGAGAAATACTTTATACAGTGGATCACAGGACATATAAGTCTTATATAATTGCTTTCTTTTGTTTTTGTGAAAAAAATAAAGCTTCATATTGTGATCTCATGAACATAGATATACTGCTAAACCATGTAAATCTTTGTATCTCTTATCTTGTTTCTTTTTGGTGTTTTAATTTTTACTTTGCTCTTTTCTTTTATAGTTTTGTGTACTTGCATTAATTGTATGCAAGTGTTTTTCCATAATATAAATAATGTCTAGTTATACTTATACCAAAGTAAGGTCTAGTTTTTATTAAGTTTTGTCAAGGTTTTGCCTCAGTTTGTTGAGTTTTCTGGAATCAAGTTGAGTTTAATTGAGTTGTAACTAGATCAAATTTTTCTCGAGTCTTGGTAAAATCTAGGTGAGTCTGGTTGATTAAGGTAAGTCCAGTCAATTTGTTCAAGTTTTAAAACTATAGTTACATTAATTAAATACATAAAATAGTTAAGATCATCCATTTTTATGCATTGGTTATATATCATTTCTTACTTTGTTAAGGTTATACATCCAAAACTCATTAGCTTCTTTTACCTTTTATTAGAAAAACATTCGATGGCCCTAGTTACTCATCTGAGTTTCGGGCAGAGTCACCGACTCTTAAGCTGTGAGACCACACAGGAGCCATAGTAGCAAATAGGTGCAATATCCAAGCCATCTATCAAGTGGGCTCAACCACATTTACATTCTCACCTACAAATCTGATGTAGGATGCAGTATGGATGCATTCTTAGCATGGTTGGACTAAAAGAAGGCCAAATGGAATCAAAAGTAATCTATCAAATTCGGGCCCAGTCTTAGGTACGTACGACATGATGTAATTGGGCCTAAGGTGCGTCTAAATCAAAAAAATTCATCCTGATAAGGAGAAATTGTCATTTAAAGTTTGAATCGTAAATCGACCATAAGTTTTGATCTGGGTATCATTGTGGGATGTAAACCTATCAATCTTTATTAATGTAACAAGCCATCAAGGGTCAATCGACCCATAAAGTGGGTCATGTCAGTCTGTTTCGCAAGGAAACGCACGCTTTCAATTCAAAAACGAGATTTTAAGAAAATTTACTATTTTTAATAATTTCGTTTTTTGTCATATTTCCTTATTTTTAGAGTTTTAGATTTTTATTTTTTTTAGAAATTACTTGTAATTATGCTAAGACTATTCTAGTAAAGTTTATTTGGACTTTCAATTTTTTTGCGAATTAAGCTTTAGATGAGTTTTACAATTTTAGGTATAATTTTGTTAGGGTTAGAATTCTGTTATTTTTGAAAATTATGAATTAGGGTTTTTTTTTATTTATTAGTGGTGTAGTTAAGAGTTGATTCACATTATTCAATACAATATTGAGATTTTCTATCTTAATTTCTTGTAGATTCAAGGTTTTTCAATCACTTGAGAAAGATGGTTATCTTTCTCATTACTTCTTCATGCTCTTCCCTACGTCAGTTGGTATCAGAACTTCATGCTCTTCCCTACGTTAGTTGGTATCAGAATGAGGTTTTTCCTCGGTTCGATGACATCTAATAATGGTACGAACAACAATCTCATGGGCAATGCTCAAGAGATTAATTCTATAATGGCAAGGCTTGAAGCTTTTCAGCGGGAGCATCGGCGAGCCATGTAAGGATTACATGCAAAAATTAACAGTTTGACAAGAGCTTTAAGACAGACTCATGTTCGTAATGATGAGCAACATGAAATTGGAGATGGAGCTGCTGATCATCATGTTCGTGGTACGACACTGGTGATGAGTCGTAGACCACCACCCGATAATGTTAAATCGTTAGCCACCAATTTGATCGTGAGGAAGCTGTTACATACACCAAACGTAGAGATAGAACTACAGTGGCATAACATCTTTCGAACGAGGTGCACTGTGAACCAAAAGTTTGTAATCTGATCATCGATGTTAGGAACAGCGAGAATCTCATGTTTAAAACAGTAGTTGAAAAGCTGCAACTGAAGATAGAAACACACTCCTCTCCGTACACGATTGGATGGATCAAGGAGGTCGGAAAAATAAAGGCAACTGAACGATGTCGTATACCCTTTTCCATTTGGTAAATATTATAAGCACGAAGTAATATGGGGGTTTGTTATACGTTACTTGGTCAACCATTGTAGTATGATGTCAATGTCACGCATAAAGGTCGGGATAATGTATTTATTTTTATCAAAGATGCTAGAAAAATTATCCTTGCCCCTATGAGAATGGAAAACCAACTCAAGATTTCTAAAGTTGAGGAGTGGTCTCTCATAACCGTACCAAGTTTCATAAAAAAATCTGAGAAGGTGGTGGAGATTAATGCATTAGTTGAAAAGGAAAAAGAAATAGAACTCACGAACACCCCAAAGTAGTTGAAACCAGTGTTACAAGACTTTGAGGGATTATACCTGATAAACTTCCCAAGGAATTACCCCCCGTGCAGGATAATGTTTTAGGTCAAGCAGAGTTCGCCTTCAATAACATGCAGAATCGATCCACCGATAACCCCAATTCAAAGAACATACATTCAATCTGATCCCTTTGCCTAAATTACTGGGTATGAGCATTGTGACAGAAAATATCGCAAACCGAATCGTGATAGTAGATGTCGAGGTCCAAAAGAAGTTATAGGAGTATAATGTCAAGTATGATTAAGAAGCTAATAAACAACAACGCCAGAAGTTGTACGAATATCATGAGTCAAGTCTGTTAAATAACTTGAGGACAAGTTTTTTCCAAGTGGAGGGGACTGATAAGAAGGCCAAATTGACTATAAGAAGGCCAAATGGAAGCAGGAGTAATTCGTCAGATCCGGGCCTAGTCCTACATAGGACATGACGTAACTGGGCCTCGGGCGAGTTGAAATTAAAGAAATTCATTTCTGATAGGGAGAAATTATCGTTTAAATTGTGAATCATAAATCGGCCATAACTTTTATCCGGTATCGTTACAGGACGCACAACCTATCAATCTTTATTGTAACAGGTCATCTGGGGTCAATCGAACCACAAAGTGGGTCGTATCAATCTGTTTCCCAAGAAAACGCATGCTTTCAGTTAAAAAATTAGAAAAAAAATTTTATTTTTAATAATTCCAATTTTTGTCATATTTCTTTATTTTTGGAGTTTTAGATTCTCATCTTTTTTTAAAAAATTACTTGTAATTATATGAGGACTCTTCTAGTAAGGTTTCTTTGCACTTTCTATTTTTGACAAATTGGGCTTTAGATGAGTTTTACTATTTTTGATAACTTTTGTTTGGGTTAGAATTTTGCTACTTTTAATAACTAGGAATTAAGGTTTTTTTTTATTGGTGGTGTAGTTAAAAGTTGATACACATTGTTACACATTATTCAATACAATATTGAGATTTTATATCTTAATTTCTTATGGAGCCTTGGAAGCCTTGGATTCAACGTTTTTCAATCACTTGAGAAAGATAGTAATTTTTTTCACTACTTCTTCACAGTACTCTTCCCTGCGTCAAATTCAAACTAGTTTACTCATTAGTTATGGTTAGAGGTGGGCAACGATTCGGGCCGGGCCGAGTTAGCCCTAGTTTGGTTTGGCTTGTTTCTATGCCAACCCAGTTTGTGGATTGGCCCAATTTGGGTTTTGGGACGACCCACGCAGCCCGAGTTTGGTTTACTCAGAAAAATCTAGTTTGAGTCGGGATCGATTTGGTCGAAAATTCTAAACCCGACCGGGCTGAATTCAAACAGTTTGTGGTTCTTTTTTTGTTTGTTTGTTTGTTTAAATAAAAAAGAATTTAAAAGTAAAAGTATCTTACCACATGATGTTTAACATCCTCCAAAAAAGGAGTGCAACTTTAAAATAGACATGCAAGAGCCTTTTCCAAACAAAAATATACAAGCATAATTTTACAAGTGCAAGGAAACTATGTGCATTCATGTATATGAATTATGTATTATCCATGTCATCATGTATATGTATTATCCATGTCCATCGATTTTTACACATCATTTTAGGACATGATCCCAAAATGGAATCATATCCAAAGCTCAAGTGGATCACACCATAGGAAACAGTGTGCTTACGATCTACGAGCCGAATCTCGAGCCGATCCGAGCTGGTACTACCCTAGTTTGAGTTTGGTTTGTCTTTTTAAACAAGCTCGATTCCCAGGCTTGATTTGGTTTGAACTTCTTTTCAAACCGATCCAAGCCGTGCTTTTTCAAACCATGCCGGGAGCTGGCTTGGTTTGTGCCCAGCTCTAGTTACGGAACGATGTTGGAACCTTTTGACAAGTGCTTTTTAGCCACACATTTGTTTAGTGAACTATGGCCCCCACATGGCTATTGAACTGATCTTATTCTTGATCAGGATATGTAAATAGGTGGACCTTTCTTTATAGTATGCTCAAGTAGGCTTAGCAAAGATCTTAGACCAGGTGCAAATGTAGACATTTTTATATCGTGCATGGCACCTCAAGTACATGACACGTTATGTGCTACCATGAAACATAGCTATGAGTTCTAATCCATATATCAGGAGGTCCCACTACATAGATACCTCTACACAATAATCACATCAGTTCACTCGTTAGGTGGACCACAGTTTACATAACAAATATATGGATGCAGATTGGTGGATCACCGGATCCACTTAGGTCGGTGGATCCCTGACTGTGGGGCTCACCATGATGTATGTATCTTATATCCACACCGCCCATCTGTCTTTTCAGATCATTTTGGGGTATGATCCCAAAAACGCATCAGATCCAAATCTCAGGTGGACCACATCACAGGAAACAGTGATGATTGACCACTAAAAACTTCTAGGGGGCCACAAAAGTTTTGGATCAAGCTGATATTTGTGTGGTCCTTTCATCCAAGTTATTGTGACCTTATCAACAGATAGGATGGCAAATAAACACTCCAGTGAACCTCAAGAAGTTTTTATTGGTGGGCGTTCAATCGCCACTCTTTCCTGTGGTGTGGTCTACCTGAAATTTGGATCTTCTGTATTTTTAGGCTCATATCCTAACATAATCTGGCGAAACGGATGGACGGCATGGATATAAGACACATACATCATGGTGAGCCCCACAGCTAGGGATCCACCGACCTCAGTGAACGTGTCCAACAAATATATGGCCAAAGAAAACTTACATGGAAGTTATATAGACTGTCCACCTGTTCTAAAATGGTGGTTCAACTGATGAGTGAACCAGCTTGATTTTTGGGCCAGAACATCTTTAAGGTTGACACCACCCTATAGTGGTTGGTGGTGCTACACTAGCACACATTGCAGCATGTAGACGGTATCCTTTGTACATGTGTGTGAGCTTAGCAAACATCATTGAGTGAATCAATTTTTCTTTTTTCTTCTATTGACAGGCGAAATTCAAGGTCCGGTTGATGGCTGTCATGGCGCTCTTTTTCTCACTCACCACCCCAGTCGGGATCGCACTGGGCATTGCGATATCGTCCAGTTACAAGGAGGACGCTCCCAACGCTCTGATAGTCCAAGGGATTTTCAATTCGGCGTCTGCCGGAATATTGATCTACATGGCACTGGTGGATCTATTAGCTGCTGATTTCATGAACCCTAGGATGCAGAGCAATTGCAAGCTTATGTTATATGCAAATGCTTCACTTCTTTTAGGGGCAGGTTGTATGTCACTCATGGCTAAATGGGCTTGAAATTTGGAAGAGTTGCCATTTACCATTTGGGTTTTCATGTACACTTTCATTTTGGCTAACCGTGGGGCCTGTTTATATATATATATATATATATATATATATATATATATATATATATATATATATATATATATATATATATATATATATATATATATATATATATATATAGATACACACACACGGGCCTAGGTCGGGCTTAAGCTTGGGCCTAGCATAAACATTTCGGATCAAGCTCAGGCCTATGAAAAACATTGGTTTAACATAAGGATCAACTATATGCTTTATCAAGTTAGGGTTTTTCTAATCTTAATTAAAGATTTTATATGTAATTTGATGATTTCTAAAGGATTTACCACTCCAAATTCTGTCAAGTGTGAATACCCTATTATGGGCTATGAATCATTTACAAATTATCCAGATATAGATAATTGTTCACTTGTAAACAGCTTATAACTTAAAAGCTAAACAAAATAGGTTGTAAACACTTTACTTCTTAGGGCCTATTTGGTAAAACTTATTTCAAACCTTAACATTGGAATGGGTCATTTTCGGTGATTTTCCCCTATTCAAATCCTTTGATAAATCCAAAAAACTAGGCGCTTAATTTTGATTTTCACTGAATATTTTGAAAAAATACAATTTTTTTTAAGCTACCCTCTTCCCCTCAATACTTAGGGCTGTTTGATTCCATTTACATGGTGTAAATGAAGGCAAATGAATGCAAGTAAGTAATTATTAAAGTTTCCCTCTATTTTATACCAAGAGTATTTACTCTTTGTAAATACGTGAAAAAAAGGATAGCCATTCATTTGTAGGGCCTATTGTGATCTCTGTGACATATCCATGCCGTCCATCTATTTCAACAGAACATTTTAGACGATGAGCCCAAAAATGAGGTATATCTGAAGCTCCAGTGGTCCACACCATAGGAAATCGTGGTTACAAACGAATTTTTATTATATATATTCAAAACACTATTTCATGTGGCGTGGTCCACTTGAGCTTTGGATTTGCCTCAATTTTTGGTCCATGACTTAAAATCACCTTGCAAAATGGATGGACGGTGTGGATAAGATACATATATCACAGTGACCCCATAAAAAATATGTACCTTCCTCAATTTTAGTGCACAAAAAACAAACATGTCATTGTCAAAAAGTACACCCATTTGCTGGTATTTACACCATGTAAATGGAAATCAAATTTGGTTTTCGGATTTCCCTTGATTTTCAAGGTAAATGCGCATTTATTATTTCCATGAGAATTATTGCACCACTCCCGTTGTGAAAAGTGACAGCTGCTTTTTGGACTTGACATCCACCAAAATCGAGGGGAAAAACTGTGTGGCCCGCCATGATGTATGTGACTTATCAACACCGTTCATTTTTTCAACCATCTCATTTTAAGGAATGAGCGAGAAAATGAGGGCGATCTAAATCTCAAGTGGACCACACCATAAGAAACGGTGGGAATTGAACATCTATTGTTGAAAACTTCTTGTGGGCCCTACAAGTTTTGGATGAATCTGATATTCATTTTTTTTTCCCTCATCCATGTCTATGCAACCTCATGAATGGGTTAGATGACAAATAAACATCAATGTGGGCCCAAAGAATGAGAAAGTTTTCAATGGTGGATGTCATACAGACCACTATTTGTTGTGGTGTGGTCCACTTGAGCTTTGGATATACTTCATTTTTGGACTAAAGTCCTAAATTTTTTTGGTAAAACAACTGGACGGCTTGGATAAGTCATAGACATAAAAGTGGGGCTATTATTTTAAGTGAGTCATTTTTTGACCGAATTTTAAGAAATGAGAATTCCATTGCTCATCGAATGTAAGAAGTAATAACAACCCATTTCCAGTAAAGGGTGGAAAAGGAAATTGTATTTTGGAGAAACTTTATTTCCAAGAAAGTGTGAGAAAAGAAATTTTATTTCAAGTGTTTGTTTATCAATAACATTTTCTTGAAAAAATTATATCATATTTTCAAATTATATATTTGGCAAATAAAATTTTCTTAAGAAGTTTTTTTTATTGCAACTTCAAGTTTCAACTTATTTAGAATGCAATGCAAGCCCTACTTTAAGGGTGCTAGATCAGCGATTTAAATGGAATATCTGGCATTTACATACAAACCTTTTCTCATCTTGCCTATGCAGGTGCTTGTGGATATGCCCATTTAAAATGTGGATAAGACTGTTTTTTTTTGTCTGAATGCCTAACATTAAAGGATGATCCTGATGGATGGAATGGATTTGGTAAAGAGAACATGGTAAGAATATGCGAAGCTCTAGGCCCTTTATTTCGGTGAGAGCGGATTATGTGCCCTGGTCTCACTCAAGAAGATGAAGCCCCTGACATGGAGCCCACCTTAATATATGTATTATATATCCACACGGTCCATCCATTGGACCATATTACTTTAGGGCATGAGTGAGAAAATGAAACAGATCCAAATATGAGGTAGACCATACCATAAGAAACAGTGATGAATGACCACTAAAAACTTCTTATAGGTTATAATAGTTTTGGATCAAGCTAATATATTTTTACCCTTAATCTTGGTTTGTTTAACCCTATCAACCGCTTGGATGCCAAATAAACATCACTAAAACATTACGGTGGGCCCTAATTAAGAAGTTAATGATGAGGCATTCAATCACAATTATTTCTCATATAGTCTACTTGAGATTTGGATATGCTTCGATTTTTTGCTCATGCCCTAAAATTACACTGGAAACTGGATGGACAGTGTTGATGTAGAATACATAAATCAAAGTGGGCCAGGGCTGCATGGTCCTAGACGAGGCCGGAGCCGCACCTAATTTGCTGACTATTTGCATACGGCAGTAACCCTCTAGTTCCACGCTATACTGGTGGAAAAAAGATATGTAGGTCCCACGATGATGTATATGTTTTAACCACTCCGTTCATCCACTTTGCCCACCCATTTTAGGGCAATAGGACACAAAAACTAATTATATCCAAAATCTTAGGTGGACGATACTATGGAAACAATGGTGGTTGATCGACCACCATTAAAATTTCTAAGGCCACTGTAAAGGTTTAGTTGCCATCCAACTTGTTGATTAGGTCATACGAACATCATATATCAAGGTCAGGGCATTCAATCACCACTGTTTCTATAGTTTGGTCCAAAACTTTACTGGCCCCAAATAAGTTTTTAATAGTGGGCATTTAATCAGCACTGCTTCCTATAATATGGTCCACCTAAGATTTCATTTTTGGGTTTGTGCACTAAAATGATACGAACAAATGGATGAACAGCATGAATATAAGATACATACATCAAGGTGAGCCCATGGTAAGGGTTGCACTGTCTTCAATAACGTCAGTCCCTGCCTATTCCACCGGAGAAAATGGGCGGGACTGGGTGCTACCCCACCAGGACCTAGCAAGAGACGGACAATCCTAATAAGGGCTCTATGGAGCCCACCATGATGTATGTGTTTTATCCATTTTGTCTGTCCATTTTGAAAAATGGTTTTAAATGACGATCCAAAAAATGAGGCAGATCTAATTCTCAAGTGAACCACACCACATTTCACAATAGTGATTGAATGCCTAATGTTGAAAACCCCTTAGGACCGATAGATATATTAGATCAAGCTGACATTTATGCTTTTACCTTCACGGAGGTCTATGTGAGTTTGTGAACAGATTGCATGGGAAATAAACATCACAGTGGGCCTAGGAAGACTTCAACGGTGGGGTTATTATCACCGCTGCTTCCTATGGCATGGTCCACTCGAGCCTATGATGTGCCTCTTTGTTGGGTTCATGCCCTACAATTATCTTTCAAAATAGACAAACGGTCTTGGATAAAACACAAATATCACCGTAGGCTCCATAGAACCCCCAATGGATCACCCGTACCCTCATGAGGTAGTACCCAATCGCGCATTGTGAAAATGTAAGAAAGGAGATATAATCTCCAATGAGGTAGGTGAGAAAATAAAATGACAATTTTGAAAGAAGATTGGCCGAGTTTGGAAATTGGATTTCCTTTCCTTTCTTATTATATATGTGTTTACAAACAAGAGAAATATGGTTTAATAAGAAATCCTATTTCCTTTCCCACCATTTCGTTGAATCTAAATTGGCCCATGAGAAATCACGTTTCCTTTCGGATGAGGCTTGGGTGGATCCACTGAGGTCGATGGATCCCCAACTATGGGGCCACTGTGATGTATGTACCTTACATCTATACTGTCCATTCACTTTGAAAGCTCATTCTAGGGCATTATTCCAAAAATGAAGCAAATCCAAATCTTAGGTGGATCATACCACATGAAATAGTAGTGATTGAATCCATTACTTTCCACCCAACCTGTTGAAAAGGTCACAAAGACTTAAATGAAGATACCAAAAAAAATCAGCTCGACCCAAAACTTTTGTGACCCACAAGAAGCTTTTAATGGTTGGGTACCATTGTTTACTGTATTATGGTCCACCTTAGATTTGGATCTATTTCATTTTTTGAATCATGTTCTAAAATGAATTTTCAAAATGAATGGACGAGGTGGATGTATTAGACACACATCACAGGTGGACGGCAGGGTAAGTGATCCGCCCACCTCGGTGGATCCGGCGCCCTTTCCTTTCCTAGGATTTCTGGTGAGTGGATTAGGCGCCACTTAACAGTATGCATTGCATAATGGTGAAGGCCTTACCATGGGCCACCTCCATGTATGTATCCTATATCCATGCCATCCATTCGTCTTTTTCATATTATCACTTTCTAGGTGATCTTATCAATAGATTGGATGGTCAATAAACATTACAGTGGACGCCAGGAAGTTTTTAATGATAGGCGTTTAATGAGCACTGTTTCCTGTGGTGTGGTCCACCTAAAATTTGCATCTGCATCATTTTTGGTACTATAACCTAAAATAATTTGAAGAAACAGATGGACGACATGGATATACAACAAATGCATTCAGGTGGGCCCTAGGTTAAGGGTCTCACTCACATAGCTGGTTCGGTGGTCTCGGCCGAGTTGCACTCGCTGCCATATGCTTTTGAAATAGAGAGCGGATTAGGTGTAGCTGCAGCCTCACCTAAGACTGAGCAATCCTAATGTTTGGGCCCACATTAATGTGTGTACTCTACATCCACACCGTCCATGCATCCATTTTCCCATATAATTTTAGGGCATGGGAACAAAAATGAAGCATATTCAAAGCTCAAGTGAATCATATGGGAAACAGTGGTGATTGAATGCCTTGTATGAATTGAAAATAGACCATAATTTTCTCAAAAAAATGTTGTTGATAAACAAACAGTAGAAATAATATTTCCCTTCTCACACTTTTGTGGAAATAAGTTTTATCAGGGAAATACAATTTCCTTTCCCACCCTTGCTACAAATCCAAATTGGTCTTAAGGAATGTGTTACGTTATTATAAATTAAATATTTTTCTAAATGGCAATTTTGCCCCTTTGCTCTACCAGCGTAAGGTAGAAACTATGTTTGTGTGGTAAATATTTTAGCCCCATTATGATGTATACGTTTTATCCACACTGTTCATCCATTTTGCCAAATGGATTTAGGGCATGAGATAAAAAATAAGCAAATCTAAAGCTCAATTGGACCACACCACAGCAATGATGACACCCACTGTTGAAACCTTCCTAGGGCCCACCATGATGTTTATTTTCCATCAAATCTGTTCATAAGGTCACATGGAACTGGATGAAAGGAAAACAAAAATATCAGCTTGATCCAAAACTTTTGTGGGCCCAAGAAGTTTTCAATGTTAGGCATTCAATTCCCACTATTTTCTATGGTTTTTTGTGGTGTGGTCTACTTGAGATTTGGATCTGCATCTCTTTTTTCCTCATGATAAAAAAAATTATATAAAAAAAATGGATGGACGGTGTGGATATAATAGATACATCAAGGTGGGGCCTATAGAACTTTCTCATGTGAAACCAATGCAACACCATGTTATACGGACACAAGCGGGCGGACACAGGTGTGGTCCACTTTGAGATTTGGATTGCATCTTTTTTCCTCATGATAAAAAATTGATATAAAAAATTGATGTACGGTGTGGATATAATAGATACATCATGGTGTGGTCTATAAAACTTTCCCATGTGAAACCAATGCAACACCATGTCATACGGAGGCAAGTGTGCGGACGCGGATCTCCTGGAAAGCACGTCATCACATAGGTCTGCAACCTAGTCACATCCTCAGCTAAACCTGATCACACTTACTTCATACAATGTGATGTAAACCAATGAAAAGGATCCAAATTAACATTCAATTCACCTAACACGGTGCGACCCTTACTGGGGTTACCGTAGGGCCCACCTTGACATATGTATTATGAATCCATGCCGTTGGTACGTTTTTCCAGACTATTTTAGAGGATTATACCTAAATGAAGCAGATTCAATTATCAGATGGACCATAATAATGGGAAACAGTGTTAATTGACCATTAATGGGCCACAAAATTTTTGGATCAAGCTGATATTTGTTTTTTCCCTTCATCCAGGCTTGTGTGAGCTTATCAACAAATTAGATGGTAAATAAACATTACAAAAACATTAATGTGCATCCCAAAAAGTTTAAATGGTAGGACGGTTTGTCACCACTGTTTCTTAAGGTACGGACCAACTGATAATTTTTTGTGCTTCATTTTTGGGATAATTCCCTAAAATAATCTGGAAAAAGGTATGGATGGAATGGATATGTAATACATACATCAAGGTGGGCCCCACGGCAACCCCACCGTAAGGGCCGCATCATCTCAGGTGAGCCCGGGGTCTCACCTGATCCGCTCTCATGTGCAGGATTCACAGTCTAGCCATTTCTCCATATCATTTGAGGTAATAAGCCTAAAAATGAATACATTCAAAGGTTTACAATATATAAAATGGTCCGAACGGTAGGCATTTCTTTCCCTACTTTTCCCTCTCGTAGGGCCCACTTGGGTTTCGATCTACCACATTTTTTTTCTCACATCTTAAAATGAAGTAAAAAAAAAAAAGATGAAACGTAGTGTATTTTTCACAAATATCATAGTGGGCCCCACAGCTTCCCAATGGGAGCAGGTTAATTAGGTGCGGCCTAGCCTCATTCAAGACGGTGCAGCCCTTAACGTGGAGCACACCTCGATGTTTGTATTCATAATCCACATTGTGCATCTGTTTTTTTCATATCATTTTAGGGCATGAGCCCAAAAATGAAGCAGATCCGACTCTCAAGTAGACCATGTTGGGAAAACCGGCAGTGGAAGAGGAAGCCCAATGCGTAAAGTAATACGAGATCAAACGAGAAAGACTTATGAAAACAAACCACACACAAGCATTCACCACAAGAGAATCGGAATTTACATGGAAAAACCCCTCAACAGGTAAAAAACCACACCACAAAGCAATCCACTATGATTAATAGAAGATTACAAAGATTAACAGCCCACAAGTAAGGAAAACAAAGAAAACCCAAGCTCTCTCTCTCTCTCACAAATCACTCTCCCATCTTCCTAACACGATTAGGAAACTTTAAACACCTTTAGATACCATCTAAGTCCAACTACATGACATATATATAGCAAAAATCTCGAAAATAGAAGCATCTTACACACTACCGAGTAATGCACAAGAAACTGCGTGCACAATCGACCGGTCACACCTTGCACAGAAATAGAACAAAGAAAAAACATTACACACTAACTCATTGCCGACTGGTTGCCCCCCTAACGACCGGTCGGAGGCACCACGAAATTGTTCAGCAGCCATCTGTACAATCTGTCCAAAACAGTTAGACTAGTCGGCCGACTGGTCTGAGCACTCAACAGATTCAAGTTTGAAGGCTCTCCGACAATCTCCACCGAGACTTCAAATGTCGAATCAACACCATCCTCACAACATCATCTCATCTTCAATCATAACTCCACCGTTTCTCGTGCCACCATCGACCTTAACTTTGTACAATAACGCACTTTTCTGCTCTTTTGATGTGGCCCTTGGACACTTGCCACATACGAGCAACCGTGGATCTCGCTGCCGATCTCGCAGCTCTACCGTGAATTGTGCTCCCAATCAACTTGTCAAGACGGCTACACCTTCGTGCTTTCATACACACGAGTGTCTCCTTCAAGACTTCACAACAACGATTGCGGCTGATAAACACGCACTCTTTCACCTCGAGTGCACCAAGAGAAATCACATTCGTCTTCATCTTGGGGACATGTTTCACATCTTTCAAGACTCGTTTGACCCCATCGAATATCCTAATGCGCACCGTACCAATACGCACTACCTTATGAGTGAATCCATCGCCCACAAATACCAATTCACCACCATACTCCCTATATATCGTAAATGAACTCTGGTCAGGACAAGCGTGACATGATGCTCCTGAATCTAGGATCCACTCACTACCGTGAGATCCCTTGCCAGATACAGTCAAAACATCATAAAGATCGCCACTGTCCTCTACGGTATTGGCTCCCTCTCTAGAAGAATTTCATACCTCTCTTGCTTCAACTTGGGATTTTGACAATCCCTTCTCGCGTGGCCCTTCTGACCACAATTCCAGCACTTCACCTTAGCCTTCTCTTTGTCCTTGGCCTTAGATCTAGATTTTGAATATCCTTCATGCTCAGAACTTCTTCCCTCATAACCAGTGACTCTGAGGAATAACGGGAAGCCACGTCACCGCTTTTCTTTCTCATCGCCTTCGATTAGAGGGTTGAGATAACGGTCTCAATATTTATGGTTTTCCTCCCTACGCACACAGAGTCCCTGAACGACTTATATGAATCTAGAAGAAAATTCAACAGGTTGCATGCTTGATATTCATCCTTCATCGGTTCATCGATCTCCACCAACTTGCAAACCAGCTTATTGAACATGCTCAAGTGGTCCTCCACTTCCGTTCCCTCAACCATCCTTAAGATGAACAACTACATTAATAAGTACATGTGATTCTCTAGAGATTTCTTGACATAAACCTTCTCTAACTTCGTCATCGTTTCAGCCGCAGTCTTCTCCTTCATGACATAATAGAGAACATCATCCGTAAGGTTTAACAGGATTGAGGTTCTAGCCTTCTTGTCGAGCCTCGTCCACTTATCATCTTTCATAGCTCCGAGTTTCTTTCCAAGAGCTTCATCAAGCCCTTGCTGAACTAGGAAAGATTCAACATTCACCTTCCATAACTCAAAGTTATTTTTCTCGGAGAACTTATCTACCTCAAACCTTGTGCTTGATCTCATCTTCTTGTCTTAGATCCGAATTTTTCTCCACCCTAACGATAGCTTTGATACCACTTATTGAGAAAACCGACAGTGGAAGTGGAAGCCGAACGCGCAGAGTAATGTGAGATCAAACGAGAAACACTTATGAAAACAAACCACACACAAGCATTCACTGCAAGAAAATCCGAATTTACATAGAAAAACCCCTTAACGGGTAAAAAATATGACACAAAGCGATCCACTATGATTAACAGAAGATTACAGAGATTGACAGCCTACAAGCAAGGAAAATAGATAAAACCCAAGCTCTCTCTCTCACAAATCACTCTTCCATCTTCCTAACACGATTAGGAAACATTGGACACCTTTGGATACCATTTAAGTCAGGATACATGCCATATATATAGCAAGAATCCCGAAAATAAAAGCATCTTACGCATTACCGTGTAATGCACAAGAAACCACGTGCACAGTTGACCGGTCGCACCTTGCACATAAACAGTCCAAAGAAGAAACATCACACGCTGCCTCACCGTTGATCAGTTGGAACCCCTTGACGACCAGTCGGAGGCACCGCAAAATTGTCCAGCAACCCTCTATACAATCTGTCCAAAACAGTCAGACCGGTCGGCCGACCGGTCTAAGCACTCAACGGATTCAAGTTTGAAGGCTCTCCAACAGACCATACCAAGGGAAACAGTGGTGAATGCCTATTAATGGGCTGTAAAAGTTTTGGATCAAGCCGATATTTGCTTTTTTCCCTTCATCTAGGTTTTTAACCTTGTCAACAAGTTGGGATGGAAAATAAACATTACCATGGGCTCTAGGAAGCTCTTAATGGCAGGGCGTTCATTCACCACTATTTCAAGGTGGGCCCCATGGTAAAGGGCTGCACTATCTTGGATGAGGTTGGGCCGCTCTTAATCTGCTCCTTTGCGGAGCAATACCCACACCTGGACATAGCCAAAGACCGTCAGTCCAAGAAGGGGATCTGTGGTGCCCACTATGATGTGTATGTTTTATTATGCCATCCAAATCATTTTAGGTCACGAGCCCAAAAAGGAGGCATATTCAAGCCTTGAGGGGACCACACCACAGGGAGCAGTGGGGATTGAATTCCTATCGTTGCAAACTTCCTAGGGCCCACCATGATTTTTATTTGCCACCCAACTTGTTCATAAGGTCACATAGACCTGAATGAGGGGAAACCATAAAAATCGACTTAATCTAAAACTTCTTTGCCCAAAGACGTCCCCAGGAAGTTTTCAAAGCTTTTAATCCACACTCCTTGTGGTGTGGTCCACTTGTGCCCCCAATCTGCCTCGCAAGCCCCACTATAATGTTATTTTCCTATTTAACATGTTGAGTAGGTTATACAAACATGGATAAAGAGAAAACACAAACATCAGCTTGATTCCAAAACTTTTGTGGCCCAAGAAGTTCTAATGGTGAGCATTCAGTTATAACTTTTTCTTATGCTGTGGTCCACTCGAGATTTGGATTTGCCTCGTTTTTGGGTGCATGCCCTGAGATAAGCTAGCAAAATGGTGGGATGACATGGATGCTATCAACAGGGGCACACTATGGATGGATAATGCAATAATAATAATAATAAATAAATAAATAAATATTAAATAATTTTAACTTTTAAATCAACCTTTATTAGTTAAGTATGTGATATTTAAGTGTCTAATTCAAGTACACTAATTGAATAGTTATAATTATTCTATTAAGAAGAATATAGTACATGGTCATCAATTAAAAGGATATGTTTGAGAGATGTATATATATATATATATATATATATATATATATATGAATTACGAATAGGTGTGCTAGATTTGGTGGCATGCCAATAAGATGTTTCTTTGACAATAGAGGCAAATGTGTCAATTTGTCAATTTTGCAGACATTTATAGATTGTATTTACCAAATAAAATTTTGTGAAAAAAGTGTTTAAGATATCAAGACTTTTTCAGAGAAATTACTAAATATACTTTTTGGGAATCTGGATCTTCGGTTGGCTACCAAACAGGTAAATCCTGTTTGGAGCCTTTTAATTGGTCTATGTCATCACATATGCCTGCAATCTGATCACACCTCAATGCAATCTAATCACATTGACGTGACCAATGAAGAAGCTCCCAACGGAGTTTTCCCGTTGAAGCTAACAGATGATCCGGACTCATTTTTTACTACTACAAAAATTAAAATTGAGCATTTTAAGTTTTCAACACTTAAATTAATTTTCAAATTTTATTTTTTATTTTACTAAACGATTCTTCGTACGATTGCTCGTTGGTAAGGATTTTATATGCATCCAAAAGACCCTTGAAACTGCTTTTATACTGTTTCTGATGGTGAGGCCGCCCAAGTTATTAGGTCAGTGTGGCGTTCGGATCAAGGCTAACCAATAGGTGGCCCACCTGATGGGGGATGCGGATGTCATGCACATGAAGTCGTTCGCCCCTCAGAAATTGAAAGAACGCCCAGCGTTTTCCACATTCAAGAGTGCCCTATTCAAAATTTCAATTTTACTAAGCAAGCTTCTCCTCCCTCTGGAGGCTCCATCCAACTCTTCATCTTCTCGCTCTTCTTCTCCAAGAAGAAGAAGATCTCCCTCCGTCGTGGTCTGGCTCTTCAATCCCTCCGTCGTCGTTGCCTGGCTCCGGTCCGCGGCCAAGCTCGTCAATGTCCCCGCCCGACCCCACAATCCGATCATCTTTGCCGTCCGTCTGTCCCCATCCAACTGTCCACTCCTCAAAACCTCCATCTCCACCGTCAATCTCCAGCTCCTGCGCCTCGGAACGATCCCTCAAGGTATTTCCTTCCTAAAACCCTAAATTTCCATCTTCATACCTTTCTCTCGACAAACGACGTAGATGGCTTGCCACACAACAGAAACCGAAGTCATTTCGATCCAAACATGCCCTTTGAATCACTCCACAGCAATGCCGAGCCCAATGCGGATGACATGCTCGAAGAATGTCCCCCGAGCAATCTGCCTCAGATCGAACGGTCAGGCACCACCGCCGCATTCAGGTTCTGCGAAGAAAACCATACTCACGATCGCCTTACTGGATTTTCCAATGTCGCCGAAAAATGTGCGAGATTCAGCTTCAAGCATTGCCGGCCCCACCACCCAGCTGTTTACAACCGTCTTATGAAATCTTTCTCCCGGGCTGGTAATGTTAATGAAGTGCTCCATATCTTCCGTGTGATGAAAGAGGAGTGTCAGGTCAAGCCAAACGTCTTGTGCTACAACACTCTTCTCAACTCCTTCGTGATCGGAAACCGTCTCGACCAAGTCTGTTCGGTTCATGACGAAATGATCACTTCAGGTGTGACGCCGAATGTCTCGACTTATAACATCTTAGTCAAGGCTTTTTCTTGCTACTCTGATCAGTTCGATTCGGCACGTGAAACTATTAAAACGATGTCGAAGAGTGGGTGCCCGCCCGATGTGACGACGTACTCAACGCTGATAACAGGCCTTTCCCGGGCTGGAAGAATTGATGAAGCTTATTATGTTTTGAATTGGATGCTGGAGGAAAATTGCCATCCAAATGTCTGTACTTACACCCCAATCTTGCACGCTCTTTGTGTGAAGGGGAAATTAGAAGAAGCTAAGAAGCTGATTGAATTTATGTTGCAAAATGGTTGCCCACCAAACGTTGTGACATACAATGTTTTGATCGACGGGCTTTGCAAGAACAGAAATTTCAATGAGGTTGATACAATTTTGAGAGAGAGCAGATTTAAGGGATGGAAGCCTAATGCCGCTAGTTATAATATTTATATTGATAGTCTTTGTAAAGCAGGTAAGGTTTCAGAAGCTTATAGGAAGCTAGATATAATGATGGAAAATGGGTTATATCCGACTGTTGTGACTTCAAACATTCTTCTTAATTGCCTTTGTTACTGTTCAAGGGTTTATGAGGCTAAGAGTCTATTGGATAGGAGTACTGAATTGGAATGGGACATTGGTGTTGTGGGGTACAATACCGTGATGAGCGGGTTTTGTAGGATCGGAGGGTGGTTGAGTGTTTTAAACCTTTTGGCTAGTATGTTCAAGAGGGGGATTGCACCGAATACTAGGACATACAATATCGTGATTCATAGCCTTTGTGTGGCTGGAATGGTAAGTGATGCCCGATGGATTGTTGATAGAGGTTTTTTTGTTGCTAATATTGTGACATATAATACATTAATTCATGGGTTTTGTCAGGTGGGAGATGCACGTGAAATTCGTAGGTTATTTGCGATGATGGGTGTGGAGAAGATTGTCCCGAATATGTTCACGTATACCATTATAATCTGTAGTCTTTGTAAAGAAGGGAAATTTCTTGAAGCTAATGATCTTTTTGCAAAGTCTATTGAAAATGGTTGTTCACCAGATTTGGTTGCATACACGGCTCTGGTTGATGGGTTGGTTAAGAACAGGATGTTTGGTAAAGGGCTGCAACTATTAGATAGAATGCTGGAGCAGGGTTTGGTTCCGAATGTTGTATTGTATGATTCATTAATCAGGGCATTTTGTAGGGAGGGTTTCTGTAGTAGCTGGCAGATATCGCGTGTTTCTCTTTTACTGGAAAAAATGCTTGTAAATAGATGACTGGAAGTGTGATTGTTGCGAGCTGCCTACCTTGAAATATAATTTTATAATCATTTGAGATGTGAGCCCAAGACAGGTATCTTTCTTACTAGAGCATATATGGGTTTCTTATATTTATTTGGATTTGGATTCTATGTACAAATTTATATTTTAAGATGGAGGTAGTGGCTGTTTCTTCATTTAGCCCAACACTTACTTGAATCTGCATATGAATTTGTGGCAGGAAATTGGTCTCAAAGTTATCAGGGGACCTTGTTAACTAATGTCACTTGGTAGAGAGATTGTATATAATTTTTTTCCTGGAAAAGCGTATGTAAGTATCATGGTTTCGGGTTTTAATTACATGTTGCAATACTGTTTTAATGGAGTTTGTGATATTTGAATTTGCCTTGCTCCTTTTACCTTTATCCTTAGACAGCAGGTTGAAACTTCCATTTGTTATTTTGTCTCTGAGTTGAACATCTGGAGTGCTCTTATTGATTCTGAATTATGGTTGATTTTAAGATCCTGGTTGACGTCGGCATTAGACCACATATCATATCACATTGCATTTGAACCATGGGTTGGGTATGACATATTCCCTCTTGTTCAGTATCAGATATTAATATCCACTTGATTTAATGTTTTCATAGTTGTATCCCATTGATGATAAACAACACCATACATACAAGTGCAATGATGATAAAAATAAGACAATCATGAAGAAATGATTTTTTTTTTTTAATTAAATGGTGAAGAAGAAGTTGGAAAAAAAATGGAGAAGAACAAGAAAGAGAATGGAAGAAAAAAAGGAGAAGATGATGCATAAAGCTTCTAGCTCTTTATTTATCAAGGAGTTAGTTATAAATGATAAGAAGAACAAGAGATAAGTAACAAAACAAAAACAGATTATTCATGGTGCATTGCAGGACCACTGGAAGGAAAGTATGCCCCTCTTATGTATGATACACTGCAGGACTAGCGCACAGTGTATGCTTAAGACTCCCCCTCAAGCTGTAACATATATATCATTCATGCCCATCTTTCCTGCTCACAATGAAAATGAGATGAACTTGAAGATTTGGTGAGAGTATCTGCAACTGGACCATCTAAGTGAACAAATGGAGTGCATTATAATCTTAAGCAATCTTGTATTGAACAATGTGATAGTCAACTTCGATAGGTTTAGTTTTCTCAACTTATGAAATACTGGATTAGAAGCAGTATGGATTGTTGCTTGATTGTCACAAAGTAGAGGAATCAAGGAAGTAACACTAAAACCCATTTCAAGTAGAAGAGATCAAAGCCAAATAATCTCATTTGTACCAGGAGCCATTTCACGCTATTCTGCTTCAGCCAAGGTATTCAATACAATAACGGTGGATGTAATAACAACCAGCCTTATGGCTGTTATGATACGGGTTATGGCCCCCACAAAGGTCGAATCTTTTCTAGGGAAAAATGTATCGGTCCATTTATGTCCCTGTATCAACTTTTTTCAAATTGGGTTTTACAGCCCTGTATCACATAACAGATACCATCATTACCTTTACCTAAATGTTTTATGATACCTTGGCTTCAGCCAATAACCGTGCATCCACAATCTGCTTCTTACTCTTCTAAGTGACTAGGTTACCTCCCACAAAGGCAACACTATCAAAAGTGCCAAAACTGCCGAGGGAGTAAGCTTGGGGTAAGAGGATCTTCAATAATTTTCCATGAAGCTAATGATGTGGAACATCAGAAGGATGGACTGCTCTATCAAGAGGAGCCAAGATTAAACAGCTATGTGGATTTTAGAGGATCAATTTGGCTGCATTCCAGGAAACTAAACCTTACAATTGGGACAGATCACTTCTCTTTTTAGTTCGGGAGGTTGGCACTGTGATTAGGCGTCTCTTAGTGCTGCGGGGACATCAAGTGGAATCCTGGTGGTCTGGAATACCAACTTGTTGGTTAAGTAGCTGCCAAGAACCTTTGGGATGTGGTGGCGGTGAGCATGGAGAGGAAACCATTGAGGTGGAAATCTCTCTTTGGTGGCCAGATTACTTTGATCAAGTTTTCTTTTACTAATATGACATTGTACTTTATTCCCTTGTTTCAGTAGTTTATTGGGCGATCAAGTTTTGTTTGCCCGGAATTTCATAGGAGCCTATTCGTACTTGGCTCGGACCCAATTTCTTTGAGTCCAATCTGTTATGGTGATAGTTGAGGGGTGGACAGGGGGAAAAAAGGTTTGGATTTTGGGAGAGCATTTATGATTTCCTTACCTAATTGAGTCATTGCATCATAAACCCATACCTTGCTTTTCCTTCCCCTTCTGAATGTTCCAGTTGCCCTAGTTCTTCTATTCCTGTAGACACCCCCACTTCATGTAGGGTCTAGGTCAATGACTCTAATAAATTGTCAAATTGGAGGTTCTTTGATGTAGGACGCCCTAATTATGATGCATACTCATGAACACATATAATCCAACGGAAATAAAAGACAATAATAATCTAAAAATTCAACATCAACCATCATAAACTAAGAAAACCACAAAGAGACATGCAATGGAACGGGCCATCATCACAACCACGAAGTAAGAAATTCAAATAATGCATAGGTTGGACCTGGCGAGTGATGGAAACTCCCGATCTTACATGTTCATAACCCAATTGAACAATGGGGTTCACTAGTCCGGGAGATCAAAGGATTTCTCGGATTAGGGAATTGGAAGTTTGAGGAATTGGAGTTTTGATTCAATTCTCAAACCTAGGATTCGAGGATTAGGAGATAATGGAAATAGAGAGAGAAGGAAGAAGTTTACCTTAGATGAATATTAGAAGGGCATAAGAAGCAAAGAGAAGAAGAGGATTTGGGAAGAAGATGAAGTTGCAAGAAAGAGAGAGGAAGAAGGCAACCGAAGAAGATGAAGTTGCAAGAAAGAGAGAGGAAGAAGGCAACCAAAAGGTTTGCTTTTCATTAATCAACAACTAATGAAAAAGGTTTAGGGCAACACCTTTATAAAATTCGGAATTAGCATAATTACCAAAATACCCATACTAATAAAATTTAAAAAAAAAGACATTTACATGGAAAAAAAAACATGCGTATACTAACCCAAAACTCAAATAAGTAAAAATGCATAAAAAATAAACTCAAATCTAAAATGTTCAATGGGCGCCGATGATGGTGTGATGAAAGTGGGCCACGGCAAACCAACGGTTCGATCACATTATCATCACGATCCAACGGTCCGATCATCTCCTCCAAGCAACTTTCACATGTCTTCACAAGGTGGGGTTTTCTCAAATGTCTTGGACTACATGTGTAAAGTTTCGATACTCCTCAAGTCATCACAAACGATCTAAGCCCTTCATCGGGCCAAAGAGATGCATGCGTCGCTCGCATGATAAACCCTAAAGGGATTGATGTCCACATCATTCTCCTTGGCTGAGAAAAGCTCGAGTCCGTCGAGATAAAGCTCTTGTGGCTCTCTCGCAAGTCTGGATCAATTCTTTGCAATTCCGCTTTTGTCAACCATGTAGATTCTGACGGTGGTTTATTCTTCCATTTGACAAGATATCTCTGGAAACCTCCATCTCTTGTGGAAACTGTCTCTTCATCCACGATCCCTTTAATTTCTTCCTTTCGAGTAATAGGGTGGGGAAGTGGTGGAGTAGGTTGTGAAGCAAACTCAGAGTATGGCCACGAAAGAGAAGAAAGATCAATGGTAGGATTAGGGGAGAGGACTAGATCTTCCACATTAAACGTTGGATTAATGCCAATTTTAGGTAGAAGGTCTATCTTATACGCGTTGGACCCAATTCTTTACAATACTTTGAATGGTCCAGCACTATGCGCTTGTAATTTCTTAGCGGTACTCTGTGAGAACCACTCTGGCCTTATCCTCACCATTACAGTCTCCTTCCTGAAAATCTTGCAATCTACGATGCGAGTCGGTTGAAAGCATATAACTATCATTGCTTCTATTAATCCGATGTCTAATATATGTATGCAATTCATGAATGTGTCGTGCAAATGCATTGGCTGACTCTGAAGATCTTTGGGTGACAGGCATGGGTGAAACTAAAGGACTCTCTGAAAAAGCAACGAACTCGAAATAAACAATCCTATGGAAGTAAATAATCCTATGACCTAGAACTTGAAAAATTGAAACAAAAGGACACTTCTCATGAGTGACACATAATTTCTCATTGTAAGTATTATAAACAAGGATGATTTTCAAGTATCCCAACACTTGAGAACACACACTATTAATACCAAGTCTTGAGCAGATCTTAGCATCAGCCATTATGTCCAAAATGTCATCAAGATGCGGGATAGGGACTCTGGCCATCATATCCACTATGAAGTGAATACGTCGTAAGGTGGCGTGACACTTGACTGAAGCTTTGTGGACGGCCAAGATATGCCCACATGTGCGCCATATGCCATTGTTTTTTAATGTGAAAAGGGCAGGCATGACACACAAAACAAAACTCCAACTCAAACTTTCCTTATTGAATTCTTCCCCGAGAAGTTTATCAAATTGACGCTGCATTTCTGTATTTTCTGCGGGGTTCACCTGGTATGGAGGAAAGCTTAACAAGATTGATCCAGGGACAAGATCGATTGTGTGTTGAATGTTCCATTTGGGTGAAAATTTATCCCATAAATCATCTGGTGGGATATCACAAGTCATGTGGGTGTCTACCATCATATCCTCACTAGTCTCTTCTTCAATTTCATTTGTGTTCACCACTGTAAGAGACGTAGATTGGGACTTTACATCAATCAAATCACACATGACACCTGGAAGTGGTGCGGTCTCAATCTCTTCGACCTTTTCATCGCTAGCACACACTTCTGCATCATCAAAGATGATAAGTGATGCCTCAATTTCTTCCATTTTCTCAGGACTGACATTAGGCACGTACTCTTCCACTTCATAAACAACCTGATTGGATTCTTCCAACTGGCCATTCACTAAGGTATTATCTTGCTTCCAAGGAAATATAATTGGTGTTAAACATTTAAATTGTTCATAAGCCGAGATTTTCTTAATGATGGGTTTGACCACTTTACAAGGGGGGGACCATATTGGTTTTGTGTTTGGACGGGAAAGCGGAGCAACTCTCTTCTGAGCTAAGGGCTTTTGACGATAAGAGATGGGAATATATTTTTCTTTCAAATGCTCTTTCATCTCGTCCCATTGTGAGATCGGGGCTCTCCCAACTCTATTAATTCATCGCTCCAAATCTATTCAAAATGACTTGGCTTGGCCCTCCAATTTCCAATTGGCAAACCTCACTCGACTGTAATTCGACATATCATACCAATGAAAAAAATAGTCCAAGTCTTCAAGCCAATCAAGGAATGTTTGTGGGTCCATGTGAGATGTGACCATCAAAGTAGGCCAACTCATTGGAGTTCAGCTTTCCATTGGGTCTCGAAGGCCACACGACAACACTTACTGGCCCTGAAGATCTCAAACGCCTATACTCTATTCACTACGGGGAGATTCTATGGACTGGGTGACTCACAATATGGATGATATGATTATAATCCTATGAAGATGCATGACTGGCGAACTTACTAACCCTAGACTCACCAAACCAGAATTTTCTAATTCAGGAAATTTCCTAAATTTGGAAAGTTTCCAAAAAAATGAAAAAATTTCTAAAAATAGCAAATTTCGAAAATCAGACTTTCTAAGTCTGGTAAACACTAAATCTGGACATTATGACCCAAATCTGGAAACTTTCTAGAAATAGAAAGTTTCTATTTTTGGAAACTTTCTAAGTCTGAAAATTTTCCAAATTAGGAAACTTTCAAAATTTGGGAAGTTTCTAAAATCGAAAACTTTCTAAATCTGGAACTTTCTTAAAACAGACCTAAAAATCAAAATCCTAATTTAGTAACTCGATCTAAACATAACCATGCAAAGCCTAATCTCTGATACCAAATTTGATGCAAGACACCCTAATTATGATGCATGCTCATCAACACATATAATTTAGCGGAAAAAAAAGACAATAATAATCTAAAAATTCAACATCAACCATCATAAACTAAGAAAATCACAAAGAGATGTGTAACGGATCGGGCCATCATCACAACCATGAAGTAAGAAATTCAAATAATGCATAGGTTGGACCCAGAGAGGGATGGAACCTCCCGATCTTGCATGGTCATAACCCAATCGAACAATGGGGTTCTCTAGTCCGGGAGATTAAAGGATTTCTCGGATTAGGGAATTGGAAGTTTGAGGAATTGGGGTTTTGATTCAATTCTCAAACTTAGGATTTGAGGATTAGGAGATAATAGAAATAGAGAGAGAATGAAGAAGAAGTTTACCTTAGATGAATATTAAAAGGGCATAAGAAGCAAAGAAAATAAGAGGATTAGGGAAGAAGACGAAGTTCCAAGAGAGAGAGGAAGGAGGCAACCAAAAAACTTGCTTTTCATTAATCAACAACTAATGAAAAAGGTTTAGGGCAACACCCTTATAAAATTCGGAATTAGCATAATTACCAAAATACCCCTACTAAAAAAAATTTTAAAAAAAGCATTTGCATGAAAAAAACGTGCGCACACTAAACCAAAACTCAAATAAGTAAAAATGCATAAAAAATAAACTCAAATCTAAGATGTTCAATGGGCTTCGATGATGGTGTGATAAAAGTGGGCCATGGCGAACCAATGGTTCGATCACATCATCATCGCGATAACGATCCGATCATCTCTTCCAAGCAACTTGCACATGTCTTCCCAAGGTGGGGTCTTCTCAAATGTCTCAGACTACATGTGTAAGGTCTTCGATGCTCCTCAAGTCGTCACAAACGATCCAAGCCCTTCATCCGGCCAAAGAGATGCATGCATCGCTCGCATAATAAACTCTAAAGGGATTGATGTCCACATCATTCTTGCTGTGAAATGAGAATGGTGAGGTGTGTTGAGATCTTGATTTGGGCATTGATTTCATTCTTAATCCTAAAAATGTCTAAAAAGGCCTAAAGATCATTCTAAATTCATCTTGAATTCAAATTTTAATTTATTGTATATCCCTTAACCAACAATTGGGCTTTAAGTGGGAGGTTTAAGGGCACACAACAACATTTTCTTGCAGCTTTCCCAGGTGGCAGAGAAGTTTTCTGGCTGGCCATGGATAGATGTGGATGACCCCTGTGTGCGGGAAAAACTTGTCTCGTCAGTTGCCAAACATGAAATTTTGTGGTGGAAAAAGTTTTCTTGCCAACCAGATTTCCTTTGTTGCAAATTGCCATTTTCGAGTCTGTGTTTCTCACATTTATTGTATCCATTTGTTGCAATCTTGGGGTCCATTTTGAAGCCCTTCTAACAAGCTTACTAAAGAACCAAAAATCATTCAGATCCAATATTTGCGTTGGAAGTTATGACCTGTGAAATTGGAGGGTTCACACAGTTTCTATCATTATATGTCAGAATTTACCAGTTTGTCCCTCCAGTAATTCAAATCCCCAAATTAGTTTCGCATCATTTTTTAACACATTTCCTGTCACATTACCTTGGAATTTTGTCTTTAGCCCTAACCTATCATTTAATTGCAAAATTACCCTTCCTTTTCTTCTTCTTCTTCTTCATCTTTTTTTTTTTTTGGTGAATTCCCCATTTGGTCCCTACAAGCTATTCAAATTCGAAGTCTAGCTATGAATCTTTTGCATAACTGAATTTCCCTACATATTGTCTTAGTTACTATCCTACCTCTAATCTACCAATCCTATTGTGTCATGCATCAAATCAAACCCTTTGATTCAACCTTCTGATTCTTCCAATCTGCAGCTGTGCCAATCAACTCTATAAATAACTCTTCAATTCTCAGAGAAAAAGGTCTTGCTCTTGATAATTTTCTGTGTCCCCTAATCTCAAAAGCCCTTCTTCAACACTTAAAAATTTCTGTAACTTCGGAGAAAATCTGTAACACCTTGACAAGAGCTGAACCAAGACAGGGTTTGGAGCTGGAATTCAGACTCGAGTATGCCTTGGCCATTTTGGCCAGAGAAACTGCTTCATTAATGATCCTATATCATTCTATTTGTAGATTCCTGCTCTCTATTCACCATCTTGTTGCAGCAATTCAGACTTGGAGCTGGATTTGAAGCAGTGAGACCCCTCCGGATCTAATTAAGTTCATCAAAATCCAGAGCTCAAACTAGACCTCTCACTATCTTTTCTCCTCTTTCTTCTCTTCTTCCTGTTCTTGTTCGTGCTCTTCTATTTCTGCAAAATGTGTAGACTTGATTCAAATATGAAATTTACATCATCAAATTTAGAGACCATTCATTAGCAGGCGAAGAAGGGTGCCTCACACTTTCCTTCTCTGAAACCGATGTTCTTTCCTGGAGTCTTATGAAATTCAAACTTCTGGGAGTAAATTCTTTTCCAAAATTTGGTTCCAGTTCACCATAAACAGTTTACTGTTTCAAAAGAATTGGTGGTGATCAATGTTGTTGAATCGCGTATGCGATCATGTGCGATCGCACAATCGCATATGCGAACGCATATTTTAAAAAAAAAAAAAAATTGAAAATTTTATAAAAAAATCATAAAAATAAGAAAAAAATTAGAAAAAATGAAAAAAAATATGAAAATAGTGGGAGTGGGACCTTTCATTACTCCTAAGTTATTAGATAATAAGTTAATAAGTAATTAATAATTATACAGTAGTTAGTATACTAGTCTAATAGTATACATGTTTAAAGTTTAATTATAAGTTTATAACTTGTAAGTTAATAAGTAATCCACTAATCCTACTAGTCTACTAGTCTACTAGTCTACTATACTACTACTACCAAGTAAGAACTAAGAAGTAAGAAGTAAGAACTAGTAAGAAACTAACTACTAAGAAAGAAGTCAAGTAACAAAAAACTAAGACAAAATGAAGAAGCTATTTATTTATTATTGATTGTAGAAAATTGAAATATAATTTAAAAGTTACAACTTACGAGTCTAGGTAAAAGTAAAACTAACAATCTAAATGGACTAATAGTAAACTAAAGACTAAAGACATTGATCTATTTGCTATTGTGGCAATTGATCACCACCACCATCGCAATCATCGTCGTCATCCGAGTCATCTTCTTCTTCCACATATACTTCTTCTTCTTCAGTCTCTTCATCATCTTTACGTACTAATACTTCATCAACATCCAACGGTGGTTCTTCAACTTGATCATCATTTCCTCCTCCTTTTATCTCGTCAATCTCTTCTACCACAAGCTGACTGCTACTACCCTCCCCCCCCCCCCCCCCCCCCCCCCCCCCCCCCTCTTTCATCTTCGAGTAGTAGTTTCTCAAGGCGTCGATCCATATGTGACATCTTCAGCTTGCGCCCATGTCAAGTCCTCGCTAGCAAAGACCGGCTCCTTTGTCTCTACAAGCCACTCGTTCTCTGCCTCTAGCTCATTCAAGCAGATAGGGTCATAGAAACCAGGCTTTTCTTTCCTAGTTTGGAATCGTTCTCGCAATTTTTTATTGTATTGGACAAAGACGAAGTTGTTGAGCTTCTTTTGCTCAAGGCGATTTCTTTTCTTAGTGTGAATCTGCATGAAAGAAAGTGCATTTGGCATTAGCTTTTCAATTATCCCAAACTAAAACTGTAAGTCTATAATAACATACTAGGTTATTATTTAGTATTTGCTAACATTAACACATTATCATGTTCATTTTTTCCAAACTTACCGCCTCAAACGTACTCCAGTTGCGCTCGCAACTGCTAGCAGAGCACCTGAATCCAAGAATCCTCATGACCAACTTCTTTAAAGCTGGATCCTTCCTGTTCGGGTCCACTCCATAGGCAGCCCACCAGTCGGTTGAGAAAAACATTTGAAGTAGGTTAAACTTTACTTTATAAATTACTATAATGTAAAAAACTATTTATAAGAAACATTTTCATACTACTTACTGGGCATTTTCATTGTTCTATGCCTGACAACGACATCCCTTAAGAATATACCATCACTCTTTGTATAAAAGTCCAGTAAAGCTGAGATCCTGTCCTGTTCTTCTCTATCTAGAACCATTCTTTCCAACACATCAATAAATCCAACCATATGTACTTCAATTGCTGCAACTGGGTTGGGAGAAGAGAACAAACTGGCCGGATTAAGGATGTAGGCAGCCGAATACAATGGAGATGACATTTGGCTCCCCCATCTTTTATCTATAATATCTATAATGGGCTTGTAATCACGGTCTCTATAATTAAAATGGTCCATGATCATAACTTTTGCCATCTCCATCGCATCATAAATGTAACCCATTGCCGGCTTCTCATCCCCGTCCACCAATCACAACACAGTGACTAAAGGCTCAGATGCTTTTAGCGCCTTTACCACTTGTATCTAAAATTTTTGTGAAATGATTGTTTGTTGAACCTGTTTCCCTTTAGCCTTCTTTGACCAAGGCCCACTTGTAAAATTGGCCGACACTACAAAGCTTCTAAGTTCCGATTTTTTTGCGTTTAATCTTTGTAGTGTTAAGAAAGCTGTAGCGAAACGGGTGACTACTAGACGTAGCAAGTTGCCCCCAATGTGTTTTCTCATTCGACTGAGAAGAAGGGCGTGTTTGTACATAAAGACCGTGATTCTTCTTGCCCTTGCAATCACTTGTAAAAATAAGCTACCTACATCTTCTAACATCAGATCAATACAATGGGCTGCACAAGAATTCCAAAATAAACGACGCCTCTTTTCCATAAGTAGACGACCGGTGGCTACATATGAGGCTTCATTGTCTGTAATTACATGAACAACGTATTCTTCACCTATTACCTCAATTACTCTATCTAGTAATTCAAACAAGTAGTTTGTAGTATGAGAATGGCCCGATGCATCCACAGACTTAAAAAACATTGTTCCAGTTGGACAATTCACTAGAAAGTTAATGAGAGACCAATCAGATCTATCGGTCCATCCATCGACCATGAGTGAACACCCATAAATTTTCCACGATTCTTTATATTCAGTTATAAAGGATCGTGTATGCTCAACTTCAGCTTTTGAGGCACGTCTCCCTCATTTCATGATATGAAGGAGGTTTAAGCCCAGGTCCAAATTAACTTATTGCCTTGACCATAACTTTGAAACTTTTCGATTTTACCGCGTTGAAAGCAACACCGGTTTGGTAAAACCACTTAGCAATATATTGAATAGTGGTTTTCTTATCTTTTTGTTTATACCGATTTTCTAAAGTTGTTTGAGTCGGCCCTTTGCCCTTACCCCTTTTGTCTACCACATCCTCGGGGTGTGGTCTACACCATCTATCCATGGGCCCATGCTCACGAGCTCTTTTTGAGGCCGGTGGTAGTGGTCTAGACCGACCTGTCGATGATTGGGGGGGTAGAGCTAGCTTCATCTACGTTTATATCTTCATATGCATCTTGTTCCATATATTCTTCTTCACGTAGGGCACTATCGCATTTTTCTCTCGATTGTTTATCCATATACTCCATGATCTCCCTTTGGATTTCTGGAGTAATTTTGTCGCATGCTCTTGCATTTGACCCCGATGTATGTGCAAGGTGTTGCTTGTGTCAAGCAATACCACCGGAGCCCACATACCTACATAACTCACATACTATGTGAGTTTTATCCGTAGTACTACGATAGTGTCCATACTTCCAACCCGGGTCATTCGACTTGGGTTTCAAAGAGGAAGATTGGGAAGAAGACATGATTATGTAATGTAACTAACTTGTAATTTGTAAATAAAAACTAAAGTAAAATGAGAGAGAGAGAGAGAGAGAGAGAGAGAGAGAGCTACACTTACACACTTGACACTTCAACTAGGCGCGCGCACACACGCACACACACCCCACTACACTACACTACACTAGTATGTAGAAAGAGAGATAGAATGTAGAGACTAGAGAGTAGAGATAGGGAGGAAAAGACTAAAGAGAAAGAAAGAGAATACATGGTTACACCACTTTCACTTTTAGGAGAGAAGAGAAGTAGAGAACAAAACAACAGAAAAAAGAAAAAAGAGAGAGACTTGAGACTTGAGACTTGAGAGTAGACTTCTAACTTCTTCACTCTTCTTCTTCCTTCAATATTGATTCTTGAATCTTGAGTCTTGACTCTTGTCTCTTAAGTCTTCGTAGGTAGGTAGGTAGGCTTGGCTTACTAGGTAGGCTTGTAGTTGTTGTAGATATTTGTGTCCTACACACTTGAAACAAAATGTAAGAAAAAGATGGGGAAAAATGTAAAATATATGTGTATTACTAGTATGTAACTATGTAAGAGAGCAAGATTAGAAAAATTGATTGAACTTGAATCTTAGATTCTTGATTCCTTGAATCTTTCTTGGAAAGAAAGATTAGAAGCCGAAGAAATGAAGAATGTATGAGAGAGAGTGCTCGAATGTTCAACACTTGAAGTCTTGAACTAGAATGAATCTTCCTTGAATCTTGAAAGTTGAAAGTGAAACTTGAAGAAGTGCTTGAATGATGTAATTTTGATTCTTGAATCTTGATTTAGGAGACCACTTGGAAGTTGGAAGTTGGAACTTGTAAGAGAAGAAGAGAGTAAGAGAGTTTGGGGTGAGAGTTTAGGATGAGAATGAGTAAAATAGGTGAGTTAGGAGCCTTATTTATAGAGAAAAAGTAGTATTTTTGCACACAAAAAAAAAATGTGCCAACGGTCAGAAAACGGTCAGATTTCTTACCGTTGGCCAATATGCGATCGCATATTATCACATATAAAAATATGCGATCGCATATTTTCAAAAAACGCATATGCCATGGTCGCATATGCGAATTTTTGGCATATGTGCGATCGCACATTACAACACTGGTGGTGACTCTGTTTCATTTGATATTCCCATCTATTTGGCCATGTGATTCGAGATCCATTTGGAGGACAATCTTATAGATTGGCAACTCCACTGTCAAAATATTGGAGGATTCAAACATTCAATTGTTCAAACTAATTGCCCACCACTCATTCTATAATATCCCAACATCCCCTTGTACAAAATTCTGATTTTCCCCAAAATTCCTTGCATTCCAATTGCAATACTGATTTAACTCTCACCATCTAATCCCCACACTACCCTTATCACCTTTAAAAGAATCCCCTTTCTTTGTCTATTACTAAATAAAATAACCCACAAGAAATCATTTTCTTACCAACAAATTTTTTTTTTTTTTTTCTGAATTCCATTATCATGAAAACTGAATTCTCAATCTATTTTACCTTTCAATCTTCCTTCTCCATGTCATTTTCATTAAACCATCCATTTTTCATGCAACATTTAACTATACTCTTCAGACACCATTCCTAGGAGATTCACTTGTTAAAGGTAAAAGGGCCTTATCATCTTCTCCTTGGGCTTTGATTTTATATGGCGTTCTGATGCAGGACAGATGGCCTAATCTAGAATGATGCAATGAGATCATAAGTGGATTAACTAGAGCATTTTAAAGCACAAATTAATGCTAATCTATCATAAGTTTTAAAAAATTCAGCAATGTAACATGTTCAAATTCAAGCCGTATGACAATCCCGAAATGTAGATCCAGTAAAATATCAAATAATCAGGATCTATGGAAGGTAAAACTTCCATCTAGCATAGGGATTGTTCTCAATTCAAAGGGGTTCACTTGGTTTGTTAGGGTAGGGTTAGGACTTTAGGGTTTGGGGATTGAATTTTGGAAATTAGGGTTATGGGGAAATAGGGTTTTGGATTTTAGAGAGAAAGGGGCAAGGAATAAAGGGGGAAAGAGAGAGGAGATGGGTTGGCCAAAAGGATGGCCGTACGGTCTTGTTTGTACAGTCACATGTGGAGGTCCGTACAGTGGTACAACATAGGTGGGTCTAGGTTTAGATGGGTTTTGGAGGAGATTGGGGATGCGTTTTAGGGGGGCGTTTGGCATCTCTACAAATAAGAGCTTATTGGCTTATTTTTAAAAAAATACGCTTTTGGACCGTTTGGTAAAAGTCTAATGAAGTGCTTGTTTTTTTAGAAAGTAGCAAATAAGCTCCGATTTAATAAGTTGGGGATGGGTTACTTTTTGAAACGGAGCTTATTTGACTTAAGCGGGTAGACATTTTAGACTATTTTTTGGACAAGTTTACCCGTAAACTTTTCAAGTAATTCCCATCTTACCCTCTTCTCTTTACAAATTCTTCAAGAAAGGCCCACATGATGAGCGATCCATAGTGAAGGTGGGCCCCACATGATGAATGGCCCATATCAAAGGTGGGCCTACATAATGCATAGTCACATCAAAGGTGAGCCCCACATGATGGATGACCTACTTCAAAGTGTGGCCCCGCATGATGAATGATCCACATCAAGCAAGCCCTACCTGATGATGGTCCACATCAAAGGTGGGACCCACATGATGGATGGTGGAAATTGAATGTGGGACCACATGATGGAAGATTGACATTAAAGGTGGGCCCCACATGATGAATGACCCATTTTGAAGGTTAAGCCCCACATGATGGGCGGTCCATAACGAAGGTGGGACCTACATGATGGATGGTGGACATCAAAGGTGGGTCCCACATGATGGACTATACACATCACGTGGGCCCCACATGATAGATGGTCCACAGCAAATATGGGACTCACATGATGGATGTTCCACATCAAAGGTAGGACCCACGTGATGGATGGTCGACATTGAATGTGAGACCACATGATGGAAGTTTGATATTAAAGGTGGGCCTACATGATGAATGACCCATATTAAAGGTTGGGCCCCACATGATGGACGGTCCACAACCAAGGTGGGACCTACATGATGGATGGTGGACATCAAAGGTGGGTCCCACATGATGGACTATCCAAATCAAGTGGGCCCCAAATCATAGTGGTCCACAACAAAGGTGGGACCCACATGATGGATGGTGGACATCAAAGATAGGCCCCTCATGATGAATGACTCATATTAAAGTGGGGCCCCACATCAAGGTGGGCCCATGTAATGAGATGTTCACATCAAAAGTGGGCCCCTCATGATAGATGACCCGCATTAAAGTGTGGCCCAATATGACAGAAAATGCGCATCAAGTGGGTCCCATTTGATGGACAGTCCACATCAAAGGTGGGACCCACATGATGGATGATGGTCATTGAAGGTGGGCCCACATGATGGTTAGTTAATATCAAAGATGAGCCCACATGATGAATGACACATAATGAAGGTGGGGCCCCACACAATGAATGGTCCACATCAAGGTGGGCCCACATAATGGATGGAGTGGGCTTCATATGATGGATGGCCCACATAAAATTGTGGCCCCTCATAATGGACAGTTCACATCAAGTGGGCCCTTCCTAATGGACAGTTCACATCCAAGGTCTCTCATGATAAATGCCCATATCCAAAGTGGGCCGTATGATGGATGATCCACATAGAAGGTGCACCCCACATGATGAATGGTGGATATCAAAAGTGGGCCCCACTTGATGGACAATCCACTTCAAAGGTAGGGTCCACACTATGGACACATCAAATGTAGAGTCCACGTGATGGGTAATGGGTAGTGGATATTGAGGGGCCCCACATGATGGATGGTCCACGAAAATAACAATTTGGATTGCTCTTACATTAAAGTTGTAATCTTTAAAAATGACGTCAACTACCTTTAAAAAAAGCTCTTATTTGAAAATTTTACCAAACGTGTTTATTTTAAATAAGAGCTTTTTTTTTAGAGATTTTACCAAACGAGCTTATTTAAAACAGAGCTAGAACAAAAAGGACTTATCGAAGTAGCTCTTATTCAAAAAGCTCTTATTGAATTAGAGTAGAGATGCCAAACGAGCCCTTAGAGAAAACAAAGAAAATAAAGGAGTAGAGAAAGATTGAGAGAGATTGTGGGAAGTAGAGAGAGAGAAAAGAAGAGAAAAGTGTAGATATTACCTTGAAAGAAGAAAATAAGAGAAAGATAAGATGGAATCACACCAAATCACTCCAATCACAGGAGGTTTTACTTCATCATAAAGTAAGAGAAAGAAGAACTTTATTTCATATGCTTAATAATGGCTAGGGTGGAGAGGTCCGAGCCTTACGTAGTCCCAAAAAAGACTTTTTACAAAAAGACGCTTTTAGATAAAAAGTTTCACATGAAGGCACTTAATAAAATAAAATTTGTTCCTAACTTCCTAATCTCAGCAAAAATATAAGCTAAACCAAAAAATAACAAAACATATAAACGACTAAATAAACTAAATTAATTTGTGGCCCTCGATCAAGATGTCTAGTGATGATGATCCAATGGTTGGAATGGTCCAACTAAGTAGCCCACATGCATCTTCCCAGTGTGGAGCCTTCAAAGATGGATAATCATGCATTTGGGGTCTTCAACGGGCTAGGCACTTGAATTGGGTCCACGGGGCCCCCTGTATGCATCACCTAGCCATAAAGAAACGGGAGCTCTCCTCCTCTGGTATACTCTAACTGGTGCTCGGATGTCCTCATCACATTCCAAACTGTTATCCTTCCCACGAAACTTCAAATTACCTAATTACTAATTCAATTTGTGCAAAAATTGTAATGTAAACATATACAATACCTAGCCAAATCTACATCGCCATAAAACCTTCAACCAATAGCTGCTTCTTTAGATTCCATATCTTGGATCAAATCCAATTACCATATCATATGTGCCTTATCAAATCATCATTCATATGCCATTCATTAAAGATGCCATTGTCATTCTTACATTCACATGTCACTTCTCAAATCCACAGCATCTACTATTGTTCTAAATTTAACAAGCCTTCTTAGAATATCACCCCTTCACACACTTCCTAATTATCAAAATCAAACTTCCTTTACCTGTCTCAACCCCATACCTCCAAACTTTCCAAAGATACAACCTTGGGCTTTCCTCAAATTCCTTAGAAATTGAGTTCTTCAATAAACCCTTGATAGTGAAATTATCATTTTTTTAAATTATATTTAAATGCTTCTCTTTTCAAAACCGAAATAACTCATCCATATACGCTAGCACAATTTTTTTCCAAAACTTGTCTTTGCTTGCACATTCCACTTCAGAATCACACCAAAACTACCAATAATCCTTTCCTCTTACTGTTGCAGATTTCTAATGGATATCCCTCAAGATCCCCAAGCAAAAGAACATGCTTGAATAGAATTTCCTTGAAAACTCATATTTCCTCAGCCACTTATGCATGCGAGGTATACGCCTTACTTTTCTTGTCCAAAACCTTTATTGTCATGATACTATTCCTTCATCACACAAACTCTTTGTTTTGCAGAAAATGAAGTGATTTAATTTTTATCTCTCAAAAAAAAAAAAGAAAAAGAAAAAAAAGAAAAAGAAAGAATGAAGTGATTTAATTTTCACTTGGGTTGGAAGAAAGCATACAGGTATGGGCTTACTCTGGAATCTATACTATGTATAACGCAAGTAGCATTTGGACATTTTGCCCCACAATTGGTTTCTGGATGGTGCCAAACGTTGAAATATCCAAGGACAGGAAAAGATCTTTAAACTAAAGTTAATGGTATTTGAGGAATTTGAAAATGTGGCTAGTGTTCAACGGATGGCTCAGATTTCACTCACAAAAGCTCACCAACTGTTTATATTTTATCCACAAAAAGCCTTTCCATGCCTACTTTTCTCTCCCGAAACTCTAGGTTCCAATCCTCCCTCTCTCCACATGCGTTGCACATACCACAACCCCCCATACATAGCAAAGGGTGTAATTTATTCGACTCCTTTTAGCCACTTTGTAGGGAGATACCCATATCAGTGTGGCGACCAGCTGGTATCAGTCTGCTTAATTTATCAGCATACTGCAGCCGCTCTCCCAGTTGAGGTACATATGCCTTAACTTTCCTTATCCATTCCTTTGTCCCCATGATGCTATTCCTTTGCCACACTAACTCTTGCTTTTGCAGAACATGTAGTCATTTAATTTTCTCTCGGGCTGACTAGCTAGTATCAGCCATTGTTGAACGGTGCTGATCAGGAACCAATACATTCCATCTCCCTTGTTCTGAGTGGGAGATCACACCCTTAGACGTTAGTATCCAAATATGCATCCTTTGATGGAGCACCATTCCGCAAAACCCAAATACTCACTTTGCAGCAGGGTATTACTTGGAAAAGTTCCTCAACAATCGGAACTACACAGGCAGGCCATCAAACTTTGTTGGCTAGAAAAACTCTTATAAGGCCCTGACCCTCGCACAAAAAGACAAATCATGCAGTCTGCTAAGGTAGTCTTTGCATGCGCTCTAGGTAATTCCTTATTTGCCCATACAAATGAACGGACACATTTTGAGTTTATTGAAGCTTTAGCTGATTTACAGGTCCAATACTATTGGGGAGCAGCGACCTTGACGCACTTGTACCATGGCATACCATGGCCTTACATTAACCTCGTTCCTGATCGACAACTCTGTCACGGGCCTCTACCATTCCGTAGAGGTGATTCTCATTACATAGTATCTTCCCTTTCCAGTACCTCTTCACCATACTAATTTCATACCTGTGATAGGGCTGTGCTTACTAAAATTTTAGGTACTTCACCCTAGACCGTACAAAGTATTTATAGCTTCCTGGCATGACCAGATGGAATCAGAAAAATCGTCCCATGAGAAGCAGCCTTCTTTATTACATTGTTCAATCCTGACTAGATCTTGTGACCCCAGATTTGATAATAAATCCTCTTTTCTTTTATGTTCTTTCACTCCAGTATAAAATCTCCATATCTAAGACATCCTTATGTTCTTGCAGTTTACACATTGACTGTATGCGGGCACTCACTCCACTAAAAAGATACATGTAAAGAGGGCTACAAACGTTCTCGACAACGTGTGCTTCAAAAATGGACTCAATCGAGCAACAGTTCTACCAATTGACAAGTCAAATGGTGGTACCTCAACAGAGAATATGGTAGTTATCCAAGATACCGAAGAAGAAGAATCATGGAGACCTGGCATTCAAGTGAATAAATTAGTGGAGCTCCCTGGATTACACTCATTGGTTGAGGCCAATTCAGCAGTAGTAATCTGGACCTTGCTGCTGGATTTCTTTGACCCAGTGCATCATATATTCTCACAAGAGGAGATGTCTTTAGAGCACTGAAGGCACACATAGCAGCACTGTGGATGGAAGGCCAACACTGAAAGGGCACACTCTTCAAAGCAAATGTCAACAAACAAGAACATCAAAGCCAATGACAAACATTAGCAACTTCTTTTGTTTAGGAATTCAACGCAACACGTTAATGATCACTTTGGTGATGTTTGTAAGAATCTGGAATCTTGCAGAAATCAATAGACATGATCTTACAAATCTTGCTTATGAATGTGATGTATGGATCAGAAATAGGCATGCAAATTTTGAAATGTTAAACTGAAACATGTGAATGCCAATATTACATGTACGAATATATAATGATAAATAAACATGTGAATGTGTCATACAGGATCCCATGATGGACTGAAAATGGGCATGAAATGTAGCATATGAGTGTATGGATGACAACTGGATATTGAAATGTAGCATATGGGAGTATGGGCGACAAATGTATACAAAATATGTATCATGTGGGAAACGTGTGGATGATGAATGTGTATGAACTTGTAGCATATGGGAGCGTATGGATGATGAATGAGCATGAAATTGTAGCCTATTGGAATCACTGTTTGAATTATCTCCAATATTATCGAAATATCCTTGAATTTATCTCTATCTCTAGCTCAGCGATACCAATAACACTGCTAGCGATACCGATTCTGGGTATCGGTGATGTATCGCTAAATATCACCAATGTATTGATATCGTCAATATTTTTAACTTTGTAAGTTTCAGGCGTCACTTACATTGCTTGTGCATTGATACCGCCGGTGTATCGCCAATATTTTCGACTGTGTAAATTTCAGGTGTTGCTTGTATCACTAATATATCTGCAATATTTCGATAATATTGCCAATGTATCGATATCGCCCAAAATCTGAATATTAAAAAATTTCCATTTCATATTTTGTATGGGCGCATGGTTGTATGCAGCGTTCAATTTGTCGACAATGATATTGATAATATTACGATATCATCATTATTGCAACATGGTAATATCGAGACCACAATCTTTCGTTTCTTTTTCAGTTGTCAACAATTTGTTGGGAAATATTGTGTTACCGATGTTCTGAAATATCAATGGATGTTTGGATGGAAGGTTAGAGGTTGGATGGATAGATGGGATGGATGAGATGGTTGGACTGATTTCTTACTACAACACATGCTTTTAGGCCCCCATTAAATAGAAACCTATTATCTATGCATTTTTGGATTCCTAAATATGCAAATATGTGTATTTTAGCATCTTCTGAGGTTTCATTGAAAAATTCCATCGTTCTTCCCATTTTTCCCGAATTTCCGATTATCAGCGATATTATTGGCGATATCAATATTGTTTCTGCATCACAGGCTAGCGACACTTGTAACGATACCAAAACTTCGAACACTGATTGGAGTGCATGGATGATGAAGAAATCTATTTAGGAAAAGAGATATTGCATGTAAGCCATAGGGGCCCTTTGGAAAAGCAAGAACCACAAAAATCTAATGCTTTCCATGGTGGCAACTAAAATTTTCCTGCCAGTTAGCACCCGGTCCAGCGAGAACTTATCCCGCCATCAAGAGAAGTCCTTCATATCATTTCTTCTACATGCAATCTTTTGCTGAAGTCAGTTCCGACCTCATGTCCCTTTTGCTCGCATCATCAAACTTCACCATGCTTCAATCTACCCCACTGAAGACATAAATGTGGCTACATCACCCAATCAAATCCTCCCCACCTCAAGATCAAGACTTGGTCTATCGTCTACGACGCCAACAAACCTGTATCGAACGGCTCCTACATTAGATTGACAACCTCTCTTCAATGGAGAAGGATATTTTGGAAGAGCTCAGGTTTTCCCATGTGTTGGAGATTAGCCAAGTCAATCTGAATTGGAATCTGCTGGTAGTGACTGTTTTAACTCTGGATCCCAAACCTTCTATTCTCCAGTTTTAATGGGCATGTTGTACACATTACCAACTTTGGAGTTTACGTCCCATTACCACTTTAGATTCAAATGTTCAGGACATGGCCACCCAATTACCCCTTTGGATTCAAATGTTCAGGACATGGCTACTGTGGAGCCAAGAGGATGAATTTTATCCCATTCATCAAAAGACCTGATTGGGCTAAGTAAAGCCTTTGACCATTTCAGCCTAAGAAATGGTTAGGTAATGGCTGAGTAAAGCCTTGACCATTTAAGACTAAGAAATGGCTTCATTAACCATCCCATAGCCATTTCATTTGTAAATTTATGCTCTCTATTCAAAATCTTGTTGTAAGAAATTCAAGTTTGGAACTGGATTTGAAGCAAGACTCTCCGGATCTACTTGAAGTCAATCTAAAACTGAAGCTCAAACAAGACTTGTACCAGTACATTTTTTTTCTTTCTCGTTTCTTCTTCTGTCTTTATTTTTGAAAAATCTACCAAATGTGCACAAACTTGAATCAAATATGAAATTTATGTCATCAAAAGTAGAGGTGGTTCATTTACAGGCAGATAAGGGTACCTCACAGCCTCTTAGGGAACCAAGGCTCTTGTGTAAAGCCTCCGAAATTCAAACCTGTTGGAGTTCATTCTTTTTCTAAAATTTGGTTGTAAGTCACCACCAACAGTTTTACTGTTTGAAAGGAATTGGTGGTGATCCTTTTCATTTGATGTTTCCAGTTATTTGGTTGTGTGGTTTGAATCCCATTTCGAGGACAACCTTATAGTACCTGAGTAAAAGAGTCATTCATTCTCTTCACACCTGCTCTTTCCAATTTCCTTGACTTGTCATTGTCAATGAAGTCCAAGGAACAGCTTGAGATGGTTTCTTCCACTAGCTGAATTGCAAAAGGATTTGCTTCATCTGTTTCTAGTCCAACCAATTCCTAACATTCTCCTTTCTGCATATCATTGCAGTGCTTTGTTTCAGCCTCTTTTCCACTCTCATTGTTAAACGCTTGCTGCAGTTGATGATCATTCTCCTCTTCCGCCGTCATTGAGTTGCCACTGGCTTCCTCTGTATAGGGAATTTCTTTCCTCTTTTCAGCGATATCATTCTGAATGACCAATTCTGCACATGCTAGGGGATATGATGTTTAAAGTTCAAATTCAATCCCCCACCCCAATCACGTGGCCTGTCGAAGGAGGCAGCCATTTCAGATTCTCCAATCTGTATAGCAATGAGCTGTTGACACAAGGCCCTTTCCCATCTCAGTAGAAGGCTTAACACCCCAAGCCATCAATGATCTCGTTACTCTTTCGTCATCATCTCCTTTTTTTGCCATTCACTGCCTTTGCTTTGGAATAATGTGCACTTGCCCAATTCAATTGTTTAATCTTCATTGTTGCAAAATGACTCTCCTCCCTGCTTATAGAATTACCGTGATTTTTTTCACCTATCACATATAGGACTCAATCAAAGCAAAAACCTCCTCTTAACCATGCTTCGAGAAGAATTCCCCAAATTTGCACCTAGAGGACTTTGGTCCCCATCATCGATCATTCTGACCATGATAAAAAATAAAAAAAAAAAAAAAAACTTCTGAATGACTAAGTAACACCCTGCCAAATTTTTAGCCACTTCATTGAAAATTTCCCTTCCACCATACCCATTTAAGTAGCAACCATTTTGAAACCTCTGGCAGATCCTCCCATCAATTGTAGCCATTAAATTTCCACTTTTTTGCTCCTTCTTAATGTTTCACTATTACCATCTTCCATCCATTTTCCACTTCCACTAGTAACTTGGATCATTTCGAATCCCTGCTCGACCACTGTTTTAAAAGGCCTTCCACCACCAATCAGGTTATCTGGGTTCCTTCTCTTCTTGACTCTTTTCTCCCAAATAGGATGATGTAGATCCCTCTTGAAAGCTTGGATTTCCTTGTTTCCTGGGGCTGTTTAAGAAGGTGGGAAAACCATGGAAAAGAATTTGATTTACATGGAAATCTACTTTTTCCCTATTTGAGAAAAGAGAAAAAAATAATAATAATAATAAAAGCCATCGAAATCGATTTCTCCGAGGTTTTCCTAAAAAATGTTGATATTGATTTCAACATCATCATCATCTAAGCCTGATCCCAACTAATTGGGGTCAGCTACATGAATCCATTTCATCTATTCTACTCTTTGAAGGGCCATAACTTCAATTAGACCATAGGTCATCAAGGCTTTTCTTACTACCTTCATCCACGTACTTTTGGGCATTCCCTTTGCCTTTTTAGAGCCTTTAACTTGTACGAACTCACTCCTAGCCTGTAGTTCTTGCTCTCCGTTGCACATTACCAAACCATTTGAGTCTACTTTCCCTCATCTTGTTACCTTTTGTTGCTATTCCTAAATTCTCTCGAATGCATTTCATTTCTAATTCTATGTTTCCTTGTCTTGCCACTCATCCATTTCAACATTCTCATTTCAGCTACACTCATACTATAGACATGTTGTTCCTTTGCCGCCGAGCATTTTCTCCCATAAAAAACATGGTTGGTCTTGTAGCCATCCTATAAATTCTCCCTTTCGGTTTAAGTGGTACACGACGATCACATCAAACTCTAAAGGCACGTCTCTATTTCTTCCACCTCGCCTGAATTCTATGGGCAACATCCTTCTCAATCTCTCCACTCTAATGAAATATCGACAGTGGTCATTTTGTGAAACTTTATGGTCAACAAAATTTACTAATTCCTAGTTCCCACTTGTAACTCCCCGTAAAATCGCCTTCCTTAAGACTCGAACCCACTAGACACATATCACCCTCTAGACGAATAATTGGCCGCACATGACTTAGAGAACCATAGTCTCATGGTATTGGGAACTTAGATACGCGCGTTGGAGTCCGTTCCACAGCCTGTCCCGAGACTGTTAGGCCCGAAACTTGTCGGGGACCACCCACATACTGGGCTTGACACTCGTAGGCAAGCGCTACGTCGAAATCGGCACCTGAAATCATAAATTGTAGTATCCTGCAGTTGCACATGGGAGTGCAAGTATACTTGCACAGTACCTTTAGTGAGTAATCATTACTCAATTCACTTTTCTTGTGTGGGCCCCATGGACCCTTGCATGGCCATGGAATGTGAACCATGGATTTTAAACATAAACCAGCACATGATCCCCAAACATGGGCCTCAATCGACAATCAGTGACCGTTGAACTGATGTCGCCTTAGATCCGGCAATCGCCATGTCCGATTGGTCCCAAACCATACCCAAACAAGGATCTTAACATGGTAAGGTCATCCTATGGGCTGGATTGGCCCAGAGGGGTCAGGTGGGCCCCACATAATCAAAATTGGGCACAAAAGGCCACTTTTATGTGACTTAAAATCATTGTGGGCCCAATTCCCCCAACCTTTATAACCCACTTTCTAAGCCATTTCTCTCATTTCTCAACCTATTTTCTGACAGAGGAGTGTGTGGGAGAGAAAGGGGGAGTTGTGGAAGAAGGATTCTCAAAGAGAAACCCTTGCATGCTACCTTACCTGGACCTAACCGCCTCTACATCACTCTAGCCGACTTCTCTCGCGATTGGAGACCTTCCCAGACATCGGTAGAAGTAAGTCTATCATAAAATCCCCATCTTCTCTAACTTCTTACATAGGTTTTCCCCTTTTTCCTGATTTTCTAGCACCTCCTTGCAGGATTTTCCTAATCCTCCTCCAAACTAAGGTGTGTATCATTTACTCATGTGTTGTCTTGTAACCAATGCCTACAATTGTAGTTGATTCTTTCAATTTCCAAGTTTAGAAAGTTGGATTGTAGCTAGGAAAGTTGTATGAGATTGGTAGAAGTCCGTTGTCTAGGGATTTGGATGCTAGGTGTGTGCTAGGGCCATTTGCATGCTCATATCATCCTATACATGTTCTCATTATGTAAATCTTCTATGCTAAGATGTCTTAGAACTTATACTAATATGTGATAGCTGAGATTCTAGTGTTTTGTAACTTGATTTCTGTATGAGCTAGGGAATTGGGAAGTGTTTGGAGTGACGGGTAGTAGCTTCCGACCTAGCAAATACAATAGTTGAGGCTGCCGCACCAGGTCGGCAGCCTCGGGAGCGGGTTGATCACTATGGTGGAAGACGGGGCGATCGGCTGTGGTCAAAGACCACGCGGGCGGTATATGCTCAAGGCCGGTCTTCCCTTCACTTCCCCTAGCTGAGGACCCTGGCCTACCACCGGGTCGGGTGGCAATATATGTATCAATTGTTTGAATGTATTTCTATCACTTATGTAGAATTCATGCACCTGCGCACCTTTGATAGGTCAACTAGAAAACATACGGCGTGCAGATCCCTTAAGACTCATGAGCCGGGGATGGTGGTATGGGCTCTATTCCCGTGTTGTCGGCCTACGCTGGGTTGATGCCTCCCCGTAGTGTCCATTGAGCACCGTAGAGGTGACACACCTACTACTCGACTATGAGATAGGGCGATGAACCCTACTCCGCCTGTTTGGGCATGTCTGATGAGCCGCAGCCAAACCAGGTACCTCGGGGCTATAAACTCGAGATAGGATCGAGGGGCTACTGGCTGTGACCTGCGTTTGCCCCGCAGGGAGTCAGGTGGTCCCAGTCGGCCAAATTGATAGAACGTTGGTACAGGGGCTTCGCCAACTGGCTGTGTGATAAAATGATTTAATTCATTACTCGGCTAATCATGTATAGTTAAGCATGGCATACATTGTCTGTGCGGGTGAGGTGGTGGTGCCACCCACTGGCGGCTGTGACAAGCATCGGTGATCGGGCATGCATCTGCATTACATGCACTCATCTCACCTAATAACCATGCTTGTGAAGTTGTGTTATTCTTTGATTCTGTTTTTGGAAAATGAAATTATTATCTATATTGTTTGTATTGGTGAATGTGTAAACTAAGGAAATGAAACCACTAAGTGGGCCACTCACTCCCATTTCTGGGGTAGTGGTTTAAACCACTAACCAGATGACCCATGTGACCCAGGTATACAGGAGGCGGTCGAAGCGACCGAGTACGTAGAACTCAGAGAAGACGTCGACGAGTACCTTAAGTACGCAAGCGACCAGGACTATTAGAGTTGAAACGTCGGGAGTATTCTTTTGGGGTTTTACGCTTACATGGCATTCTCGTACAGCTTTTTTGGGACAGTATACTCTGAACTTGTAGTAGGGGACCTAATGGGCCCCAATGTGAGGAATACAGTTTATGTACATTCTTTTTTGGAATTATATATAATACACATGTTCCTCTTTCTTTTGAAAGTATTTTGCCCATGATTAAGTTGTTTATGCTTGGCTAAATCTACAATTCTACAATTAACTACAATACACTCATGCATCGCATAATGTGGAGCCCGAAATATCGGGGGCTGAGGACAACCACGAACCCTGGCATCCGGGGTGCCGTAAGAGTTGGTATCAGAGCCAAGGCATTAGAAGCAACAGGACTATGGGTGTGGACTTACCAAAAGAAAGGAGACAGGGAATGGGGGCGAGTAAAGCTTAAGTCGAGGACAAGATTGATCTAGTCAATATTCGTAGATGGGGTTTGATTATAAACCCCTTGAATTAGAGGGTATGTGTGTGATGGGTAGCGCTGGGACACTAATAAGTGGCCTAGGATAGGATTGGGGTGAAGGAAGGATACCCAAATGTGAAAAATGGTAGAGGAATAGGACCCACACTTGACTTGGGGACCTTGGGACAGACCTGCCCGGTACCAATGGACAGTGTCCGGTACCACCGGATCCCCCTGGACACTCATAGAACAACTCCCACAGGCCTGTCCGGTACCACTAGACAATGCCAGGTACCATCGGACGGGCCCACCAAAGCACCTGTGGGCCACTTTAAATTGCATTTTTCCTCTTCTTTTAACTCCACTTCTCCCATTTTCTCTCTTCTTTGTCACTTCCCACCAAACCCTAGCTTTACAACTCCCCAAAACCTCCCCCAATCTTTTAGAAATCTCACCCCATTTTATCTCCAACTTCAAGAACCCATCAATGGCGGCCTTCCTCTCTGCCATGGCTTCTTTTTTCGCTATCCCTCTCCTTATTGCTCTCATCGGAAGTAAGAGGGCCGCTGCCGGACCTAGCCGAGAGGCTTCCAAGAAGAAGAAGAGCGACCAAGGGGCGTCTTCCGCAAGCCAATCCTCCGGAATGTTTGCAAAACGGTCGGTAATCTTCGAACGGTCGATGGAAGACGATGTTTTTGAGAAATATGGGGCTCTCAACGCCTTAAGAGAAAAAGGATGAGGCCCGGTCTTCAAGATAGACAACCCAGCCAGCGAGGGGTTAATGCGCCTCTTCTATTCCAAGATCACTAGCCCTAGCTTTGACCCATTGGGCTTCGACATAGAGGGCGGCAGCCAAGTGTACCACATTGATGCCGAAGTGATCGCGGAGGAGTTAGGAATCCCGTTGGGAACCATCTATATCGACGAAGGCGATAGCAAGCCACACCAGGACAAGTACGATCGGATCCGTGCCCTGTGTGGAAAAATGGCTAGCTGGAGGTCCAACGCGGGCCTGTTGGCTAGTGACATGCAGACGGAGAATCGAGTTCTCCATTAGATTTTTGCAGCAAACGTGTACCCACGAAAGGGGAACACCACAGAGCTGTCATATTTCATGATAGAGGTGCTCTATCAACTGACGTGCAGCGAGGATGTGTGCCTTCCGACCCTCATACTTAGGTACATTGTAAAGGCTGCTTCCACACTTTGTGTCAAACCACCGACCCTCCCGTTTGCGCGCCTCATTTGCCGTTTGGCCCGATGATGCCGAATCGTGGGACCAAGGAGTGATTTTGAGCTGGTCAAGCCGATCGGTATCAATACCCTTCAACGAATGCGGGTGATAAAAGATTCACCAGACAAACCTAATCCGGAGATATTAGAGGAAGAAGGTGAAGACGTTGAGCCGAGGACCGAAGGCGGGGACGACCAATTGCCCATGGATATTCGAGCCGAGATAATCGACCTCAAGCGGAAGGTCGAGCAAGTCAACAACCGGAACAAGAAGATGCACAGTCTTCTTAAACGAATCATATGTTCTCTTGAGAAGAACAAGGAGGGCGCACCCCCTCCATAAGCCTAGATTTTTTCTTTTCGTCTTTAGTAAGTTAATTAGTGTATGTGTTAGGGCCTTGGATGAAGAGTGATGCTTCCCCAAGTAGGCTAAGTATTAAAACCAATTTTAGGCCATAATGTGGCCAAGTATGGGAATAGTTGTGGGTGTGGTGGCTAACTTGTAAGACTGTACTTATGAATGAAATTAAATTTCTGACTATGAATGATATGTCTTTCTTGAATCGTGTAAACTGTGATAATTATGTCTTTCTTTCTAAATTGTGTACGCTTGCATGTGTATGTCTGTATGCTAAATTATGTACGCTTGTATGTGTATATCTGTATGCGCACACACATGATAGTAGAAATTCATTACCACTTATTACCATATGGGCCTCCGCTAGGATACTAACGGATGTCCATTGGCATGTGCAGCTCAATGTCGCATCACTTCGATTGAGTGTACACTCGGACGAATGGGTTGGGGGACCCAAAGATGCTAACACCCTTGATAGAGAATGAATAAAGCCTTCTTGTCTTTCTTCCTTTGATCTTTGAGAGCGGCCTTTTGCTCGATGTTGTAGGCAGCTTCTTGCTCCGTAGTGGGTTCTACATATATAGACATCGGTGACGATCTCCCATAGCTCTTGTGACCCGAACAACGCCTTCATCTGGATGCACCAATTTTCATAGTTGTCCTTTGACAACCTTGGAATCTGCAGCTGGATTGTGGTGGCCATCTTTTCACTACCAAAGCTCTGATACTAGTTTGTTGGTGGATATTGATGTTGGCTTTGCTAAGCCCTTAGAGAAAATACTTGGTTTTTCTTTCTTTGTGTTTGTTTTGGTTCCAGGCTTAGTATAGCCAACCAATTGTCCAGATCCTGTTAGGCCACTAATCTGCGCACACATTTCTCTAAAGGGCTTAGCAAAGCCAACATCAATATCCACCAACAGATCTTGCACTGCCATTGGCAGCCTCTCCTAGAGTTAAAGGCTACAATAGTCAAGTAACGTGTCTCTACCACAATCCTAATGCAAAGCACGTTCGCGATGGGGGCAATGCCACATAACACATTCTAGCATCTTTTTAAGGCCCTCAGCAGGCTCCTCTAGCTTCTTGCACCATGGTAACCATGATCAAGTGGTTCTCCAATCTGGGAAACAACTTCCCAACCAACAAGGGCAACTGCCGACAACGCTCGTCAGTCACCTAAACCGAACGAGGCTCAAGCATTGGCTGCTGAAAATCCCTCAAGGCAAAGGGTCAATGACCCATGAAGACAACCAATCTCTCCAAGAAGCTCCTCTTGTTGTTTATGATATCTTAGCACATGTCAAAAGAATTCCTGTTAAGCATTTTTTATGTCTTATGCCTTTCCTGATCCTACCATCAAGCTTCAGCGCATGTCCTCTTGGATGATGATACCCAAGAAGTCTTCTTAGCCAAGCTAGAGGATTACAATCACGATGCGTGCCACAACAACAATGCGCCCATGGAGACATCCAAGAACACCAAGTGCATGGCCACCATTACATTCATTGAGGAAGACAGGATGCTTGGGGAAAAGGTGCCTAATCGACCCCTCTTGGTCACGGGCTATATTCGAGATGTACTCATCAACCGAGTCATGCTAGACAGTGGCTCTACAGTGAATTCCATGCCATTGAAAAGCACGCAGGACTACTAATAGCAAGAAAAAGAAATGCTGAAGAAGTTAGCCTTAGCCTTATGATATAAGGGTTCAACCAAGATATTCGGCATGCTGTAGGTGCGATCATTGCCGTCCTTGAGATTTTCAAGGCAGCAACCAACGTCACATGCCAAGTCATCGACACAGTTACTACCTATAACTTGCTGCTTGGCCACCCATGGATGCATTGCTATGACATTATCCCTTTGACACTTCACTAGTGCTTCAAGTACTGCACAAATGACATCTGGAAAGAGGGTTGTGGCCGACACAAAGCCATATATTGTCATGGAATCTTATTTCGTAGATGCTTGCTATTATGATGAATGCACTTCTACAGAGGAAGAAGGTGCTAAGGCACCTAAAGTCCCTAAAATTCTAAGGTCAAAGATTGAAGTTATCATTAAGAAGAAGACCGACAGACCAGTAGTTCCATAGTTGGGGAGGTGGCAATTAAGGCCAAGGCTCACAACCCTCCCAACTCTTCTGTGAAGGTGACTGTCAATCAGAAGCTTGAATAGCCAAAATATGAAGAAATTCTATTGCACCCTGCATCATCTACAACAGCCAAGACACTTTCCACTGCTAGATGTTTCAAGGCTCACGAGCCGTCCATTATTTACGAGCCAAAAATCACATGGTTAATTAGAATCATCAATTCAAAGTATTATTTATAATCATACAATGAAGTGACATGGTAAATGTTTCAAAATGATAATTGGACCTATTTTGTTTCTTCAAACAGCCTATTTTCATGCTATTGATGGGCAGGTTAGGATCATTAGATTTTTATGATTTTTACACCATGGCTTGCTCCTAGTTGTATGAATGAATGAATAGTTTGAATTGACAAAAGGTCAACCAGTGTGCCATTTTATGGCTAGTTTGGGAGCTTGTAAATTGAAGTAAGGACCTGTTTGATTTTCATATTTACAGGTAATTACCTTGTAAATGAATCATTATTACTTTTTACCCTTGTTTGGCTTTTGGAGCAATTCCTTCATCAAATTTTGTGTCAATTTTAAATGGATTTGGTGTGTTTCTAGACATTAAAAAATATGGGACCCATCGTGATGAATATGTTATATCCATTTCGTTCATCCGTTCCACAAGCTCATTTCAGGACATGCCTAAAAAAATGAGGCAAATCCACAATTCAAATGGACCACACCACATGAAACAGTGGTCCTAACAAGCTTCATTTGTTAAAAGTCAATGCCTTTGCAGGGCTCACAGTAATGTTTATTTGTCATCCAACCTGTTCATAAGATCATGCAGATATGGATAAACGGAAAACATAAAGATCAGCTTGATCCAAAATTTCTATGGCCCCTAAGTAATTATCAACGATGGGCGTTCCATTCACACTATTTAATGCAATGTGGTTCACTTGAGCTTTAGATCTGCCTCATTTTTTGGCTCATACCCTAAAATGAGTTGTTGAAACGGATAGACAGCATGGATATGAACCATACATCACCGTGGGCCCCACAAATTTTGCAATCAAAATTTATCCTTGCCTCTGCTTTGCGCCAAAACAATTTTCTATCAATGTCAACTTCGATTCAAGAGACTGAAATACAAAGGGAAGTAATGATGACTAATTTACAGTGCATTTGCATTGTAATTTGGAAATCAAACAGGCCCTAAATGAGAAATGGATTTTGAGATAAATGGCTTTACATAGTTGTGTTTGGATGAGAGTAAATGAAATGCATTTGAAATTAAAATATATTGTTTAGATGGGAGGAATTGGAAAGCATTTGAATTTTTCAGTATATTCATCGGAATACATGTGATATCTCAAATTAGCTTTAATATCCCGACTTAGTGTACATTATGCAATTTTTAATAGAATAATTGTAATAAGCCCATTGAAACATGTACTTTAGCAAAAAAATGAGGAAATTTTGAGCGTCAAGTAGGCTACAAAAGCACGGATCACAAACAAGCAACTTGTGTACATTTTTTTTACCGGCCATTTAGATGGCCATCCTTTGGATGGTTTGGATCATTATTTTGGTGTGATTTTAGTGATGTAGTCAATATTTGAATTGTTGGGGAATATTATTAGCATAACAAATGTATGGCGGGCATGTGCATAGTGGCACAAAAATTTCATTGCATTTACTTTCATCCAAACATACCCTAAATATCATTTACCTCCATTTACTCCCAATTCCATCCATTTACCTTTATTTACTCTCATCCAAATGACGACTTAAAAGGCTTAGGGACCTTGCAAATGTACTTGTGAAGGCAGGAACCTTAGAGAAACACACACAAAAGCATGGCGCTGGTTGTCAAAACTGAAAAAAACATTGCATGCTTGGGAAAGGGGGCCACGGATTTCCTACTTCCACTGATTTAGGAAGCCCTTCCAACAAAAAGCTACGAGGAGCCACCATGATGTCTACCACATCCACTTCATCCATCATTCTCACCTACTTTTGTTAGGATGTGAACCGAAAATGAGCAATGCAAAACCCAAGTGGGCCACAGCATAGGGAACGGTAGGGATGGGGACACTCACCGCTAAAACTCTCCAATCCGCTTATAAGGTGAATCCAACCTGGATTAAAGGAAAACAAGACGTCATCTTCATCCAAAACTTCAGTAGTGGACACAGAGAAGGTTTCAATGGAAGGCGTCCCATCCTCACTTAGGAAGCGGATTGCGTACTGGGTAAACTCTGCGGGGTCCACCGTGATTTACGAATTTTATCCACTCCGTTCATCCATTTTAAAAGATAATTTTATGACCTTTGACAAAAAATGAAGCATATAAAAATCTTAAGTGGACCACACCACAGGAAACAATATCAATTGAATCTGTACCGTTGAAAAATTCTTGGGGGCTGTGGAAGTTTTGGATCAAGTCTATGTGATCTTGTGAACAGGTTGGATGACAAATAAACATCACTGTGGGCCCAGAAATATTTCAACGGTGGAAATCATTATACCCACTGTTTGTTGTGGTATGGTCCACCTAACTTTTGGATATGCTTCAATTTTGGTTTCAACCTCTTAAATGAACTGGAAAAGAGGATGGACGGTCTAGATAAACTACATACATTTACAGTGGGCCCAACTGAGTTTACTCAGTAAGATAAGAGCGTCTGAGTAACTCAGGACGCTATCCGATTCCCCTCCATTCTCGTTGTGGTGGCTCCACTTGAGTTTTGAATCCTCCTTAATTATTATTATTATTTTTTCTTGCATACAAGAGGGTGGGGAAAATAACGGACTGAGCAGGTGTCATATGCTGCATTCAGTCCGCCGAGTTTTTCGCTGCAGGGCCCTCCTTACACCGGTTATGGGCAGTGCCACCATGATCATGATGTATGTGTTTTATTCATGCCGTCCCTCCATTTTTTCGGCTTATTTTAGGGCATGATCCAAAAAATAAGGGAGATTCAAGATTCAGGTGGACCACACTACAAGAAGAACTGATTGAATGTCTACCAATAAAAATTTATTAGGGCTACAAAAGTTTTGCATCAAGCTGATATTTGTGTTTTCTCTTCGTCCGGTTCTGTGACTTAATCAACAGGTTGGATGACAAATAAATATTTCCTAGGAAGTTTTTAACGGTGGTGGAAGTTCAATCATCAATATTTTCTGGTGACGTGGTCCATCCTGTTCAATAAAATAACAATCCAAAATGGATGGACGGTATGGATATAACCGATTCATTGTAGTGGGGCCAACATACCACCGGCCAGTACTACGCGCCACTGGAGATGCCAGCATGCAATCCGCGTGACCTTGCAACAAATGGAAGCGGATTGCGTACTGAGTAAACCCTGTGGGGCCCACTGTGACTTATTTATTTTATCCACTCCGTCCATCCATTTTAACAGATAATTTTACCTCTTTAGCCCAAAAATGAAGCATATCCAAATCTTAATTGGACCACACCACAGGAAACAGTGTGAATTGAACCTCTACCATTGAAAAATTCTTAGAGGCCACTGAAGTTTTGGATCAAGATGATATTTTTGTTTTCCCTTCATCCATGAACTTTTGATCTTATGAACAGATTGGATGACAAATAAACATCACTGTGGGCCCTAGAAAGATCTCAACGGTGGAAATCATAATTCCCACTGTTTCCTGTGGTATGGTCCACTTGAGCTTTTTATGTGCTTCAATTTCGATATCAACCCATAAAATGAGCGGAAAAAACAGATGGACGGTGTGGATAAACCACATACAATCACAGTGGGCCCAACTGAAATAAATGCTTATTGAGTAACTCACTACGCAATCCGATTTCGCAACAAATATGGGAAATTCGCGTGGGAATTTTCAGGTAGGGTGCCGAAAGGTCTGGAATCAAGTACAATGTCGTAAATGCCCAGGTCTTTGAGATCCACCAACATGTTGTATATTTAAAATCCACTCCGTTTATCAGGTTCTATGCTCGATTTTAGTTACCAATGGCAATAATCAGCTTAGATCCACAACTCAAATGGCCACACCACATGAAAAAATTTGGATGGGATGCCAACCTTTGTAGAGAAAATATGGTGTATATCTCTCATCAAACCCTTTAATCAGGTTAACACCACATGATGAACAGAATATACAAAACATGGGCCACACCATGTCAACTGAGAGGTTTTGACAGGAATTTTACATTGTTTGCATTGTTCTGGCCCATAAGAGTTCTTAATCAGGCTTACTTCTGCATGTAGGGTAAAAATAATGATTCTCATCTGATGGACGGAGTGGATTTTACATATACCACACGGTGGACCCCACAGAACTTGAGTTCCTGGGAGCGAATTGGGTTTTACCCGGGAACAACTTAGTCTGTGTTATCTATACCGTGTGGCCCATATGGATGATATTTTGTATATCCATGCCGTCCATCTTCTTCTCCAACCCATTTGAGGGTTGGGCTCCAAAAATTATGTAGATTCAAATATCAGGTGCACCACACCACTGGAAACAGTGTTGATTGAGTACCCCACCACTAAAAATTTCAAAGAGCCCATCGGAAGGTGTGAGTAATGTTTATTTAAAATCCAACCTCTTTATAATGTCAATAAGATTTGGATGAAGGGAAAATATAAAGATCAGCTTGATCCAAATCTTTTATGGCCCACAAAATGTTTTTAATGGTCATTCATCACTCTTTCTAGTGATATGGTCCAGTGGAGATTTGGATATTCTTAGGGTTTGGGATCACATCCTAAAATGAGATGTAAAAACAGATGAACGGAGTGGATTTTACATATACCACGCAGTGGACCCCACGGAACTTGGGTTCTTGACAGGCAGTGTTAAACACGTGTGTTTTGCTATGCCCACGCATGTGTACAAGGCAGCCCCCTCCAAACCCACCTCATGCGTGATAATGGCACGTGAGCAGGGGATCCAAACCTTCGGCCAGGAGCATCCCACGGCGTGGATCCCCTGGACCAAGAATCAGGCTATTCCACTTGCCAGGTGGGCCCCAATGGAAGAAATGATCAGCCGGCCAACCTGATGAATGGACCAGCCTCTCTTTTGGACGGAGCATCTAAAATGTGGTATCGATCTGATGGACGGCGCTGATCATATGTATGTGTGTGGTGTCCACCCAGGCAGGGGCTCTGTGGGGCCCACCGTAATATATAGGTTTTATCCACGCCGTCCATCCATTTTTCCCGATCTTTTTAGGACATGACCTCAAAAATGAGGCGGATCCAATGCTGAGGTGGACCACAACACTACGGGAAGCAGTGGTGATACTGACACCGACCCTTGAAGCCTTCCTACGGGCCACCGTTACGTTTATTTGCCATCCAACCTGTACCTAAGGTCTGGATGAAGGGAAAACACAAATATCAGCTTGATCCAAAACTTCTACGGCTCCCAAGAGGTTTTTAATGGTGGGAGTTCAATCCTCATTGTGTGGTCCACTAGAGCCTTGAATCTTCCACTTTTTTAGGATCATAGCATAAAATGACCTGGAAAAATGGATGGACGGAGTGGATAAAATTCATACGTCACGGTGGGCCCCACAGAGCCCTGCCTGTACGGATTATCGTCCCACGCGGGGGCCGGACGCCATTCTCTTCCCAATAAGAGAGAGAGAGAGAGAGAGAGGGAGATTGTCTTCTTCGTTGTCGTTGGAGACCCAAAACCTCGTCCGAGAGATAAAACCCTAAACCTAGTTTCTATTCCATTCTCACTCGGAACGAAACCCTAATCCCGTCTCCAGCGACCAAAACGAAAAGGTAAAGAGGAGAAACCCTAACCCTAACCTTGTAACTGTAATCCCTTCTACTCCAAATTTGAGAAAAGCGGAGAATCGAGAGAGAGAGAGAGAGAGAGAGAGAGAGAGAGAGAGAGAGAGATGGGAAAGAAGAAGAAGCGGGCGTCGAAGGTGTGGTGCTACTACTGCGACCGGGAGTTCGACGACGAGAAGATATTGGTGCAGCATCAGAAGGCGAAGCACTTCAAATGCCACGTGTGCCACAAGAAGCTCTCGACCGCCGGAGGAATGGCCATTCACGTCCTCCAGGTCCACAAGGAGTCCGTTACTAAGTACGTCCCTCCCCAATTCAAGATTTTTAAAACCCTAGAACTAATGCCCTTCCAAAAAAAAAGTTCTTTCCTTTTTTTGTTACGCATTGTTGTTATCATTATCTAGGACTGGGGCCCATGATTTGATGATCCAGGCCGTTGATATGATTGGCCGCACCGTGGATTAGGGATGACCCTTTGATCAGCAGTGTTTAAATGGACGGTTAAGTATAGTGGTCCACATTCAATGGGAGATGGACAGAGGACTGATCAGTTTCCTTCTTCGAGTCTGGGAGATTTCTGGGAAATTCCCTGTTCACCATATCAACGGTCTTGATCACAGAGCAACTGCCCCTGGCTGTACGAATTCATGGTTAAAAGAGTGTTGAGCGTATCCTAACACTGAGTGTTATCTAATTCCTCATTGGTGTTATTCTCTCCGAGGAATTGACCGATGATCAAAAGTATCCTTAGTTTTTTCAGTTTGTAAAAGTGAGGCCCATGGTTCTTTGATTGAGACTGTTGGTCTGATTTCCTCACAGTGGATGGGAACCCACAAAAAGTTTCCTTTGTGGGACAATCCTAATTCCTAAGAAATGATCTACCGCAATGATCCATATTCAACTGAAGAAACATAGAACAGATAGCCAGGATCTTCCAATCTAAGTTTTTTTTTAACAAGATCCATCCATGCAGGTTCCATCAGATTGATGGTCTGGATTATTTAACTATGGCCGCCCCAATACATACTGAAATCTCGATGGTACTGTGCATATCCTGGATTGAGAACCATTTGATTCATTATATGGCATCTTTTTCATTTTATATGTTATTTTCAGGAAATATGCATGGTTTGGCCAAGTAAATTGAGAACTTGTCATTAATAAGAGACATCGCAATATCAATGTATCTTGTAATTTGAAGGTCTCTTGTAGTAGAGCCATTAAAAAAAAGGAAAAGAAAAAATAAACAAAAAGTTGCTCTTATTATACTAGCTTTATTAGCATATAGCAAAAAAGGAACTTATATTGTACAATATCCACATCATTTATCTATCCTTGATTTTGCCATGGCACACGACCTAGCTCTAGCAAACACATTTTGAAAAGAGAAATGAGCATTTAATAACCTTAAATATGGATCATATACAAGACAAATAAATATCTTTCTACATAGGAATGCATGAGAAACACATAATCATGATCAATATGTCAAGGCTGCAAGGTTATTAGGAGAGAGCTTAACTATGCAATTTAGGTTAGTGCTTATGGATTTTGCATCAAGAGATGGTGGAGAGGGAGTGAAATTAACAGGTGCCAAAAAATGAGTTGGTGGGATTTAAAAGAAGAGAAAACAACTCTGTTTAGTAATAAATTGATGCAAGAAGGAAAGTGGAATGAGAGATGCATATCGATAATTTAGAAAGGAGATCTCTTGTCCTCCTAACATTTGTTTGATATGCACGAGAGACACGGAGTCGATTGACAACCTCTTCATTAATTGCATGTTTGCTTGAAAGGTGTGGGACCACTTGCTAGATGCTTTTCATACAACTTGGGTGATGTTGAAGTCTATTGTGGTTGCGGGTCTTTTGTGGGCTTAGCATGGATGAGTGTTGGGGAAAGTTGTGTGGAGATTTGCTTGTTTTGGTCCATCTAGGGGGATTGTAATAGGCTTTGTTTCCGGAATAGAAGCTCCTCGCTACAAGAGATCATTAGGAAAATTAAATGTAATATTTTAGGATGGGCTTCTTATGTAAAGGGAACTAAATTTGCCAATCTCTCATTTTTTTTGAGTTGTAGAGTTGGGTTGTAATTTTTTTTATTATTATTATTTTTTACTTTTTAGCATGCTTCTAATAGATTTCAATTCTCTCTAAAAAGAAAAAGGAAAATGAAATGTTGAAGAAGAATTTAATGTTATATGGTATGAGATGGCAGAGTGAATCAAGAAAGTGGCGAACAAAGTTTTAGAGTCTGTTAGCGAGAATGAATTTACAAGGCTTGACAAGTGACCTAAAAAACAAGAAAATTTTAGAAGAGTATAGAAACGTCAGGAAGAATACTAAGAAAGTAGTGAGACTAAACTTGTGGCATATGATAGTGATCTATATTGGGGACAATAAAATGTGATAAAGATGTCTTGATGCTTGTAGAAATGATAAAGAGAGAAAGGGTAGGAACCTAGATCATGTTAGATGCATTAAGAGTGATGACATATTGGTTAAGGACAATATGATTAAGGAAAGGTGAAGAAACAATTTTCAGAACTTGGTAAATGACAAACACTTTGAGAGTTTGAGGATCGAAGAAATAGTAAACTCAAATGAGGCCGGAGGCCATAGATACTTCCCTAAGATTAGGTTATCTAAAGTGTAAGAAGCTTCAAGAACAATGGAGACAAGAAAGGCCCAAATAGAGGTTTGGATGTGCTCAAGAGATATTAAATTATTTTAGATGCCAGAGTTGTTCAACATGATCGTAAGATCGAAGAAAATTCTAGATGCATGGAGGAAAAATACGATGGTACTTATTTAGAAGAATAAAGGAGACAGAGTTGTTCCTACTATCGTGGGATTAGGCTTGTGAGTCATACTATGAAACTTTTGGAGAGTGATTAAGTAAAGACTAAGGCATGAGATGAATGTATCGGAAAATCGGTTAGGATATATGCCAGGAAGGCTAACCATTGAGGCTATTTTTTGACTTAGACAACTGATGGAGAAATATTGCCCTCGGGATTCGAGAATATCACGCTCGAGAACCATTGTGGCGTATGTTACTATACTAGCTTAGTTTATTATGGTCTATTCCCCCCTAAAGATAATATTGCCCTCGAGATTCGAGAATATCAAGCTCGGGAATATTCTGCGCACTGGATTGTGCCCAATTATCCTCAAATTCCACACTGGTTTTACATGGATTCTATTTTCAAATCGATTTATTTAAGCATAATCCCATGTTTGCAGGTAATCAAGAAAGGATCGAAGAAATCAGGCCACTTAGGATAATTTAGAATGTCAAAGAGAACAAGCCGCAATAAGATAAGATGATGAGAGACTGAGTAGCAGAAATTTGAAAGTCCAAAGGTCAAAGTGCAGAAAGATAACAAAGATCTGACTGCTAAGGATGATGGGTCGACATATTCTAGAACTTAATGGTTTAGGGTTAGAACTCACTGGACCGAATTTCTTTTCTCATTACGACATGGCGACAGGTCTGGTCAACCCAATGCGTAAAAAAAAAAAAAAATTCAAAAGTTTGTTGCGGGAAAATTGCTCTGAAGGTTCGACCGTCATGACTAAATTTCGTTAGGTCGGTGGGCGAAGACGATATGCGATCACCTATGCAAAACTTAAGGTGATGCTCGATTTTTTTTCTATATTAAAGAGGTGTCTTCTGAGTGCTTAAGGCATCCTAGGACGTGAAGAAAGAGAAGATCAAAGGCGAAGAGGCTTCGGCTGCTGTTGAATTAGGGCAGTCGTTGCCCAACCACATCGAATGCAAGGGTTCCTGACTGGACATTAAGATAAACAACACCAAAGATACTCATGACTAGTGACAGAGGAACAATTTCTGACTCTGGCTCCATCTTAGGAGCCAACTCGCAAGAGTCTTGTGCTCAAGGGGATCTGAATTTTTGGAAGTCATGGCCTTCTGTCGAGAGGAAGGACTTTTACCATGGTTCGGACTTGCGCCCTTTTGAAACAAACCTAGCCTCATAGTATAGGAGGATGCATATATTATAAGTACATGAGGAAATTTAAACCAAACAAACTAATGGATATACCATCTCTTCGAACCTCATGCTCGATCCGAGTGTAGAAATGACTAAGAATTGTAACTTCCCCCTCTAATTACCTAATGCTATCCCAGGACCTACGGGCTAAGGGCCCATCAGAAATATTTCTCAGGTCTGAGCTCCTATGTAGGTTAGATTAGGGCCACGTCTTGTGGGCAACTAGGTGGGTGACCCTCTCTCCACAATCCTAAATGTGATTTCTAGGCTCCCAGCGATTCGATGGCTCTCCTCCTATAAAGAATCTCAACCATTAGACTCTCTCTTACCTGTTGCCTTGCTACGGTTGTAGGAGTGGCCATGGATTTTTCTTGGACATGTTCAGAGAGGAGGGGAATGAATGCAAGAGGAGAGCTGGGGCCTGGTACTCGGGGCCGCTGAAAGGAGAATACGAGCCTAAGATACACACTTAATAGTTCCCCCACCTTAGGGATGGCTAAGGTTGCTTAGTTGCCGCTCATTCGAGCAGTACGATTAAGTTTCACGATCACTAAGCAGTACCTAATGTTCTACCAGCTCAGGTACGGCTTCTGGGCTTGTTCAAATATCCTTAGCACTTACGAGGGGTTCTACGTGTTTTGGCGGGGGTTACCTTGCCTAGGGTGACGTATTCTGTCTTTCACAATTGGACTAATACGGAGAAACAGTTGTGATAGGTCTAAATCCAATACGTCGACACTATGCCTAACTAGGGCAAGGCGCTCGTCGTATCTCATCTGAGTCCTGGTGGATCCCGGTCTTCTGCTCGGTCAAAGCAGTGAGTCCATTGGTAATCGCCCAGGATTTGGAATTGGATCAAACCGCGAATACCTCGCTTAAGCATGGTTCCGTAAGTCCGTCGTCCGATCGTTCTAAGTATTTGGGGAATATCAGGGATCATCAAGAAGTTCAAGTTTCAAAGATCTAAGATTGCCCTCTAGGTTAAATTCAATGAGTGTTCTTGTTCAATCTATGTTTCAACTTGGCGGGTAATGGATTTCCCACAATACCCAGGTCTCTATTCCTAAGTTCGAACAACCATCCTCGAAGGATTCAAAGGGGCCTAAGATTTTTGTCTTTATATTCTCTATCTTCCGGAATTTTAAGGGACTTCGCCTAAGTTTGAGTCTCTACCCACAACTTATCTTAATCCTAGGGGAGATTCATTTAAATTCAACCATCAAATTTCCATCAGCCTAACTTAGGTCACTCGGGGTTTGTATAGGACCCACTAATATTGCACTCTTAATCCTATTCATCTGATCATATTGACATCGATGCTCTCTACTAGCAGGGTTTTGGTGTGGCTCGCATTAATCATAGGTTGGTATTAGGGAAAGGAAAGGCATTGGTAAGATATAGGAGTGACGCAGGGAAAGGCATATGAAAGGAAAGAATGGCCATTGTCTCCTAATCGTGACATGAAGCTTGAATTGAACAAGGTGTGACCGTGGTTAAACCTATAAGAGGATAGGAAAACTCAACATACTTAATTAAAAATCTATCTCTAAGACGAGGTTGCAAGGCTTCGAATGATAAAGCAAAACCATGAGTAAGAGTCCTGATGGTAAGAGACTTGGAACCTTCTCGAAATAGTAGATCATACTAAAATAGATGATCTTAACCTAATCTAATCACGTGAGATGGTTCTTGGCACATTAAGGAAGAAATCCTAAGAAGACACCAATTATCAAAAACCCCTACATGAAAAAGATACGACTGATTTGAAAAGGAAGGAGTTAGTTTCTTGAAAAACAAATGGTTTCATTGGCCTCGGATGGTCCGTTCTATCCTAAATTCATATATCGTGCGTCCCGTAACTCATTTCAGATCAAAAGTTATGACCGTTTTACAATTTGCCCCCTAGTCGATTCTGATTTTTCAGAAATGGCCCTAAACTTTCAACAGTTGCCCACGGTGGCACCGTGGTACTCTGGACAAACGGCTCTGAAATTTATCCAGATGGCCACGGTGGCACCGTAGTTTTCACGGTGGCACCGTAGGCCTCTGTCCAGTTTTTTCTCACAAAAAGGGACAAAATGACAATTTATATGTGCCAACTTCAAAAAAAAATATATGTTTTTAAATACGACTCCGATTGAGGTGATTCAAAAACACACAGAAAGCTTGGTGAGTCTATTTTTAAGAAAAAAAAATAAATAGAAAATTAAAAATTAAATTTAAATGGGGATAATTTCAGAAATGTTTGAGATTGTCTACCAAAAATCGTCAATCTTAAGGCAGCTGGTACTCCTAGATTTGTAATACATTTTCTAGAAATCGGAATGGGTTGAAATTTGGTCAAATGAAATTAGACTTAAAGATGAATTACCCAAAAAATTTTAAAAATACTTCAGTGGCTAAAAGTGTTAAAAAACGTTACGAGCAATAGGCCTATTAAAAACTAGAATTTTTTTGTTACTACATGTTGTCAATAAACTGGGGGTTGCTAAAAAATCATAGTTTCACATTCTTTTACTCCCCAAACTTCTTTCCTTAGCCCCGACACATTCCCTTAAGTCATTCTAGAATAATTTTTGGTGTGCTAAAGCATCTTGCACATGAAGTTATCCCTTGGGGTTGTCATAGCGTTCGTTCTTCTATGACCAGGTTCAAAATCATCAAACAATTGCAATAGTCTTTCATGGAATCAAACCAACGTATCAACCTAGTGAATCTAGACACCACTAACTATTCAAACATGACATTAACTATACTTAGCAATGTTTGATACTAGATAACCTAGCTCATTCTAGGTTGAAGTTATGCGCCCTTTAATACCCCATATGAAACGAAGCGAACTGGGCAACCCTAGTGTGTTGGTTTCTACGCTTAAGTGAATCATGCTAGTCAAGTACGGGCGTGATCCTAAGGTATAATGGCTCTAATCTCAGAGTGTTATCTAAGTCAGTGGGTTTATCGTGATAGGTCCATAGTCCACGGCCCAACTCAATCTATCACCTGCTCTGATACCACCTGTAACACCCCGGAATTTCAGGGGTCGAGTACGAACTTGATCCCCGATATCCCGAGAGTCTCTCATGCATATGCAGATGCTATTATGTCAGCATGTGATCCATGTGGCGTCAAATCATGAGGATAGAACAAGCTAAATGGTGAAATAAAGACATGATTAGAATTAAGCGTGCTAAAGCTAAAATATACGGTACCAAGTCTTGTAAATAGAGGTCCACTCAGTCAGTCTAAATAGGCCTTGACGAGTTTGTTCACCTTGGGGTACCTGCATCATTGAACTTACCTGGGTAGTGTTTTAAAACACCGTCACAGAGTGGGAATGAGTAGCTAACTCAGTGGTTCCATTTCCCTAAGTTACTCAAGAGATCAAATACAATTAAACGTAGGTAATGAAACAAACATACATACATAGCAGTCATAAGCATAACATAGAACCGTTTTGCTCACAGCAGACGATGAGTGGTACCACCACATCACCTGCATAGACACAAGCCGCCGGTGAATGAGGCACCACCCATCACCAGCACAACCACATCTTGTAATCTTAATGCATGAATGCATGAAGTGAAAATGCATGCCCAATCACTGGTTTGATCACAGTAGACAGTGTGTGGCACCACCACACACCTGCACAGATTTGGGAACGCCAGCGAATGAGCCCCCCCCCCCCCCCCCCCCCCCCAATGCATCTAAGTCATGCATGATTAGTCGAGTTATTAGTTATTCCGGTTTAGCATCCAGTCGGTTGGCGAAGCCACCGTACCAATGTTCTATCACCTGACCAAGTTGGGACCATCTGGCTTCCTGCGTGGCGAATGCATATCATCGCCAGTAACACCTTGACCCAAGTATGGTTAGGCAGTGGCCTGTCAGCCACGCCCAAGCCAAAGCAGAAGGGTCGTCACCCAACTACTAGTACAAATGATTAATTCAGAGGTGTGGGCTTGCTACTCAAATTAAAATAATAACGCTTGGGTCGTTCAAGCGGCGCTATGGCACGGAACAATCGGCCGGGTATTCGATAGGGCCACTCGAACGACCATTTGCTCAATGATCACTATGGGGAGGCACCACCCCAGCGTAGGCCGGTAGCTCGGGCATAGGTCCCGTACCACCATACCCGGCTCATGAGTCTTAGGGATCGATTCGTCGTACGATTTTAAGTAGGCCTATCCAGTTGTAACATTGGTACTAGGATTCTAAGACTATGACATTGGTTAGACAACACGTGTCCAGCCCAGCGTTGGGTCGGCATGTTCGACATGGGAAAAGGTCGGAGAGACCAACCTTAGGTACGAGAGGCTCGTGTAGTTCCGAAACTACAGCCAGTCATCCAAATTCAGCCCCCAATCGACCACACCCGCCCACGGAGTGACCAACCTCAAGTGGCAATCCCAAACATCGTCTAGGTGCCGAGCTGGATCATTTCTAGAACCTCATTTCAGTAAAAGTATTGGGAATTCAGAAACATGAATTAATTACTAAGCATTCTACCAAGTTACATCTTCATACATATGTAGCAAGCATAAAGCTACAAATTTACCAAGTGTAGACAAGCATAAGCAAGATCATCCAACATTTCAACATGAAGTTCCTTTCTCAATAGTATTAGTACTACTTCACTAACACTTATCATATGATTGGAAAGCAATTTCTAGCATGCAAACAGGGATTCAACACTTCAACACTACATGCATTTATCATAACTAAAGATAAAACAAGACTTCAGCTACATGCACAAGGTTCTCAACAGTCCTAGCTATCTAAAAGAAGCATTATCTACATCTAATGGTATTTGGTGCTCAGTAACAAAGGATTAAATGGTCCGCACCTCAATTCCCACAGAAATTTCAGCAATCCTACAAAAGTGAGGTTTGCATGTTAGGGAAATTGAGGGATTCTTGCAAGAAAACTAAAGGATTTTGGTATAGATAGGGCTCAATTCCCTTACCTATGGGGTTGGATTAGTGGTGCACGAGGTAGCTCTTGCCTCCTAGGCGGTAGTAGATGCGAGCAACAAGCAGCGGAGTGACATGCACGAGCTCTCCTTCCTCAATCTCTCTTTTTCTCCATCTCTCCCCCTTCTCTCTCTTAGGTTTGCTAGAGAAATGAGTTGGTGGGGCTGAGAATAAGGGTTGAGGGATTGACTCCTACTCACCTCTAGAGCTGTCAGAAAGAGTTAATGATGAAGGTTGGCGTCAATGGAGTCGTAGGAGCAATCGGAGCCCGGTGGAGTGACATGCAAGGTGAGATTTCACCTCCAACACCCTTTTCCTTCTTCTCTCCTCTCTCTCTCACCCTATCCTTCTCAGCACATTTGAGAGAAAATGAGAGAGGGGTGCTGGAAATGAGGGTTTATATATTAGAAAATTAGTGAATATAGCCCTAGTTGCTGGAATTTCACAAAAATGGCCCTTTGAGGGGCTGTTTCTGTTGTGTGGGGCCCATCTAGCCCATCTAGGCTGATCTAATCCATTAAATAGATTTCCTAAGGCGAGATCTACCTACGGTTATGATTTCACGTCATTTGGATTCGGGGTTTATCGGATATGGGGCGATGATCGTTCAACGGTCACCGATCATCGATCGGGGCTGCGACTTTGGGGACAGGGTTGATGTTATATTTAGACCCTATGCTCTAAATTTCATCGACATGCAAGAGTGTTAATGGCCCACCTAGGAAAAGGTGAAATTTTGTAATGATTACTTAAGTTGGTCTTAGTGCAAGTGTACTTGTGCTTTCAAGTGCTCATGTTGTGCCCCCCTAATGCTGGGATTCAGGCGCCAGTTCTACTATGGCACCCAGCCTAGGTTGTCAAACCCGGCGAGAAGGTCATCTTACCTAAGTTTCGGGTTCGGTGGTCCACTAACGGACGATCTAAAACTTGTTCGGCGATTTTAGCTGTTTCTGGGATAGAGTTGGAGGTGAGATTACTTGGGTACGATATGTGAGGTCTGATCTACCTATATTTGAAGTTTGGCCACCAGAAGGTTATCGAAATTGGTGTTTGGCCAAGTCCATTCTCAACCCTTAATTTCGAGGTCATATGGGACATTAGTCTAATTCGGGTTATAAGTGTGATCTAATCTAACCCGTTGGTTGGTGGTTCTTGAGGGACGCGCATTATATTGCGGCTAGATAGATTTATCGACGGTGGGGTCCGCTAGATCTCAGCCCTAGATTTGTAAACCACATGATTAGGCCCAAGGTTTTGATGATCAAGCGCACTCACTAGCTTTCTAAAGGCGTCTAATCGAATTTGTACAATTCTTCAGTTTTCCTGATTAATTAATGGTTATTTCCCTGGATCTCTGCCTTTGACTCATGGATCTCGAGGTTGGGACCAAGACTAAGCAATCAGGTGAAGTCAACGGCTCTCTAAAGATGTATAGTCAAACCTGCGTGGATAGATTCATGATTTACAGAAACGAGGCTCCCTAGGTGCTTTATAGGTATTTTGGGTCTACATACGGATAGTGCACCTATGCTTACCTAGCAATTCAAGAAAAATTCTAGTGACGCCCGAGTACATGCAATACCCAAGTCGACGAAAATCTGGGGCGTTACACCAAGTGAACCTCTCGTCAGTCCCCTCTTTCGCAAGAGAATTATTGACCTTTTTGCTTTCCTTTGAAAACAACAAATCTATTGCAATTCAAACCCTTAATCTATGCATTTCTAGGCAATGGAGGGACATTTTGATGTATCTAGAGAGACTTCAGTGGCAGTTCAAGTTGCAAGTCCCTCAAAAATCAAATCTTTGCATTATTTGATCTACAAAATTAGCGTGAGGTGTGCAAATGTAAGTCAATCTTATGCCAACAGCAATGACGGCGATCCCATTTCTGTGGCTAAATTGACTTGATCACTTGTAATGTGATAAACTCAATAGTTTCTATTAAATTAGGCAGATGCTCAAGTACTCCATGGTTAGCTTAAGCTTTGCACCCATCCACCTGTGCTTTTAGACACATGGACGGTCCAGCCCATTCTTTTTGGACCACTATCTTTTGATCAGTAATGAAGATTTTATAAGAGCAGGAGAATCCAAAACAAAGTAGGCTCAAACCCACGAGCCACATCACAAAACAAAAACATTCCTCAAACTGAGAAAACTATAGGTCACCCAAAAAAGAAAACCAAGCCAAAAAAAAAGGGCTAGAGAGCAGACAAAACCTGTTATCTGCTGTCGACAACAAGAAGATTGACCCATTTAGAATGACCAATATTTATGCATTGTGATTATCGTAATATCAATATTTACTCTTTGAATAGGACTTTTTGCTCTTAAAAAAAAGGACTTTTTCATTGTTATCAAAAAAAAATTTCAACATCTACATGTTGGTACTTATCTAAATGATGTTTAATATAATAAGCTTGTTGTCTATAAGAACGTAAATAAATAATTTTTTATTGAGATGCCATAAAAATGGACCTGACTCAGCAAATTGGTCTTGAATTGATTGAAACCCAAGATGTGCCAGCTCATAAACTCAGTCAATTGCTCAGACTTTCAACAAAATTAGTTTCGCCTGGTTCTAGGTAACTTGGTCATTTGAGGTACTTACCAAGTCAATTTGAAAGAAAACCTTAACTCGACAAGGTGGAGTAACGAACCAACCATTGTTTGATTCTACAGGTTCGACACCAAGTTCATGATTGGGTTTTTGACATTTGGCATGCATCACATATTTTTCCATAGTCTTATTCAGTTCTTACCATATTATTTTTGCATACTATATTATTACTTGGACTGATTCCATTTCATCTAATAATCATTCCAGGGTGCCAAATGCTAAACCTGACAGAGAATCAACTGAAATCGAAATTTTTGGGATGCAAGGAATCCCTCCAGAAATTTTAGCAGCTCACTACGGGGATCAAGGTAATAGTCCTTAGCTATATTTTCTTCAGGTTGGATGAGCTGAAAATGCATTTGCATCCTGTTGCTAGTGAGACTCTATTTTCCTTTCTCATTGTCTGGTTTAGAGTCATGTTGTGTGTCAAGTGTGTATAACTGTATATATTTATTTGTGTATATGATTGTATGATTTGAAGTGTAGAAAGCAATAATGCCAAGTGTATAGGATGAATCGTACATAGATTAAACACTAGAGTGGGAGAGAGACATCTGCAAACTAGCAAAAAGTGAGCGATACAAGAAATAGAGACATAAACCACCTTAGGTACATCAAGGGTGTGGATTAGAAGTCTTGGTGAGAAATGGGAAGATTAGGAAGAGATGGAGATACTTCTTAAGAGGTTGTTGAATGAAGATTCAAGCATGGGAATATAAATAGAGTGTGTCTCGATCCATGTGTTCGGGAGTGCTTGTGTATGAGGGGACTCGGACCTTGGGGGTTGGGATTGCATGCATATTTGTTGTAGAGTTAATCTAAGAAAGAAAAGGCACATATTTTTTGCTATAGTGAAAGACTTGAAGATTTGGGAGAGATGGAGATGCTTCTTAAGGGGTTGTTGAACACAGATGTAAGCATGTAATATGGCTAGAAGGGGTCCCGCTGCATGGGTTTGGAAGTGCTCCCGTACGAGGGGGCCTTGGACCCCTGGGGGTTGAGAGTGCATGCGTATTTATTATAGAGTTAATCTAAAGAAAGAAAAAGGTACACATTTTTTTAATCGCAATAAGATGCTGCTGGATATTATTGGGTTGAATCTGGAACCTACCGAGTTCAGTCTTATTGCTGAAGTTAGAAATATTCAATGCAAGTGTGACAAACTTTGACTTGTTCGAAAGGTTTAGAATACCAAAGTACTTTAAATCAAATTACTTAGGAATAGGCGTATTGGCTTGTGCATCTCAATGTTGTCAAAATTATTAACATATCGCAAATCATAATAGGGGTTGAATCATATCGTAAAATATAAGATTTTTATGATTTTCTTAAAAATATGAAAAAATATCAATAAATCAGAAAAAAAAAAAAAAAAAACTTTAACATATGATGACATGGTATTACTTAAAAATTAAATGATTCTTATCTTTCCTTTTTTTTCTTTTTTCTTTTTTGTCTTTAAAGAATTTTTCCTTAAAAAACATAATAGGATCCTTTAATAATTTATGTTCTTATTGCCTTTTTTTAATGTAGAATTACATTGGAAAAGCGGCATTTGATTCCATAGACTGAAAAAAAAAACATTTTGATTTCTAACCATCATTCCACAATACATATAAGTCAACATGATTGTAACCATCCATAAAAACATTCCAGATAAGTCATACATCAATTTGGTGTTTCAACAAGTTAAGAAGTAAGAAATCATATGAAAAAAAAAGCTCTTCAATTTAACATTGAAGAGAATATATATCATTTAATCTCTTATAAAGAACAAAATAAAATAATTTATCTTTTTCTAAATGATTCTTGTTTCTAGAAGGTTTTTTTTTCTAAACTATTCTTAAAGCCCCCACCAATTTAAAGCTTAAAATAGAAGAAAACAAGTATGATTCAAATCATAAAATCGTAGGATTCATATAAAAAGGGATTCAAATCGTTATGCTTAAGATTCGAATCAAATCGTAAATTGTAAATCGTAGGATTTTGAAAACACCGGCGCATCCCATAAGTGAGATTCGGTCAAAGCAGTAGGTTTGGCTTCAAAAATAAAGCTCTAAGTCCAGATGGTTACTTGATTGCCATTATTAGGTTTTTTGGGAAGAAGTAAAAGGGAAGCTTCATCACCAAACTCTTGAGAGGGGGATGACTTCCAAAGATTTAGGGGTCTCTTTTGTTGCATTAGTCTCAATGAAAAAAGGGTGCTGAAATTTAATAGACTTTGCGAGCCCATTTAAAATCCTTGCCACAATTCTATCTACTCATCATAGAAAGGTGATAGAGGACGTGATCTCAAAGTCACAAATGGCTTTTGTGTTTTGGAGAAATATTTTTATTGGGTTGTGGTTGCGCATGATTGTATAAATTTAAGATATCGGGAAGGAAGGTGAGGTGTTATTTGCAAGCTAGATTTGGAGAAGGCTTATGATTATGAAGATTGGAACTTTTTAAATTACATACTGCTCGGGATCATGGTGTGCCGTAAAGGCCGTTACGTAAAGGTAAAGGTGGCAACCGTTACACGTTACAGGGTCGTAAAGGCCATAACAGCCGTTATGGAAAAAATGATCCCTAACCGCCATTAACGACCCGTTACGCCTCCTATAAAGGCTGTAACAGCCCCGTCAGAGTGGATGCAAGAGTGCATACGCTTGGTTTTCTTCTCATTGTTGGTCAATGGTTGTTGATATGCTTTTTGAAGGGGACTAGAGGGTATGCCAAGGGGATCCACTCTTTCCAATTTAGTCTATTGTGGTGATTGAAGCATTAATGTAGGATGTTGGAAATGGCATGGTAGAAAGGTTTGATAGATGGATTCAAGTGGGGTAAGCCATTAAACCAATCTTAAGTACAGTTTGCTGATGATACATTTGTATTCTACAATCTGGATAGCTAAAAGGTGGAGAATTTGAGGAATGTGCTTAGCTACTTCAACACTGTTTCATCATCATCATTATCGTCTTAGCCTTATCCTAACTAACTGGGGTCGGCTACATGAATCCTTTTCTGCCATTCCACTCTATCAAGGTCCATAATTTCATTTAGACCATAGGTCATCAAGTCTATTGTTGCCACCTCCATTCATGTCCTTTTGGGCACTCCCCTCGCCCTTTTAAAGCCTTCAACTTGTACCAACTCTCTCCTAATCAGGCAGTTCATGGTCTCCATTACACATGACTAAACCATCTAAGTCTTACTTTCCCTCATCTTGTTACCTATTGGTGCTACTCCTAAATTCCCTTGAATGCATTCATCTTTAATTTTGTCCTTGTCTTGCCACTCATCCATCTTAACATCCTCATTTCAGCTAAACTCATCCTATGTGCATTTTGGTCCTTTAGTACCCAACATTTTGTCCCATAATGCATGGCTGGCGTTATAGCCATCCTATAAAATTTCCCTTTTAGTTTTGAGTGGTACACGGCAATCACATTCAACTCCAGAGGCATATCTCTATTCTTCCACCCCACTTGAATTCTATGGGTAACATCCTTCTTAACCACTCCATTCTCGTGAATTATCAATCTAAGATATCAAAAGTGGTCATTTTGGGAAACTTCTTGGTTAGTAATCTTTCCTAATTCCTCGTTCCCACTCCTATGGTTACGAAAATTGCACTCGTATAGTTTATTTTAGTCCGACTTATTTTAAGTCCTTTAGATTCTAAAGCACCTCTCCATAAATCTATCTCTGTGTTTATGCCCTCCCTCATCCTGTCAATAAAAACTATGTCATTTGCAAACAACATATACCATGCTCTTCCTGCAAATATGCCTCATTAACTTGTCCATAACCAATGTGAAGAGGTGTGGTCTTAATGACGACCCGTAGTACAAGCCTACAATAATTGGGAACTCGCTTGTCTCTCTACTAGTGGTCTTCACATTTGTTACTGCTCCCTCCTTAATCATGTCAATATATCCTCTTGAGACTCCTTTCTCTCAACACCCACCAAATTAACTCTCAACAGACCCTATCGTAAGATTTCTCTCGACATTCATATCATGCCTTAGTCTTTGCTCAATTACTCTTTTCCAAAGTGTTATAGTATGGCACATAAGTTTAATCCCATGATAGTTAGTGCAGCTCATATGTCTCCTTTATTCTTATAAATAGGTACCATGATAGTTTTCCTCCATTTGTCTGCCATTTTCTTCATTCTTACAATCTTGTTGAACAACTTTGTCAACCAAAATCACTCAGTATCTCCCATTCACTTCCAAACCTCTATTGGTATACCATTTGGTATAAAGGGCCCTTAATGTTTTCATCTTTCTTAAAGATTCTTTCACTTAAGATATCCTAATCATACGAAGGATTTCATCTTTGGATCATTACAGGGCTATTACGGCCATTATTGGGCCCTCATGGGTCACTTTTTCTGTAATGGTCATTACAACCCTGTAACGCATAATGATTGCCACTGTTACCATTTTGTAGTGGGCGTTATGTTACGACACACCATATAGTAAGGCTGCATTTAGGCAAGTGGTCCGCAAGAGCTTCACCTCAATATCAAGCATTAGGGCTATGGAAATAGTTGTCTAGGGTGATTGTGTGCATCCTCAGGGAAGAGTCAAAGCTCTGTGCCAGGTGTTTGGTTGTGTTTACACTTAACAAGGTGGCACAATTGAAAGAGGTTTTGGTCTCTCAATGTTATAGGATGTTGGGGATCAGATTGTGTGGACGTTGGAATTTCATAGGGACCCAAATGGTGGTGAGCTTGAGGAGTTCCTCTGATGTATGAGCTCTTTCACGAATGGTGCCCTCTCTAAGGGAGAGGGATGCTTGGAGGTGGAATCTTGAAAGAGCAAGGAATTTTACCATGTAACAGTTTTCGATAGTTCATGTTTGGAACCTCTACTGTTCACCATGCAAGGAGTTTTTAGTGGGAGGGAAAGAGAGGAAAGGTTTTCGATAGTTCATATTTGGAACCTCTACTGTTCACCACAGGCAAATTGCTTTTGGGGCTAGTTGGCAAAGATAGTCCTTATCATTAATCATCTATGGAGTAGGGATATGGTAGTACTATTGGGGCTTTCATTCATGCTTGGCATTGGGCTGATGTTGTGTGGGAGGAAAGCATAAAAACTTATGGTGTCTTCAAGGTATCCAAAACGATTAAGTAATAACCATAACAGCGTTATGTAATGGTAACAGTGTTAGACTGTTAGCCATTACACGTTACGGGGGCATAATGGTTGTTATGAAAAAATTGACCTGTAATGATCTTGTAACGCGTAAAGGTCCATTACAGGGCTGTAATAGGGTTTTTTTTTTCAAAAAAACTGTTATGGCCAATATTGTAATGGAAACAACGGTGGCTGTTATGGCCATCGTTACCATTATGGAATACTTTGGTGTCTTTCTTTATTGTTTGAGCTTTTGTTGGTTTAGAAAGAAGACAACAACAAGATATGTAGTAATACAACTGAGATGTTTCATTATTTCCATTGTTGTCGAATTCATATGCCATCGTATATGCACTAGCTTTTCTTTTTCTTTTTTTTTAATGTGAAAAGGGGGGAAATTTTGAAAAAAAAATCTAAAAAATTAGGAAAAACAATGCCTAATTACTACAAGTGATTGGATTGGGTTCTTTTACCTATTTCATTGTAGTTTGAGTGTTTGGACTATTAGACCATCTATAAATTAAACAGTGTTTTAAATAGCGGTAGCATGTTGCATAGCGTTCAACCCTCTGTCGCGTAATAGCGTAGCGTGTAGCAAAAGCTACATGATACTTCTATTTTTTAATTTAAAAATAAGAAAAATATGATAATCAGTAACAAGAAAAAAAGCAAAAATTATAAAAATGCCTGACAAAATGTTCATAATTATTATTTATCAAAAGCTAATCCACATATATAAAGTTATAAAAAAATCAATAATCAAATAATTATCGCATCAACAACTTTCTAAGCAAACCACTTCAATTAATAATGTCTAATTGAAACCACAAGTCACAACTCACAAGTATGAAAAGAAATAGAAATCCTAGAGGTTAAGAGAGGTTTCTAAAAACTCTTTTTCTTTTTAGTTTTAAAGGTTTTTAAGTGTATGAATTTCACACCAACTTTAACAAAGGATCACCACCATTTTAAGTGAAAGTAAACATAGAAAGGTTTGGTTTTGACTTTACATTTTCAGTTTTTATTTTTTTTGTTTTTTATTTTTATGTCGTGACTTTTACACCATTTTAAAAAAACAATAATTAAAAAAATTAAAAAAATACATTGTTTAAAGATAATAAAAAAATACATTGTAACTTACGCTACACGCTACGTAGCTATAGCGTACGCTACGACCCCTGTAGCGTACGCGACAAGGGATTTACGCTATTTTGCTACACTATGGACACTATTTGAAACATTGAAATTAAGTTGTATATTTAATTATTTATATTATATTTACATAAAATTTAACAAAACAATTTGCGATCGCATATGGAGTATGCCATCGCTTACTCGCATATGCGACACATACTTATCGCACCAAAAGGCATGCCATCACATACTATCTTGGATCGCATATGCCGTGATGGCATGTGCGATCCTTCTGGAAAAAAATGGCATATGCGATCGCACATGACAACAATGATTGTTTCTTTCCAAAAAGCCATAACGAGAGTTGTTAGCTAGGCTGGAGGATTTTTTTTTTTTTTTTTGGTATGACTATAATCATATGCATATTATAGATTATTGGGATCTTCTTTTTGCCTTATAACTGGCGATAATCTCTCATTATCTATCCTTTCCTTTTTGCCAAGCATTCTTCTCATAATAAAATAAAATTTTGACTTGCTTTAAAAAAATAAATCCACCGTCGCTCTATGTGGACCATCTTACCCTCCCACTACCATTAAAAATCTACATCTATCTGACATCGTTTTTTGGAGGGTTGATTATGTTAGAATCGGGTGACTCAAATCTATGCTAGATAGGGTCGTCAAGTGATCGAGCAAGGTAGTTTGGCGACTGACCACTGCAGACTTTGCATGGAGAACTCTCTGGACGTTTTTTTTAGGGGCAATCGAAGGGGGTCTTAGGTGCCCGATCAGGCAACCGATTGTACGTCGGTTTGCGCGGTTTTGCATAAGATGTTTCTAATTTCAGTTCTAATTGCTATACAAGCGGGTGTAAACGGGAATCAGGGTATCCTAGATGCGTAAGGAGGGATTGACAGAGTTCTAGGGTGAGAGAAAGAGCTTGGGATAGCTTGGGTTTCTCTTGTGGGGCTTGGATTCGAGTGAGTATTCTTCATTCTCTTGTAACTTCGATTTCATAGTGGATTCACTTTGTGCTGTGGTTTTTTTCCCGAGAGGGTTTTTCCATGTAAAATTCGGATTGCCTTCTTGTGTGTGTTGATTATTGTTTGATCATCGTGATTATCTCGTTTGGTTCTCGCTTCCACGGGCCGATTTTCCCATCAAGTGGTATTAGAGCAAACATTGGGAGGCAGAAAGAATCGGAGACAAGGTTTCAATTGCGTCTAGCATGAGATTCAACATAGAGAAGTATTCCATGAAAGAAAAACATGGAAAGCAACCCGAGACTATGATAGAAGAAGAGTTGAGGAAGATGGATCAGTAAGCCACTATCTTAATCTGGTTCACTGGCTTCGATCGGGTTTGTAAAGTGACATTGGGAGCCCTCGCGATGATGAAGGCACGGAGGTGCAGCCATCTTTACAAGTTGATCGGGAGCATTTTTCACGGTGGAGTTCCGGGATCGGTAGCGGAATCCACGATTACTCGTATGTGGCAAGCGCGCAAGGGCCGCATGAGCGAGCGGGGCGTGAATGTGCGGGTATAGAGTCAGTGGGGGCACGAGAAGCAGTGAAGTCATGATAGAGACGAAGTAGAGATGAAGGATGGGTGATCGAGTATGGCGAGGTGCAGCATGAAGATTAGAGTAGAGTGATAGTGGAGATTGTTGGAATCGGGTGACTCAAATCTATGCTGGACCGGGCCGCCGGGCGATCGAGCGGATGGTCGAGCAACCGACCATGACGGATTTTGCACAGTGAACTCTCTTGACGATTTTACGTAGTTTCCGGCGACCGAGCAATGGTCATCGACCAAAGGGGGTTTCGGGCGCCCGATGGGATTGGGTCGAGCAACCAACAACCAATGCGTTGTTAAGTCGGTTTGCGTGGTTTTGCACAAAGATGTTTCTCATTCTGATTTATTGCTGTGAAAGTGGGTGTAAACGGGAATTAGGGTATTCTAAATGCATGAGGGATTGAGAGAGTTCTAGGGTGAAAGAAAGAGCTTGGGATAGCTTAGGTTTCTCTTGTGGGGCTTGGATCCGGGTGAGTGTTTTTCATTCTCATGTAACTTCGATTTCATAGTGGATTCACTTTGTGCCGTGGTTTTTTCCCGCGAAGGTTTTTCCACGTAAAATTCGGATTGCCTTCTTGCGTGTGTTGATTATTACTTGATCACTGTGATTATCTCGTTTTGGTTCTCGCTTCCGTGGGCTGGTTTTCCCAACAGATTGGTGGGTAACCGCCCCCCCCCCCAATAGGTACCCAATATTCAACCCATTGGCACTCATATTTTGAGGGCCAAGTGGATTGTTGATCCCAAGAGTAATGCCACTTGATGACATGTGTGGGCCCCACATGATTACATGTGTGATCCCACATGGGTCGACAGGGGAGAGCTTGTGTAGTTGTTCTTTTTGCATTACTATATAAAAAAAGATAAAAGACCAACGTCACCCTCACTTATGGGCTTCTAAGGAGAGACATCATCAAGAAGGGTATTCTTGTCTTTTCAACAACCATTAGCATTTTTTTTTTTTTTTTTAATATGTTTTGAAAGCTATACAAGTCCCTTAGGGGATGTACAACTCCTTTAGAGCGCTTGAATATTGAGAAGCTTGAGAAAGTGCTCCTTCTTTGCGTAAGTTGCTTTGTGTTATGTCTTCCCCTGGCTTGTAGCATGTGTTACTAGGTTTCTTTTCCATCTTATTGCACTTCTGGTGCTTGTAGCTGCATTAAGTGGTATTAGAGCAAGTTCGCGAATTGAGGGTTTCTCCTCTTCCTTTATCATTTTCTTCTCTTCTTCTTTTTTTTCCATTTTTATCCATGTCTATTATTTCTTTCTTTCCTTCCTCACTCATTCCTCTTTTTCATACACAAATCCCATCCCAAAAGACCCACCCTATGCCGTACCTCTCTCTCATTTGTTTTCTTCACATACCCCAAAAAATAAACCTTGGTCGTCCCTCATCCCATACCCAAAACCCATATTTTTCTCTATCCCATCTCAAGACCCTTACCATTCACCTTCTCCAAAAGTTTAAAGAAGAAGATTAGCTGCCAAATTTTTTCCCTTGTGGTATACATTTGCATGCAAACGCGATATAACATTTCAGATTTGTTGTCTTAGTGACCCATGATCAGATTGGAGGCCGAAATTGTTACATTTTATGTCTATTGATTTGGATATGTGGTCTGTGTGTCAAATTTGTCAACTCTGACATCATGTGTTCATGAGAAGCGGGATTTCTACGGTCTTAAGATGGTGACTATTAATGAAGATAACCTGTTGTAGATAATATGACAAGTGATAGAAAGACTAGGCTCCACTTAACAAGAAAAATAATGTTGTGGAGGAGGCTATTCAGAGAACTATGACAAACCCTCAAGCTAGCCATGATCATGATGAATTCATGGAGCCTGGATGCTGATCTCCCGGGTAACCCTGGGTTCAGATGGCAGGTAGAGAAGATGCAAATCATGGGTATGAGCATGAGGTTATCAACAGCCTTGGTGCCTTATGCAAGCACCAGGCACTTGGTACCCTTCGTTAAGAGGATCCAACAAAGCGATTGAAATAGAGTTTGAAGAATTTAGTGGCAGCATCAACCCAAATATCTTCCATGACTGGGTAGATCCATTGATATTATTTTGAAGTATAAATTTTTATTAAAAAGAAGGGGGGAAGAGCATACAAAAGTGGTGATGAGGAATCATCTAATTGATACAAATAAAAAGAGGCCCCCAACTACGCTAGAATAGCTCCACCGAGCTGCCTTAAATACATTTGTGACTGTAGCCCACTCCACGACTAGCCACTTAGGCTTTTGAAACGCCTGTTCCAGTGTCATAGATCTATTGTTGCATTCTAGCCATATCATCCATAAAATGGCAATAAGATTGAGGCGCCATACTGTCCTTTGCTTCTGTCCGAGCAAAAAGCCACATGGATAAGATGTCCCCAACTTTTTGAGGCATCACTCAAAATGATTCTAGCGGAGCGAGGAATTTCTCCGAACTATTGTGCGAACTCACAAATGAACGAAAGGTATCCATTGTTTTCTCATTGTTGTAGAGGGATCGAGAAGAACATTTAGAATGAGATGGTAGAGGTTCATTGGAGATCTTGTTTTTAAGTGTATCAATTTGCACTTCGGGCATATAAGAAACACAGATGGATGGCAGATAGACAAAGTGATTAGCAGTCTATAGGTTATTTATCATATCGAATTGCTGGCTACCATCCACGACCTCCCATGATTACCATGCGCAATATCCAAAGAATCTCAAAACAATGGTCTTAAGGTGGTAAGAGGTCCAGGAGATGTCAAAGGGAAACCACAATAAAGTCACTAACCATGGATTGGAAAATTGATATCGTGTCAGCCAATATGCCTGTCTCATACTGGTATCTGCATGAGCCGATGCTCGATACGGGTCAGTATCATCCTGATACAGTGATACTAAAAAACCAACATTATCAGGCCAATACATTGTACCCCAATCGGTCAGATCAATACGGGCTTAAAATGTCCCCAACTGGCCCCCTTTTTCAAAATTCTCCCCCTTCTCTCTATTCCTTTTGGAGTTTTTTCTTCTAGAGATTGTTTTAGGAACATTACCGACCAGATCATCTATTGCAAATTTGAGGATCAAAACAAGATTTTCTGAGTGGAATCGAAGGATTGAAACCGTGGTACCCTATTTGGGAAAAATCCGTAAAGTTTTCGGATTGATCTTCAAAAAATATTTATTGGAATCAATGCGAAACAACATTGTAAACCCAAATCGATCAAATCATGCTTGATTTGTTCTTGATTAAGGGATTTTTTTATATTTTATATTTTTTCTATTTACATTGGAATTTCCAGAATTTTTTATAACATTTTTCAAATAGAAGCTGTAATGATATAACTTTTTTCAAATGAAAGCTGTAATGATGTGTGAGGAGCCTTTTCCGATCAGATCTACAATAGATATGAGGATCAAAACTGTGTTTTCTGAATGAAACTGAAGGATTGAAGGCTCAGTACCCAATTTGGGAAAAATATAAATAAAATAAAAAAACCTTTTTTTTTTAATTGTTACCAGAACCAACTGGAAACAAAATTATAAATACATATTGATGCGGAACACAAGACCATTTCAAGTGTACCAATGAAGAAAGCGCCAACCACACGTACCATCCTTGTGGATAGGCGACTATTGAGGAGCATTGAAGACCTTACACATGTAGTCCGAGACATTTGAAAAGACCCCACCTTAGGAAAACATGTGTAGGTTGCTTTGAGGAGATGATCAGACCGTTGGATCGTGATGATGATGTGATCGGACCGTTGGTTCATTGTGGCCCACTTTCATCACACCATCATTGGAGCGCATTGGACATCTTAGATTTGAGTTTATTTTACGCATTTTTTACTTATTTGAGTTTTGGGTTAGTGTGGGTACGTTTTTTTCATGCAAATGTCTTTTTTTTTTAAATTTTGTTAGTAGGGGTATTTTGGTAATTATGCTAATTCCAAATTTTATAAGGGTGTTGCCCTAAACCTTTTTGATTAGTTGTTGATTTATGAAAAAGAGCAAACCTTTGGTTGCCTCCTTCCTCTTTCCCTCTCTCATGGTGCTTCTTCTTCTTCCTTGATCTCTTTCTTCTCTATTCTTCTTGTGCCCCTCCAACTTCTTCCAGGTATTTCATCTTCTATTATTATCCTTCTAAACTTCTGTTTTGTTTATTCCCCACGATCTAAACCTTGAGAATCGATCTAAACCCTAAACCCCCAAATTCTCAAATCCCTAATCCGAGAAACTTTCTGATTCTTCGGACTAGTGATCATCATTGATCGATTGGGTATGACCATGCAAGATCGGGAGGTTCCATCCCTCGCCGGGTCCAACCTAAGCAATAATTGAATTCCATACTCCACGGTTGTGATGATGGCCCGTCCCATTGCATGTTTCCTTTATGATTTTCTTAGTTTATGATGATTGATGCTAGATTTCATCATTATTATTGCTTTTATTTCCGCTGAATAATTGTGTTCATGAGCATGCATCATATTTAGGGCTGTCCTGCATCACATATCCATCAAATCATGCTTGATTTGTTCTCGATTTTGTGAAAAAAAATTTCATTTTCTTAATTTTTTCTATTACACGGGAATTTTCTGGAATTTTCAAATTTTTTTATTTGTTCAATTAAAAGCTGTAATGATGCATGATCAGTCTTTTAATATTGTAGATCTAAAAATGTCACACATGTGTTGATTAACTATTTTTTTAAAACATTTTTTGGTAATTTTCAAAGTTTTTCTTATTTTTCTCCAAAGATCAGATTGGGGAAGTGAATAATTAGATCCTGTAATCTTGTGTTTATTTTTATTATTGCTTGTTGGTGAAATGAGTAATAATTTTCACCTCTCTTCTCTTTTTAATCATTTTTTTACTTTTTGTTGTTTGTTTGTTTATTAAAGTTGGATGTTATTATTTTATTATTATTATTTTTTTTTAATGTTAGTTGTTTTGTGTGCTCATGTGTTTCTTTAATTAGTTTATTAAGTTTGTAACACTAACAAATTTTCTCTTTATTTTGGTGTTTTTACAGAGTGGACTAAAAGTATCAATTATATATTTATGTATTGGTTTTACAACGGTGCCATACCAATACTTAAATGTGTTTTACACTCTTACTATTATAATTTGGATAATTTCATTGTCCAATAGTTGATAGGCAATTGTATTAGCAATATATGATATCAATTTACGACATATATCAACAATTAATAACCAAAAAATCAGCATTGCAGCTTATAGTAGGTCAACCTGACATCAGTGTTTTAAATAGCGGTAGCATGTTGCGTGGCGCTCATGTAGTGTAAATAGCGTAGCATGTAGCATATTTTTTAATTTAAAAATGGGAAAAACATGATAAATAGTAAGGGGGAAAAAAGGAAAATATATATATATAAAAATGCATAAAAGATGATTCATTTTCAAGTATAAGCATGTTCAAAAAGCTATTGATTATCATTTGATTCAAAAGCTAATCTACACATAGAAATCAAATCAAGTAATTATCACATCGACAACTTTATAATCAAACCACGTCAATTAATAATGTCTAATTGAAACAACAAGTGACAAGTATGACAAGAAATAAAAATCCCATGGGCTAAAAGTATTAAGTATAATACAAGTGACTCATTCTTCAATATTAGATACAAAGAAAACATAAATAATAATAAAATACATCGTAGCGTACGCTACACGCTACATAGTTGTAGCGTATGCTACGACCTTGTAGCATATGCTATAGGGGATTTACACTATTTAGTACGTAACGTAGCGCTATGGCTACACTACGTAGCGTATGCTACGAGCGCTATTTGAAACATTGCCTAACATACGACATTCTTACCCACAAGAATGGTTCGATACACCATTGCATACATGATCAAAACACAGAGAAAAAAAAATTGATAGATTCTTGGATATCTCATTTTTTTTACTTTTTTTTATTTTGCTACAAAAAAATTATGTCCGATATTGACTAATACGGGCCCGATACACGACGCATTATCCATATAATTTTTTAGCCGGGCCGATAAGCCCGCCAGTACCGATATTCAGAACTATGCTAGTTACATGGGTGTGGGGCAAGGTTCACCTTGCAATCGTGTGCTTGACAACTTTGTGAAGCGGTTATCTTTGGAAAGAGCCCAAAGAAGAACCAAATGCCAGGATCTCTCTCTCTCTCTCTCTCTCTCTCTCTCTCTCTCTCTCTCCCCCCCCCCCCCCCTCCCCTCGCTAAAAAAAATTTATGTCTGATATAGACTGATACGGGCCCGATATTGATACACGACGCATTATCCATATAATTTTTTAGCCAGGCTGATAAGCCCGCCAATACCAATATTCAGAACTATGCTACTTACATGGGTGTGGGGCAAGGTTCACCTTGCAATCATGTGCTTGACAACTTTGTGAAGCAGTTATCTTTGGAAAGAACCCAAAGAGGAACCAGATGCCAATGATGTTGAATTATTGTTTGATGGTCTAAAATCCCACATTGTGTTCCATTGAGTGCATCCTAGCTACTCCTGAGGATGAAGAGAATGGAAACCGGCTACATGCCAATGTCTTCCACACATAGGGGTACAAATGAGCAAAAGCCCATCAAGGTCATGAATATGATCAGCAGTAGAAGCAGCTTGAACTCCATTTCACAGAGGATGGTCCATCATAGAAAATGTCCAGACTCTGTGGGGCTCTCCATGGTGTGCACACTCAACTTGTTTGTCAAGTGCGCCCCACCAGGATTGAGGGACAAAAAATCAAGCCTATTCAAAAATTCAGGTGAGCCACATCACTTTTGGATGTTTTGGGCATGACTTTACTCCCCCCCATGTTGGGACCTATCTGAGTTTTGGATCTGCTTGGTTGTTGGGTCCATGCAAAAATGTACCAGCATGCCTGATGGACAGATTGGATGTTGTGAACGCATTACAGTGGGCCCGACATAGCTTGACTCCATGCTTAACTTACCATGGAGTTGACTTCATGTGATCATTCCTTTTTCAAATATTCATTATGTATTTTGTTATTTTTAACAATTTATTGAGAATAATGACTTGCCTGAGCCACCTGCTGAGCCCTCCTGAGTTGGAAAGTGATGTTCAAGCGTCAAATCTGACCTGAGTCACAATTTTTCCAACAATGGTTGGTACTGCGGGCAATTGTTGGTCAGTGCTTGTTTCACATAAATCTAGAATTTGCCAAAATTCAGTCTTAGTTTCATTGGTTCTTCTGTTGTCTCGTTTGAACCCCTTATTCTTTGATGGAGTAGAGTAGGGATATTGGTTTAGGTATCTCATTAGAGTTTTTTCAATGCATCTGTTGTGGTACTGTGTTCCATAATCTGTTATGGCGCACCTTTTTTCCATGCTCTAGCTCTTTCTTGACTATATTTATCTGTTTCCCATTTTTTTACAATAGCTCCACTGTTCCTTATTCTTATGTATTGTTTCTTGCTATCTTTTTCATCCTTGTACACTTCAGTTTACCCAGCACAGTTGCAACCTGCAACCACATTTATTAAAAACTGGACTTGTTGTTTTAAAAATTAGTTGTGTTACATTCCTATGTTATTGTTACTCCAATGATGCTGTATTTGCATCTTTTTTCTTCTTCTTTTTTTTTTTTGGTCCAAAATATGTCCAGTGTTACCTGACAACTTATAACCTTTTAAGGTACAGCGGACTTAGTGGGATATAGATCATCTATTGAATTTGACACTTCTAAATATGATGCATATATTGTATTGCAGTTGTTTTTGCCATTAACACCAAAATTTCTTTGCAGACGAAGATGCACCATCAAAGTTAGCTAAGGTGGAGATTCCGTCCACTGGATTTGTTGGTGGTGTTGTCCCAGGAACATTAGGAATGGGGTTTCCTCCACAATCAGCTTATGGTGCAATGCAACCGATGTACGCTCTCTCTGCCTGTGGTTAATATTTTGAGATGTCCTCTCTTTTTTTTTCTTCTTTTTTTTTGTGGGTGCGTGTGTGTTCACAATTGAATTAAGATGTGTAGGTGTTAGTTGCAAGGCGTCAATCAAAATTATAATTTCTGTGAATTGTCACTGTATTGCTCTGACCATTCAACTGGCAGGACAGCCTATGGACAAACCATAGCCCACAAGTAGCAGTGGTTGGAAGTTCATAACTATGCCATTGGGTTGGGGGGGGGGGGATTAAAGAACCATCAAATGCACACATACGAGGTCACCAATTAATTAGTATCTCTGGATTAGATCTTTAGTTTCCTCTCCTCTCAAAAAATCTCTGGATTAGATATCCATATATGCCAAACTCATGAAGTTTTGGGTTGAACAATTTATTAAATGGTACTAGAAGTACATGGGATGTGGTCTCTAAACAAAATTTAGGGTTGTAATCTGTGATAAATAATATTTAGCTATCATAGTTCCACATAACTATCACAGATGCTCATTGGGCATTTTGGATTCCTCTTCAAGCCATTTTAGCACTTCTTTTTGTAAATATGCGTGAAATTGAAACCATATTTCATGTATTGATTTACTTGGGGACTTTGTATTTTTGGTGTTAAGTAATTGATGCATGGATTTGCACAAGTTTCCCCCTTGGGAAGGGTTTTATTGATTTCTAGGGGCAAAATGTTTTTATCTGTGACATACCACAAGCTGTTAAATTACACCATGGAGAAAAACCTTGATTAAAAGGGGAAACCAAAATCCTTCAGGGGGGGGGGGGGGGAGGGGTGCAAATCCGGTGTGAAGGAAATTGTGTAGCATGCAAGGTATTCCGTAGGGGTAACGGTAGCCATAATGGGGACCACTGTTAGCTTTACAATACAGGTTGTAATGTCCATTATGGACCCCGTAATGGCCGTTAGTCTCTTTTTTTATTGAAAAAAAAAACCCTCGAAAAACCTGTATCGGCCCCGTCGTGGACTGTTATGGGGCCATTATCGCCTTTACAGGGGAGCGCAACAGGCCATTACAGGTCATTTTTTCCATTAGGGCCGTAACAGCCTTTACGACCCCGTAATGTGTAACAATTGCCACCATTACCTTTAATAATGGCCCCATTACGGCACACCATGATAGCATGTGCACTGATGTTGGTATTGTGTGCGATCGAGTGATCAAGATCTAGCATCCTCAACTCAAGGCTTCAGGAAATGAAGGTACTTGATGAGTGGACAGGCCCCATGGTGGGGTGTGTGCATGTTGATGCACAACCAGAGATCGGTGAATGTTTAGCCTTTACGACCCCGTAATGTGTAACAATTGCCACCATTACCTTTAATAACGGCCCCATTACGGCACACCATGATAGCATGTGCACTGATGTTGGTATCGTGTGCGATCAAGTGATCAAGATCTAGCATCTTCAAGGCTTTAGGAAATGAAGGTACTTGATGAGTGGACAGGCCCCATGGTGGGGTGTGTGCATGTTGATGCACAACCGGAGATTGGTGAATGTTTTTTAGTTTGGGAACACCATTGTGTTTAAGAAAATAATTTAATCAGAGGGAGGGAGGGAAGATAATATATATGCTTGGGCTATAGAATGTTAGGACTGAAAGATGAAAAGAATGGTGTTTGGTTAGGGGAACTGTTAAATTGTATAGGTGAACACAATGGTGTTCAAGTGTCCTAATCAGTGTTTCAAATAGCATCCACACTGTAGCGTGGCTACAGTGCCACTTAGTGCACCAAAATAGCATAACTCCCTAGTAGCATACACTATTTTGGGTGGACTGTAGCGTACACTAGAATCTACCTAGCATATGAGTAGGTAGCGTAAGCTACCATGGAAATGCATTTTAAAGCTTAAAAGTTAAAAAGTTTTATGTTGTAATACTTTTATGTTAAGCACAATTTGAAAAATGGTGGTGACTCATTCTCCGCACACTTAGCATTGATGTATAGCTATCCAATTCCAGACCCCATCCAAACTAGGGTCGCCATTGAGGATGAAACATATCTCTAGAATCATTGATTCGTATCAGGCAACTGTAACAACTCCGCCAAGTGTACAGTTGAGTTACAACCAGTGATTGCAGCATTGGCCAATATTATCAATATCAGTCAGCGGCGATAAATATCGGCCCAGTAATAACAAAAAAATTGCCCAACTCCTGTATATCGCACGATATATCGTGTGATATCGATAATATCGCACTGTGTATTGATATCGCACGATATATCGGCAAAATATCGCTATTTTTTAAACAATGGGCTCCAAATATCGTTGATACCTGGACGATATCGTCCAGGTATCGGTCAGACGCACAAGAGTCCCCCATTTTGTAGAAAAAAATGATTTTTTGTTCGATTTTCTTCTAATTTCTCCTCCCTATAAAAAAAACCGTTGAGCTCGACCCGCGTTCTGACTCTGCGTAGGGGTCATAGTTTGTTGAGTCCACTTAGCCATTTTCTAGATTTTATTGAGTCCTCATGTAGATCTAGGCCATATAGGGTAGCTTGCATTGCGTTGAACTAGGATAGTCAAAACTGCATTTGGAGGATACTCACTCAGTTGCATCATCCATAGGTATATTTCTTAACTCTCTTGCTTGTTTTACTTTGTCAATGCATTGGTTGTGTTTACATTAATGTCTTGTTACATTTGTATATCTTATAGAATCAATTTAACCAAAAGTTGCATCAGTTCAGTCAAATAGCGCATAGCTTAGGATCCTTTTACAAAGGAACTCTATTATGTGGACTTTTGTTTTTACATATTATGATTTAAATGTGTGTATTGAGGTCCATTTTAACAATCCCTGAAGTTTCATTGAAAAATTCAATCAATTTCCCAATGTTTCCCCATGTTTCCCAAAAAGAGGAATACATTCCGCGATACAACCGATATTTCCCTACCGATACGCGATATGTATCTTTATCCTAAGGATGCGAAACGTAACGCGATACCAATACTACGAACACTGGTTACAACCAGTTTTAAATGGTGTTAAGGGAACACAATATGCTAACATATAAAAGCAAAGACTTTTTTATTTCTCTCTTTCGAAAGCATTATTCCCTCTTTCAAAAGCCCTCTTTCGGTTCTCTCAATTCACACAGTGGTTGAATACAAAAATTTAGAGAATCAAATGGCCCCATGAGAATATCTCTTGGCTAAATTTTGAGGAGCATTGGAGCCCAACCAAAGGAGAAGATCGATTTTCCCCTTTTTAACGTTTGTATGGTTGTGGAGCTCAAGTTTTTTGTCTTTTTATTGATTTAAATCTAAAAAGAGCTAAGTTCTTCCACTTATCTTCAGTAATGAATTTTATTTTATTTTGGATGTAGATTTAGGGTAATTTTGGGCATTTGTTTCATTGTTTTCTTCTTTTTGGGAGGTCAAATCCTGTACAACGTTGTAGAAAAAGCTTGTTCTACAACCGTTTGTTGTGTGGGCCTACTGGGGTGTGTAGGGCATGCCATCCAACATGTCCAGTCTATCATGTGGGCCACCACGCTACAGTTGTGGTGTTTGAGTGGTTGTGCATTGTTTTCTATGTCGTGGCCCATGTGATGGTTGGATAGGCCTAACTTTTCTTCTCTGTGGAGGTTGTCGATTGTTTTCTATTTTGTGGTCTGGTATCCAACCCATCCAGTTCTACACTTACTTACACGACTTCTACATGCTTAATCATTTAGTGATACTTGATTACTTGACTATTTATCTTTTCTTTTCTTTTTCACTAAAGCTGAAAAAAAGAATTGTGTATATTTATTTATGTTATTTATTTTCTTTTTAATTTGTTTGATGTGATTTGTTTTGGATTGATATAATTGGGTTGGCTTTTAATAACTTCTTTTAAACATGCTTTTACTTGGGAAAAAAAAAAAAAAAGAGAGAGCCTTTTTTAGGCCTTTTTTCAAATTTTTCTATTTATTTTTAGTATTTACCATTTTCCCTATTATTTTAATTAAAAAATAAAAGTATCATGTAGCTTATGCTACACACTATGGAGGAGTGAATGCTATGCTATTTAAAACACTGGTCATAATTGACACTTAGCTAGAGTCAACACAAGTTGTGAAGGACTTAGAGAGGAGCACATGGATCGTCAACAGGGGTGCCTTGTGGTTAAAACATGGTTGAGTGCTAATAGACCCTACGCAATGTTATTATGTCATTAATCATTGCATACTGCTCTGGTTGGGCCCAAGGCAGGGGAACACTATAGTCTTCATGAACATAGTTGTCATTTCTGGTGCATATATTGAGTCTACAAGACGTGGAAGAGTCAAAGAAGTGCACAGGGCCCACTGGATAGGGGTGACATGGTGCATTGCATTCTTGAATGTAGAAAGACTTTACAGGGTGATACAACCCTATGGGAACACTGGTGTTCATGGAGTTTCAGGACTAGCTGCAGAGTGTGCGGTCAAGCCCAAAGCACATAGCAGACTGTAGTTGGATCCAGAGGGTAGTATGTGGGTACTAGTTAACAAGGGTTTACTTGTTCCGATAGGGTGTGTGAGTTTGTGCATTCTTGAACAGAGAGGTGCAATAGGTTGCACTCGTGAGGTTTGATGGATAATTTGAACGGAAGGCATGATGATGTCTTCAAAAGTTCTGACCGTTGCTGATCAATCCTTGGTAGGAATGGAGAGAAAAAAAGTTCTTTCTCTAGGGGATGCCATCCCTATTTAGGGTTAGAGGGGAACTGTCTGCAGTTTAGAGGCCAATGGACCTCTTAGCATGGACACTACTGCCTCCCTGATTTGCCATGGGGTGAGTTCTGTGGACCTTGTTTTGCTGATTCAGAGAGAGTTAGCCTGTTACTTTCTCAATCCTTCTAACCAGGTGCCTCTCCTGCTTCATGTCGCACTTTGGACTCAATCACTCCCTGCCTTCACTCACATTTCAAAACAGATGCCTCCCCACCACAACTATACCAGAACCTTTTGTTGCTTCCAAGGTGTCCAAAATCAGTTACATATTACGTAACGGTAACGGTCATAACCGTTACACATTACAGGGCCATAACAGCCCTGTAACGGTCCTGTAGCAGTTTTTTTTTTAAAGGACTGTAACGGCCAATACAAGGGCTGTAACGGCCATTATGGCCCATATCATAACGGTAACGGTGGTGGCCATTACGGCCACCGTTACCATTATGGGGCACCTTGGCTGCTTCACTTCACGCTTTGTGCAATTATATTAGGTTGGGTTGGGTTGGGTTGGGTTTGGGTCACAACGAGGATGGATCCAGCCCAAACGAAACCCACCTAAGCCATTTAATTAAAAATATTATCATTTTGTAAAAAAAAAATGAAAATATTATTCACATATTTAGAACTGTTAACAGTACAAAATGAAACCCTTATTATAATTCAAATTACAATCATCCTAAGTTTAGGATTTAAAATTATATTACATCATATATATTATAATGCATATATATTGATAGCATTTAGCGAGGAGGCAAGAGAAAACCATATTCTTGACCTACCGGGTCCGGCCCAGCAAACCCTAACTCAACCCATTTAATTCAGGTTGACAAGAATCAACCTAAACCCAACCCATATGGGAAATGGGTTTACTTGGACCATGACTTTCTAGGTTAGATCCAGGTTGGATCGGCGGATTGGGCCAAGTTTTGCCACCCCTACTCCTTTGGAAATAAGGAAATGAATGAAGCCCTGTGGGACATCCTTGTCAGCTACCATACCAGCTCAAATTCATCTCGGGAATGCCTCATCAAACTTGAGCTTTGAGGTGCTTTTGAGGGTGCAAATGATCCACTTCTACCACATGGTGCAGGCTACAGTGGTCGGAAATGGAGCTGGTGCAGGGTCCACTGAAGTGCTTCATTGGGAGATCTTGGGTACATGCTCCAGGGGGGGAGCCTTTGGCCTTTTTACATGTTGCAGAAGCCATGGTTAAGCTCCAGATTTGGTTGAGTGGAATGTTGACTACTCTTTTGGAACTGCAAAAGTTGGTTTGTTTTCTTCTTAAGTGCCACACAGTGCAAGCTGTGGCCATGATAGCATGACTTCTACCCATGTGGCATTGGTTGCGGCTGAGCCAACCTCGAGTGTGACATTTCACACAAACAATTATATAAAAAAGAATAAGAAATTTGGTAATGTAATCAAAATCCCAATGCAAGGAAAATAAACACCATGGTACCTGAGTAAGAGTGCAGATGTTGAGTATAACAAGGATTGGGCATGGTGGATCCTATAAACCCCAAGATATCTGGATACTGATAATTCATGTAATGTAAATGTAATCATGCTAAAACGATTCCAAAACAACAAAAGGTTGAGCTTGTAAACCAATTGGTACTATTCACTTTTAACTTTTAGATAACTAGTAGCCCCAGAGTTCAAAATCCCAGTAGATCTAGAGTTCTAGCCTCAGAGAAGGGGCATCCCTTGTTCTTATCCAAGTATCCGGCTTGAAGGATCTGAGTATCAAATAAGCAACAAATTCTTCTTCTTCTTTTTTTAATCAATGTATAAACTTCAAATTTTAGAAGATTTCAGAGGAATTTCCATTTTCTGACTTTAATTGCGACTGGTGCTCTCTTGTTTTCAGAATGGGATAGTGCCGGTGTTTTAGAATTGTTTCTTCTGTTTTTCCTTTTGTTCCCTTTCTTTATAAGCTTTGGGGGATGTCTGTTCCCTTGATGCTGCTCTTTATCCAGGGATGATGATGACCTCTCATCTTCCTTTTTTGGTAGGTTAGTTGGTTTAATATAAGTTCCGTTGCTTTTCAAAAGATCTAAAAAAAATAGAAAAAGAAAAAATCTAGAAGATTCAATACCATTTGAAGAATGATCTGCTGGAGAAAATGGAAGGAAAAGCCATATCTGCTTGCATATTTGGTTCCTGAGAAAGGCAGAAAGCCCTCCCCTATGCGTACAGAGAGAATTCCATCCTGTTTTAACCCCTGTTTGATGGTTGATGTGGGTGGGGGTATTATTTATGTAAAATGCCCCTAAATGCATCTGAAAGTTCTTGCTCTATGAATGGGAATCAGCCCAAAAAAGTCAACAGCAGAAATCTGTGTTGGTTCTAACCACAATGTCTGAAAAGAATATTGGAATAGGAGCTTTTGAATTTCAGTTCCATTTCAGGTTCGGGCACAAAAAGTTTTGCTGAAATTGGCTGAAATAAAACGAAAACTATGTTAATTTGAAGTTTTTAAATATCTTTTTGGGTGCATCATCTGGGTTTTCAGTCTTCAAAGATCTCCTTTCATGGCAATGAAGGAACTTCTGGCTTGGGTAACTTATTTTGCTCGTATGGAAGCTAATGGATGATCTTTTTTATTTTGCATTGAGACCAACAATGAACCATTTCTTACTAGTGTTTTCTTTGTTTGGCTACAGATACAATTCTGCAGCATTAGCAGTGCAGGCTTCAGGTTGGCAGATTCCTCCTCGTCCTCAACCTTGGTTTCCATCGCATCCAGCAGTCTCAATGCCTCCTCCTGCAAATGTGGGGCTGACACAACAGCAGCCTCTGTTTCCTATACAGAACACAAATCTACCTCTACCAACCTCTACTGCTGCACTTAAACCATCATTTTCAATCAGTCCACCTGGACTTCCCTCATCAACACCTCCTGTCCCTATATCGCAGCCGCTATTTCCCATTACTGCTAATAATAGTTCACCTGCTCAAAGTTCACCATTTTCACCAGCTTCACTTCCAACAACCATTCCATCAACCTCTCCAACAGAATTTAAGAACTCAATTGACACAAATTCGGTGCCAAGTATCTACCCTGCTTCAAGCATCCAAGGTTTGAATTGTTTTCTTCCTGTGTTCAAAAAATAATTATAAATAAATAAAAGAAAAGAAAAAAGAAAAAGCATGATTTTTTGTTGTTCAGTCATGCATTGTACTTCCGTGTAAGAGTTGTATTTGCATCCATTACATGGGCAAGAAAGTTGCTTCCTTGCTAAAGTTAGTAGGGTTTGTTTATTTGGTATGATAGCGGTTATTATTTTTTGTGTTAGCAATCACTGTTATTGTTATTAATGTTTGGTAGTAAAAATGACATGTGGAGTAATGGAGATGGTTTGCAAGTTGTAGGAGAGGGGGAAGTTGTTTTGGGAAGTAGGTCTCTTAAATTCTTTAAATGTCCTTTCAATTGCCTCAAAGCCATTCTTGTGTACTTCAATATTTTTTTGCAGTTTTGGATAACTAATTGCCAGACATTTTTGCTCCTCTTTTCTACCTCAGTTAATGCATTTAACCAGATCATCAAGGTAATCTTCAGCCGTGCACGGATTTGGGCATCGAGGTTGTGGATTGGAGTCCTGATCTTAGTTCCAGTCCTATAACTAGTTGCAACACCTGCTTCGGATTGCACTTTGGATTTGCACTCCCGCTCGCGCTTCCTATTTGTTTATGCTCTCTAACAATTTGAAACTAGCGCTTCCCCACGCCCACACCCACACCCTAATCTGTTGCTCTAGGTATTACATAATGGTGGTATATGCCAGTGTATCAGTCAGCTTGCTGGGGAAAAAAAATCTCAAAAATTATTGGTAAATTTTTTTAAAATGTGAGGATCCCAAATGTGTATTCTCTTGGTTTTGGACGTGTATTTGATGGTGTAACGGGCCATTCTTTGGTAAGAACGTTGTCCGTCAAGCAGTGTTAGCTTGACATTGAAAGTCAACTAAATATGCCCTAATCAAACTTGATTTGGTGGATTAGGCCTGTTACATATAAATACAACAAAAAAAGGGTGGAAAATGAAAAAAAAAAATGATGGCTTACCCCTTCTTCCGATATTTTCTCAAAATGGTCCACTCTTCACTTAAATCTTACTCAAATTTGTCTTTCAATCCTCAAAGTAGGCCTAGTTCTAGTTTAAAATTAGTTTCTAAGCTTCCTTCATGGTTGAAATGAATAAAGAAGTGGAAAAAACAAAAGAAAGTAGGAAAGTAATTTTTTTTAAATGGCCCCTTAATAGCCATATCGGCCCTGCAATGGTGATAATACTGCACATATCGGCCAAGATGATCCATTTTTTTGCAACAGACTGATTCACCCCTTATCGTGTAATGGGGTTGACCGTTTCTTTTACGTAATGGCCAATACTGCCGTAACATAACCGTTTTTAATACCATGCTTCACGCTATTATAATGCAGTCTTCTTTAAATGGCAGCTTATCCAAAAAAATTAAATACTGATAATTTGGAATGCTGCTCAACTTCTCATTCAACTCTCTTCTGATTTCTTCAAGGTGAAAATGCTGTGTAATTGAGTTGCAAGAGTCCAAATGTTGGCATTGTGAACATACTTGATTAGTTCTGTCTTAAACATGTCTTCCTTGTGCTTGTCCTACAAAAAGAAAGTGGGGTACTGTCAACATCACGTGAATTTAGAAACTGTATTGTGAAGTCTTTTTCATATGCACGTCTCTTTTAAAATAAATAGTCCTTTCGTCATCTTCATCATGACTTTGTCCCAGCTATTTAGCATTGACTTCATGGATCCTATTTGGTATCTTATTTGCAATATGAATTCTCATGATAACTTGGCCCAAGTTCTACAACTGGCTGCCCACCTGACATTAACCCTACTCCATCACCTGGACTTCAGACTGGAGTGGCACTGGCAGATTTTCCAAAATGCTGCCCTTTTGTATAAATACTAATGCTTTGGGAGCTCTCCAGCAGTTTATTTTCTGTGAAATAGGTGTTAGGATAGCTGTCACATTGATTTGTGTTTCCTTGTAATATGAATTTCATGCATATCAATAAAAACTATGAATGCTACATCATGTTGGTTCTTTTGTGCTTCTTGTGAATTTTCTTGGTGTTGATTTGCTGTAGGTGGTATACCATTCACTACTTCACATATGTACGCTTCTGGTCCAAATACTGGCGGTCCTTCTATTGGGCCACCGCCTGTGATAGCTAACAAAGCCCCCGCAGCCCAACCGGCCACCAATGAGGTTTATTTAGTTTGGGATGACGAGGCAATGTCCATGGTCAGTTTGCTCCCCCTGATTTCATTATGTTTCGGATGGATTTACGTCGATGTTATGTGAAAACATTTTGAATCACTGTTGAATGTCTACATGGTCTAAAGCCTTTGAAATGTGTGCAGGAGGAAAGAAGAATGTCCCTAACGAAGTATCAGGTGCATGATGAAACTAGCCAGGTAAGTTGTAACTATCTCACTTCTCATACATTTTTCAAGTTGGTTTGCTCATCCATCCAAGTGGATAGGTAGGCTTATCTTTTGCTTCTCTCGTGTTCAATTATTTATTCATTCTACTTTTTTCTTTCTCCTTGGTTTTTTCAAAATCAAATTATGTATGACCCAACAACACCAATCCTGGCTCCTTTTTTATTAAAGGATAAGAAAGAAGATTTTAGGGTCATTTTAGCATCTATTATTCTATGCCCTTCAATCTTATTCCTGATGAGCTTAGCCACCCCTGGAACATAAGTGCAAGGATAAACTCAGCTGGATAGTTAATTGGGAATATCAAATTTGATATCTCTTTTCCAGGGGGACCGAGAGAGAGAGGAGGAGATATGGAACCAGTGAGTAGCAACTGGTGCAGCGGTGCTATCAAAAACTGCCTTCTATTTGCTATCAGGGCCAATCATCCCTTCTCCTTTCCTTTCAGTCGGCGGTCTAACCCCACGTAGCTCATGAAAGGGAATGACTTAGAACAGAACCGACTATAAGCCTCGAGAATCAATTCGTATCTAGTAGGGTTGGTTCCTACTTGCCCCTCTAGACATCAAGCTGTGCATCAGGTGTTCCCTACCATGTTGATGTTCTCATGCAAAAATCAGCCTGGTCTACTCATGAGTTGGTACACATGTACATTCAGTATGGGAAGTTGGCAATTTTTATATCCATCTGCTGTTTCCATACATGTATGGCCCACCGGATGAACACTTTAGCTCATCTACATGGTGGACCTACTTGATGCATGGCTCATATCTCACACAAACATGCCAGGTGGTTGCATGTAGATGTGACTGTGGGCTGAGAAAATTTCAGTGTTAGCTTCAATCATTTTGGTTGATGAGGCATGGTGTACTCCCCTCAATTCTCATCCTCTGCACTTTGCAAGCAATTCTACCCATTCCGTGGGCATTCAAAGACTCAAGTAGGTATTCACATTATCTTTTATGTTAGCATTACAAATCTGACAAGCGCTGCGATTGACTCGAGGGTTCTTCAACCTCGCTTCGGGGCCATGTGAAAATGTATGTATCATTCTTTAATCAAAAATTTGAATCTGTTCGTTGATATTCATTCTCCCTAATATGCTTTGTAACGAGCGTGGGGGTTTGGGTGGAACGAGAAAACGGCCGACAGGCTTTTGCCCATTCGTAGCATTTCTTGTTATCTTTTTTCCGTCACCATGCAGTCAGACTTGCCACAGGTCAGCAGCTTCCCATTCAGCCGATAAGTTTGATCTCTTGCATTGAAAGTCTAATCTTAAAGTCTGATTAGTCTCTGTTGAACAGTTAGGTTTTGCAGTTTCTCTCTGATTTTCAGTTTGGTGTGTGATTTTGCTTCAGATGAACTCCATTGATGCAGCCATAGACAGAAGGATATCTGAAAGCAGGCTTGCAGGTCGTATGGCATTCTAACTTGGTGGTCAAGCAGTAGGCGCACCACAGCGCTTCTCACAAGTTCTTTTGTTTTGGAGGTGGAAGTTCTAAAACAACCTGGGTTCTGTCAGAAGAGTAAGTCGCAAACTCATCTTGGAAGTTGTTTTTGGGCCTAGCAGTCATTATGGTTTATCTATGTTGTATTCTTTTGAGATAATTTCAGAGTCATTTCTTTATCCGCTCTGGAGGTCTTGGGAGGAGCCACCGTTGATATTTTCATGTCATCTTAGATTTCTTTCTTCATATAAATGTTATAAATGTCAATTCTTCGTCAATATGATACGGACTAGAGAATGGAGACCTTCTATTTGCATTGGAGGGAGCATCTTTCATGGAGAAAGTAGTTTGGAGCTTCACGCCACTGTAACTTTTAGCTATGTTTTTGTGATTACCAGCTTCTCTTTAGTACCATCTTCCATGGAGTGGTCCATTTTTGCAGCCATTTTTTGGTGGAGTTTCAGTTCTGGTTTGGATGTTTCCCAAAATCACTATTCAGTCGGATATCAACGGCCATTTGGATGGTCATTGGGATGGGACACATTGTGGATGAAATTGCTCTGCTGCCATTTATAAGGATGGTGATTTGGGTAGATTGCATTCCATCTATAGTTAAATGAGTCAACCCAATTCGGACCCTAATTTCATGTTGGTAAGGTGGATGATTTCATTGACCATTTAATGTGAACAGTTCCACAATGTTTTTCATTCCATCGATTTCCCTCTTTGTTTTCTGGGTATCGAGTGCAAGTTTCAATGTCCTGCTATTCCAGATCACGACTTAGGGGGTGATTCCATGATGATCCTGGGCTGATATCTGTGATTGGTATGGTCTTCACCCCATGATTTGCCAATGGTGGTTTGAAAACAATGGACAGTCCTGATTGATGGGGTGATGCTAAACCTTTGAACGTTTGTAATTTTCTTTTAACAGCTCTCTCTCTCTCTCTCTCTCTCTCTCTCTCGGAAAAGCCGTAAGTTGGATATTAAGCATCATCCAACCAAAGGGATGCTTTGGATTCACATGCAATCCTCAGCGGAACGTGTTGGATAGATGTTTCAGAATCATGATTGGAACTGTTTTACCCTCTGCTTTATTAAGACCCTCCATCTTTTCAACTTATTGAATGGACCAGAAGGACACTCGATTTCATGTTTGCATCATAGCTTGCCAACGGTGCCGTGAGAGTTCAGATTGTTGATCGACTGCCCACCCATTTTAAAGCGTCAAAGATGTTGCTAACCTCATTGGATGCGTTATCTTACCCTTGTGCATTCCCGGGAATGTTCACATACATGGGATGTGTCAGCGTTCATGCCAACTGAGATGTCAGACCAGGTCTTTGCAGTCATCCTCTATTTAAAAAGAAAAAAAAAATGTTAGTAAGTAGGAGTGGTAAAATCGAACGTCACGCCTTGGGGTGTGTTTGGTTGGACCAAATATCATGATATTTCAAAATTATTCATTCCAAGTTTTTGCAAAATATATGGAAATTACATGATTTTTGGTGCAACCAAACGTGCCCGTGGCTTTAGTGGTGAGTTATGTTATTTACTACAACGATTTGATATCCTGCAGTTGATATTATCCATGCAATGAGGCATGTGCTAATCGGGTCTCTTTATTGGTATGTGGTGGATTTATTATTGTTGTTGTTGCTGCTGCTGCTGCTTAAGAAATGAATACAAGGAGTGGGGTATGGCAACGTTCCCTCCACAGGAAAAGTACAAGCAATATGAAGGAGTCAACATCCAATTCAAATGTTCATTTCTGCTGTTATGGTTTTATGCAAAATCATGGTTAGGCGATGATTTCTAACCTTTTGTTCTCCTTGGATAACAGGCATTATTATCCTTCAAAAAGTGGCATGTGAACGCGATGTGGGCCATTCATTCAGGCCCCATCTGTGGATGATACACGTCACTAAAATCACACCAGATTGGGGCTGGGTTGGGGCCGATCCAATCCTGACTCCGTTTACTAAAACGGGCCAAGAATTGCTGCCTGAACATGACCTACAACCATTGGCCTGTGGTCAGACCAACAAGGCCTTATCTAGCATGATCACACCTGGGTTTGAGAATGGAATGCTGAGGCCATGACCAGCACTAGCCCGACTCATTTACTTGAATGGGCTACATTCTTTAACCTGAGTCCAACCCACTACCCGTTTATCTTGGCCCGACCTGCATCAGAAGCTGTTAGGGAGAGTTTACCAACTGTCTGACCCGGTAACCCCTATTCCCCCCATACATTGCAATATGCAAGCCATCCATAGTAATTCAGACCATGTAGATGCTGTGCGTGGCTTCGGTGGAGCCCACCGTGACGTATGTGCATATCCGTTTTGACTGGTCATTTTAGGGCATGATCCGAAAAATGAAGCAGATCCAAATGTCAGGTGAACCACACCACAGGAAACAGTGGTGATTGACCATTAAAAACTTCTTGTAGGTCACAATTTTTGGATCAAGCTGATATTTGTGTGGTCTCTTCATCCAGGTCTTTATGACCTTATCAACAGGTTGGATGGAAAATAAACATTCCGGTGGCCCCAAGAAGCTTTTATTGGTGGGTATTCAATCACCACTGCTTCCTATGGTGTGGTCCACCTAATACTCATATCTGCTTAATTTTTCTGACCATGCCCTAAAATGAGCTATCAAAACAGATGGACAGCGTGGATGTATGGCACAAAGATCACGATGGGTCCTACAGTCTGGGATCAACCGACCTGGTGGATCCGACTCCACACCGTAGATGTTCTTTTCCAGAAGTATATCTTGTCCCTTCAGCAGATGGGCCATTTTAGCGAAGTATTTTCAGCAGTTAATTTGTTTTTTAAATTGTGGCCCACTTGATTATTGGGCTGGACTGATTCTTGGGTGAGAGCATCTAAATAGTGATACACCTCTGATGAATTATTAGTTCTGCCAATCTGACAGGGGCTTGAAATTTGATTCTGAATTTAAATTTTACATTGGGATGGGATTAGTTTATTGTGCCATTGGGCAAGATGGAAACCACATTGGGTGGGATGAGATGGGCTCTACCTCCTTATGTATGAATAGCAGTTTTCAGTGGGATCCGGTCAAGGTTGGCCCAAGCCTTCCCAGGGCATCTACTAAATGGACCTAAAGTACAGGCCTAAGCCCAACCCATGAGCCGAGATGAGCCCGGCCCAACCCCTATGAGAACCAACCGGAGTAAAATTGTACATCGCTCTCACCCCATATATAGATACAGATATTGATGTCTCAACTTTAGCGGTTAAATCTAAGTTGGTGTCCTAACCTTTGATATATCCAAAATGAGGGATTGTATGACATCAAACTTCATTCCTAATTTACTTGATTTACTTAGGGCCTGTTCTTTAATAAGTAATCATTTACGCCTGTAATTGTAGAGAGTCAATTAGTTACCACGGTAACAACTTCGTGGTGTTCATATGCAATAGCTATTGGGAATGAGGTTTGATACAATACAATCCCTCATTTTGGATTAGTAAGTTATAGAGAGCGGGATTAGTTGTTACTTAGGGTTTAATGGAGTTTGCTGTATGACGTGGACCGTTCAGATTTTCGGATTGTATTAGGTTAAGTGCATGCATAATCCAACACATGCAATAGCTTAGCACCGTGTGAAGATCACCTTATGCGAAAATCAACCATATCCACTCATAAAGTAGGCCACACCATAGAAAATAATGTCTAGAGGTTGATAAATAGAAAAATACAGGTGTGGCCTATTTGATGAGTGGATATGGATGGTTTTTTGCATTAGGAGATCTTTGTGATAAGGTTAACCTATTGAACGGTTTTTTTATTTTTATTAGGTTAGTACGCACACCCCACTGTTAGTACACCCAACCCCATTGTTAGTCACACCACAATGTTAGCTATTGAGCAATTGATGTTGCATGAACTCTGATGTATAGTAAGAACCCCCTAATGAAGGATGAGGATTGAGCACCTTTCTATGACACGTGGACCGAAAAAAGATCAAGGAAAAGTCGACAAAAATGGACATTTTTCATTATGAGATGGGCCAAAAGAAGGTGAACTGTAAATTTATCATAACTTTTGATCCGGGTATCGTTATAGAACGCACAACCAATGAATTTGAACCAAAACAAGACATCTAAGGCCAATCAACCCACAAAGTGGGTTGTGTCAGTCCGTTCCTTAAGAAAATGTGCGGTTAGAGCTCAAAAACAAAATTCTATGGAAAAAAAATTCTATTTAGCAATTCCGATTTTTACAGTATTTACTTATTTTTAGAACTTTGTTTATTTAGAGGTTTCTACTTTTAGTTAATAATGAGTTGTAGAAATACTCTACTTAGTAATAACTTTAGTTAGGAGTTTATTATTTTTTGTAACTTTTTATTTCAGGAAACTTATTATTTTAGTAAATACGAATTAGGATTTGTTTAGGATTATAAAAGGTTGTTAAATTTGTTTTAATGTAATCTCTCGTATTATCAATAAAATTCCAATGTTTTTTTCTTCTCGTGGATTCGAGATTTCTCTCGTAGATTTGAGAAAACCCTCTTAAGGAGCTCCGTGGATTTGAAGTAGTTATCCCATATCCCCCCCGCCCCCCTGCGCTTGTTTGGGAGTTTGTAAATGGAGATGAATGGGAATTGGAGGTGAACGGATTGGGAGTAAACGTATTTGAAAATAAATGTCATTTACCTCCATTTACTCCTAATTTACCTCTAATTACTTTGAATTGCCTCGCACTCTCCTATAACCTCCAATTTACCTAATTTTAATCTAAATTACCTCAATTTACTCTTAATTACAATAATTTACCTATTTACCTCCATTTACTCTCATCCAAACGGCCCTTAATGGATCAAAAGTTATCTGTTAGGTGGATCATTACTTGTGGTCCAATATACACGTGTGTGTGTGTGTTATTTTAAGGGATTTTATCGCAAAATTATTTAAGAATTCAAATTTTAGCAGCTAATGCTTTTCAAGTAAATTACCAAAATTCGGTTGTTTTTTTTTTCCTTTAAAAATTGATGAAGTGGAGGTTGTGGGTCCCACAGGGTTTATGTATGACATCCAACTGATCAAGAACATTAGATAAGTTACATATGAATTTTGATATTCTAAAAATCTTGCAATACAAATCTCAAGTAAGCCTTAGGAAATCATTGGCATAGAAAGGCCTCACATTAAAACCTTCATAGGGCCCATATGACGTTTATGTGTTATCCAACCCATTCGTGAGGTGATCCCACTTGGCATGTAATCTCATGTGACTTTGATGTGCCATCCAACCCATTCATGAGGTGATCCCACTTTTTTTTTATTTGTTAGTCATGCAACGCACTCACCCAGTTAGTCACACATTGCAACCCACCCACCGATGGGCGGTGGGGTTAGTATGTCTCCTTAGCATTTTGAACTCAGACCAGCGGTTGAAACGCCTAGGAGTCTTCCAGCTGGGCTAACAAGCGAGAAATCTCGGCATGTAAAGGAAACTTTAATATCATCCTGATCCAAAACTCCTTTGACCCCATCATGATAACTTCTCAAATGAAGTATGAGATAGGAGTCATTATCGTGCACATGTTCAGTTTTAATGGACCTACTTTCATGATGCTTGTGGAAAGTCGACCCATCCACCAGTTTAGCCATTTCATTCTAAAGTGTGAGCCTAAAATAGAGGTTGATTCAATGCCCAGATAGGTTCCACAATAAATAAATAAATTTGGACGGTATCCTTTAATGGTTCCTTTTTTATTTTCTTGTAGCCCACTTGAGCATTGGATCTACCTCATATTTTGGTCCGCTAGGTAAAATGGCCTGGCCAAACTAGTGACCGAGTTGGATTTCTCTTAAACATCACGGTGGACCTCATGATCATGGAAGAGGCAGAGATGTTACTTCTCACTTTGTTATCATTGTTACGTTGCATCCCTTAAATCTTAGTCTGGCCCACTTTAGTGAAGCATGTGACCAATCTGAATCATCCACCAGTTTTGCAGTCTCATTTTGGGGTGTAAGCCAAAATTGAGGTTGGTACAATGCACACGTAGACCCCACAACAAGAATAAGTTGGACGGTGGCCTTTAATGGTCCACTATTTATTGGCTTATGGCTCACTTGAGTGTTGTATCTACCTCATCTTTGGGTTCATTAAATAATGTGACCTGGCTAAACTTGTGAACGGAGTGGATTTCTCTCAAACATTAAGGTAGCCCCTGCTTGTTTTAATAGTAGTGGTAAGACCGTGTTGGCAATCTTGAAGAAAAGTTTTCTCAATAGCTGAATAGATGTAAAAGAAAAAAAAATCGTTACCTGAATTTGTTTGGTGGCAATTTCAAGGTTGTCCATGTCAAGATTAGTTTTAATAGATGGCAAGACTTTGTTTGGGATTTGCAACGCAGAGGATTGCATGATTTACAACATAGGGGAGCACATATATATGTAGCATTTGTAAGTTACAACTTACGATAGCCAGATTGTGTACCGAGTCACTTAGTATGCTTGGGGCCCACCATGATGTATGTTTCTTATCCACACCATCCATTCGTTTTACCTTCTCATTTTAGGGCACCAACCCAAAATTGAAGCACATCCAAATCTCAAGTGGACCACACCAAAAGAAACAATATGGATAATGATGTTCACCATTGAAACCTTCCTAGGGTCCATAATGATATTTATTTGTTATCCAACCTATTCATAAGGTAACACAAACAAGGATGAAGGTAAACACAAATATAAGCTTGATCCAAAACTTATGTGGCCCCCAAGAAATTTTAAAGAATGGGCATTCAACTCACACTGTTTCCTGTGGTGTGGTCCACTTGAGCTTTAGATTGCTTCAATTTTTTTATCATGACCTAAAATGAGCTTCTAAAATGGATGGACAAGGTAGATAAGGCACATATATCATGGTCGGAACCACAAAAATTACTTAGTACGCAATACACGACTTCCTACTTATTGATTTCTTCAAATCATACCTGCCAGCACCATGGAAATGTCACCATCAAATACGCAAAGGATTTATAGACACGATATTAAAATTCCTTTAATAGGAGGGAGCCTCCCACTCGTGCCATGAATAAAAGTCTAGCTCCTACTCGTGCCATAAATCCTTTGGCGCGCGTGTGCCACCCAACCCAATAAATCAATTGGGATAGAAAGACGTAACATTGAAACCTTCATAGGGCCCACATGACGTTTATGTGTCATCCAACTCATTCATGAGGTGATCCCACTTAGCATGTAATCTCACACGACTTTTATGTGCCATCCAACCCATTCATTAGGTGATCCCACTTAGCATGTAAAGGAAACACTAATATTAGCCTAATCCAAAACTCCTTTGCCCCCATCATGATAACCCCAAATGAAGTATGACATGGGATTCATTATCATGCACCTGTTCAATCTTAACGGGCCTACTTTCATGATGCTTATAAGAAATCTAACCCATCCACCAATTTAGCCATTTCATTATAAAGTGTGGGCCTAAAATAGAAGTTGATTCAATGCCTGAATAAGTTCTACAGCAGGAAAATATTGGATAGTAGTCTTTAATAGTCCATTATTTATTTTCTTGTAGCCCACTTGAGCATTGGATCTGCCTCATATTTTGGTCCACTAGGTAAAATGGCCTGGCCAAACTAGTAACCAGGTTGGATTTCTGTCAAACATCACGATGGATCAAACAAACCGCACTCCTTTATATACGTCAGGAGTCCATTGATGAGAAAGGGTTGGGGGAAAGCTTGAACCCAATTCCCACAGTGATGAATATAAGCGCAATTAAAATTCATTGGGAGTTATATATTTTTGTCTTGATAAGACCCATGATCACGGAAGCCATTTTCAAAGCTACATTGATACGGAGGCAGAAGTGTGATCGCTCACCTTGTTATCATTGTTATAGTGCATCCCTTAAATCTTGGTTTGGCCCACTTTAATGATGCATGTGACAAATCTGACACATCCACCAACTTTGTCGTCTCATTTTAGGGTGTGAGCCAAAATTGAGGTTGGTCCAATGCACAAGTAAACCCCACAACAAGAATAAGTTAGACAGTGACCTTTAATGGTCCACTGTTTATTAGCTTATATCTCACTTGAGCACTGTATTTACTTCATCTTTAGGTTCGCTAAGTAATACGACCTAGCCAAACTTGTAAACGAAGTGGATTTCTCTCAAACATTAAGGTGGCCCCCGCTTATTTTAATAGTGGTGGCAAGACTGATTTGGCAATCTTGAAGAAAAGTTTTCTCAATAGTTGAACAGATGTAATAAAAAAAATTGTTACCTAAATTTATTTGGTGGCAATTACGAGGTTGTCCATGCCAAGATTAGTTCTGATAGAAGGCAAGACTTAGTTTGTGATTTGCAACGCGGAGTGCATGATTTACAACATAGGGGAGCGCATATATATAGCATTTGTAAGTTACTGTAGGCAGATTGGAGTCTAGATCGTCGTGTAGCGTAGCTCGATGGCATGAGAAGGTCGTGCTCTGGGTGTAGCTTCGTGGGAGCCCAGAGTTGCGTCGAATCCCGTCATTTACTCGATTATCAGACCACCGAGGTGAGTTAACCCTTTTGAATCCTTGATTAAACCTTAATTTGAGGTTAGTTAGTGTAGAAACACTAAGTTGTGGTTGTGATTCTGGTTTCCTCTAATTTTCAACCTTATGTATCGTCTCTATCGAATCACTCCGAAATCGGAGTGGTGGAATTGAGAAATTCCTAACCTCAAGATGATGAAATGCCCTTCAAGTTTTTCTTCAACATTTTTTATCTTACAATAGTTTAAATACTTAAAAAATCATAAAATTAACCTATGAATTATGCTATAACTCTTGCGATCTATCTTGCATATGCTAATTTTAGGGTGACTTGCTATAATCTTTAATTTTTTAACCTTATACATAAACACATAACATGCTTAGTTCCTTATATATGTTGGTTCACATACGCGTACTCTGTAACATGCCACAAATCTCTGGATTATAACCTTTATTGCAGGATTTATGAAATGTGGCAATCTGAACTCGCACTTATATTGAAAAAGTAATGTTGGATTTATGATAGTGTGGTTGTATTGTATATTTGATTAAGTACCTTTAACTATTAACCACCTTGTGTTTTGGATTAAATAAAATTTAGTTAAAACTTATCATATTTTGAATATCATTATGCCTTGTTGGCTTTGTTGGGTGGAATCCTATTTGTGCCTTGTTGGCTTTGTTTATGAGGAACCCTTATCGAATTATTTATGAATTTATGATGATAAGGTCTACTCGTTCAATCAAGGTTGGTCACTAGTTGTGAAGGTTTACTAAATAGGCTGGCTGTAAGATAGACTAATAAAGGTTTGATTAATCATGCATTCATAGCATTGGGACGTTATCGAGTGCCTAGTCATCGTTAATGCACGTTCCTGGAAGTATTTTCACTGGTGGCTAGTGCATTATTCGAGCGTCTATTTTATAGCGTTATTGGGTGGTTTGATGATGTAGTAGCTTGTGTAATTGTGCATTTTCGCTAGCTCCTAATCCACTGTTTGAATGACTCATTTGTTGGTACATTAGATATATACTATATGGTAACATGTACTGACAGGTATTTTTGCTAATTCCTAGCCCTTTTATGTTGCATTGCATGTTTTACTCCCAAAGCAAGCTGAATGAGTATCCTTAGTGTGATTTGGATTCATACATCTATACATTTTAATAAAATCGCATTATGATTTTCCATTACATTGTATGTTTTTCTTTCGAAACTATACTTAATCGATTTGTCAATTGTGTAATCTTGATGAGATTTATCACTGAGTTTGTCACTCATCATTGTTTGCTATGTGCATTAATTGCACCAACTAGATATGGCATGGGTAGATTGAGACAGTGAGCTAAAGATGACCCTATAAGTCATAGTGAGCAACTAGTTGTCGAAAAGCCTTGCTAGAGTGGTTGAGAGTAGGAGCTTGTGTTATAGATTTTAGTATTTCCTTGTTATCTCTTCTGTATTATGTACTTTGGTTATTTTGGATATTGCCCTTGTCAACTTTATTATAGTTATCTTTGTCCATCTCTGATTTTGCTATTTAATAAATATTATTCTGATTATTAGCTATGTGAAGGAATGTTAATTTGACTTTGCGGACGGGTAGGGATTTCACCCACATGCGGTTTTCCCAGTGAGATACTCGATTAATAATTGTAAAGGCATCATATCTAAAATTGCATTGGGGGATATTCGACGCTAATCGTGCAAGCTTACGGAGTTTGTAGAACTATGACTAAGCCCTAGAGGGGGTGATTATGACCGTTTAAAAATCCTTTTAAAAACTTATTGCCTAATTAAACTAATTAGCAATTCATAAAGTAATTAAAGCGAGAACACTTAGCTTCCAAGCTTAAGTAGGTACAATCATAAAGGCTAGCAATGAATAAGTAAATAAGCAAACTAGCCTAAGCACATAGATTATAAGCATGCAACATGATGAGCTTCTAATCAATGTGCAATAATCTAGACTACAAAAGATGTAGCTACTTAAGCAACTAGTATAAAAGTGAAATTACAAGATGTGTGTGAGAATCTATCGTTAATGCATAATGCACATTCCATTCCATTCCAACATTAATAAAATTGACAATTAAAGACAATGCAAGAATAAAAATGGCTCGTATGAAAATCTCAAACACAAGCATGTCTAGTGGTTCAACTATTTGTCTACTCCACTCCCGGCTTACGTACTCATCCCTTGAGCACACCGGATTTCACTATAATTGAGGTTTTAAATCAAGTTTACCTCTCAACCTTTACACTGAGGTTTTTGCACAGGTTCACCTCTCAACCTGAACGAAGATTTTCAAGGTTCATCTCTCAACCTAGGTGTTTGACAGGTTCCACCCAACCTACGAGTTCACAGGTTCCTCCTAACTTACACGTACGCACCCGTGTTAGTGGCTCCCCTTGAAGACTTGTTTAGGCCTGACAAACGTGTCAAGGATCGTCAAATGATCCTACGTGGTTTTAAGTAAGATAACCATCAACCTTAAATTCACACTTAATCCTACCAAAAAACATAAGTGTTAAGACTCATAAAGTCACAACTTACTTGTCTGATTAAGCACATTGTTCAGTGCCTTGTTGGGTTGCTTGATCCCTGGTCTCCTGTACTTCAATCAACTCCCTTTTGTTCCCCCCCCCCCCCCCCCCCCCTCGTGTTGCCACTGCGTCATCAATCACCCCTCATGTAATGCTTTTGAGATGCCCAAGGTGATAGGAGATAGTGTGAATTCTCTACAATTAGTAAAAGCGGGGTGCCTCAAGGAATTCCACCTAAAAAAACTTTAGAGATATTTAGGCGAAGGATCTACCTTTGGTCAAGGTGCCTAAAATATCTAAAGATCAAGAAAGAGTAAGTTCATCTTCATATGAGCTTTGAATGCTCTATCTTGTAATCATACACAATGAAGATGGCTTGGAATGCTTAGGATTAGAGCTTGATAGTATGGGCAATGAGGGTGGCTTCTAATGCACTCAAATCTCTCTCTTGAGACCCAAAATCGAGCCCAATCATTTTATAAAGAAATCTCTAACGGATAGAAAATGGCTAGAAATGACTAGTTATCGACCGGTCGGTTCTCACCAATGACCGGTCGAGCAGGGTCTCCGACAGGTTGAATTAGGCCTCGACAGGATGATATGTTGTTGTTCTAACTAGGCCATGAGCGACCGGTCACAGACTAGTCAATTTTAGGCCAGGGAATCCAGCGAGCTTGTTGTCCGATTTTGGCCATTGACGACCAGTCGGCCAGAGGCTGCAACCGGTTGGTAGACACATGAGTTGTGTTGTTTGTTTAGCTTGTTTTACAACAGCTCATACGACCTCTTTAGCCATGCTTTGGGTGATCTTTTGAGATGCTTAAGGTCAATCTAAGATGACTAAAAGTGTGCCTATTGGGTCGGGATCGTCTAGAGGTTTGGGTTTTGGTTTGATTCAAGGTTCAAGGCTTACCAATGCATCTCATTTACTTGTTTCTTCTTCCTTGATACAGCGAGTCCGCTTGAGTCTTCGGTCTTCATCTTCTTTAAGCTGAACCGACATCTAAACTCAAGACTTACATAATTGACAAATAAAGTGCACTAGTATGCCACTGAAAAATGCACCAACAATCTCCTCATTTGTCAATTACGTAACAAAAATTATAACTTATAAGAACAAAATATATGAACTCGATTACATTGATATTTAAATGAAATACAACTCAAAACATGTACAAATTAAGTAGTTCATCTTCAGTTTTTCCCCCATAACATGTCAATCCTACAAAACATAGTAAACTTGTTTTGGCAGGACTTGATCTTTCTCTCCCTTTTTATCAGCAATTGATAAACCAATTTCTTCCCCTTAATAATATACTAATTAAGGAAATGGAGAAGAGATTAGAGTATCGCAGTTTTAATTATAAGCACATGTTAACTAAGGAGAGTATAGGGTGCATGAACATTAAAATATTGAGCATGCATAAAACATGATCAATAAGAAAATGTAACTATCTAAGCATAGTTGACCATGCATAATTGGTCATATAAGATAAGCATTAAAACATAATAAGCAAAGCGTAAATTAGCATATAATTAAGTAGAAATTTAATAAGATTATTCTAACCTAAGCAGAATGATAGTCCAGCAGCAAAATACAACAATTGAAAGCATAGGCTAAACTATTAAAGTGGGCTAATGAGGCTTAAATCCTTTGATATGCCCAGGAGCATACAGATAAGGCTAAAATCTTCATATTTACCTATAGTATCCAGATTCTAGCTACCCTCATTAACTATTTCTAGTTTGATTATCCTAAGGGTAACTAATTTTCACAATTTCCTCATAAAATTCAACAAGAGGTGGGGGGTTGGGAACTCATTCTCCTATAAGGGATAGTGGTCGGGATTCTCTCTTAGATTAGGAGGAAGAGGGGTAATGGTGGAAGTCATGAGAATTCTCACTAGTTTTTTGCTCCCATCACTAGTAGAGTTACTGTGTTCAGATTTGGACTTATCTGTGTCATCCCATGTTATTGTCATAGCCTTCTTTCCTTTTGGTTTAGGATTTTTCGGACATTTCGGGGCAATGTGACCACGTTCACCACAGTTGTAACATTGGACGATTTTGAATTTTGATGATTTCTCTTTAAACTTCTCATCATTATTGTCATTTTTGTCACAACTTCTCCCTCTCTCAAATTTGAGGAATCTTTTGTATTTCTTGTTCAATTTTTTTCCTCATCATCACTATGTTCGGAAGACTCACTCTCAATCTCTTTTTGGTTATGTGAGTGTTTATGTGAAGTCTTCGAGGCGATGCTTTTCTACTTAAAGGAAGCCTTAAAGTGTAGTTCATGAGTTTGTAGGGAACTTAAGAGTTCTTCTACTTTCATGTTATTTATGTCTATACACTCTTCTAAGCTATGACTTTGGAGCTAAATCTCTCTGGGAGGAACGTAAGTATTTTTTCTATAAATTTTTTCATCCGGAACCTATTCTCCTAAGCCACACATGGAGTTATAAATTAAATCCAATCTAGTATAAAACCCATTAAAGATTCATCCTCACCCATTTTAATATTTTCAAATTATGTGGTGAGGAGTTGCATTTTGGAATGTTTGATGATCGACGTTTCCTCATGTGTGGTCTCTAGGATCTCCCAAGCTGATTTGCTAGTCTCATAATTATATATACTATTAAATTATTGGATGAGGTGAAAGAAAATATTACATTAAGACCCTTGGTCACTCCAATTTCTTATATGTTTTGAGTTGGGTGATCAAAACTCCGTCTCGATCCACCGTTTCCATCGGTGTGGTTCAACCATCTTTTACAATGTCTCATATTATTGGATCAAGGGACATTAAAAATACTCGCATTCAAGCTTTCCAGTACGCATAATATGACCAGTCAAAATATGGTGGTCGAGTGATAAAACTACTCCCATCTTGAGTAGATATCGTGTTATAGGTCCGGTATTGGATCTTACTCTAGATGGTTAAGTCCTTGAAGAGCAACTCGCTCTGATACCAATTGAAATTGCATCAGGGAATACCCTACGTTAATTACGAAAGCTTACAAACCTTATAGAACTATGGCTAAGTCCTAGGGGGCGATCAGGACCATTTAAAAATCATTTTAAAAACTTCTTGCCTAAGTAAACTAATTAAAGTAAGAACACTTAGCTTACAAGCTTAAGTGGGTCCAATCACAAAGGCTAACAATAAATAAGCAAATTAGCAAATTAGCCTAAGCATATAAATTATAAACATGCAACATGATGTGCTCCTAATCAATGTGCAATAATCTAGACTATAAAAGATGTAGCTACTTAAACAACTAGTCTATAAGTGAAAATCTAAGATGTGTGTGAGAATATACCTATCAATGCATAGCACACATTCCATTCCAACATTCATATAATTGAAAATTAAAGACAATGCAAGAATATAAATGGATCAAATGACAATCTCAAATATAAGCATGTATAGTGGTTCGACTATTTGTCTACTCCACTCCCGGCTCACGTACTCTTCTCTTGATCACACCGGATTTCACTATAATAGAGGTTTTAAATCAAATTTACCTCTCAACCTTTACATGAAGGTTTTTATACGGGTTTACCTCTCAACTTAAATGGAAATTTTCAAAGTCCATCCCTCAACCTAGGTGTTTGACAAGTTTCACCCAACTTAGGAGTTTACAGGTTCCTCCCAAGCTATACATACGCACCCGTGTTGGTGGCTCCCCTTGGAGACTTATTTAGGTCCGACAAATGTGTCGATGATCATCAAACAACTCTATGTGGTTTTTAAGTAGGATAACCATCAACCTTAAATCCACACTCAATCCTAACAAAAGGAATGAGCGCTAGGACTCCTGAAGTAATAACTTACTTGTCAGATTGAGCCCCTTGTTTAGCGTCTTATTGGATTTCTTGATCTTCGCTCTCTCGTGCTTCAATCAGCTCCCCCCCAATCGTGTTGCCGCTGTATCGTCAATGCCTTAACTCCACCGATCAATCACCTCGCTTGTGATGCTCTTGAGATGCCCAATGTTATAAGAAATGGTGTGAATTCTTTACAACTAATAGGAGTTGGGTGCCTAGAGGAATTCCACCTAAAAAGATCTTTAGAGAATTTAGACGAAGGATCTACTTATGGTAAAGGTGCCTAAAAAATCTAAATATCAAGAGGGAGTAAGTCCATCTTTATATGAGCTTTGAATGCTCAATCTTTTGATCAAACACAAGAAAGATGACTTGTAATGCTTAGGATTAGAGCCTAATGGTATGGGCAATGAGGGTGGCTTCTAATACACTCAAATCTCTCTCTTGAGACCCAAAATCGAGCCCAACCATTTTATAAAGAAATCTCTAGCTGTCGACCGGTCGGTCCTCACTGACGACCAGTCGAGTAGGGTCTCCAATCGATCGGTGGACCAGTTGAATTAGGCTTGGACAGGATGATATGTTGTTGTCGTAACTAGGCCATGAGCGACTGGTCTTGGACAAGTCGTCGACTGGTCACGGACCAGTCGATTTTAGGCCAGGGACTCCAGCGAGCTTGCTGTCCCATTTTGGCCATTGACGACCGGTCGACAGACACATGAGTTGTGCTATTTATTTAGCTTGTTTTATGGCAACTCATGCAACCTCTTTTATCATTCTTTGGGTGATCTTTTGTGACACCTAAGGACAATCTAAAATGACTAAAGTGTGCCTATTGGGTCAAGGTCATCTAAAGGTTTGGGTTTTGGTTTGGTTCAAGGTTCAAGGTTCACCAAGGCATCTCATTTGCCTATTTCTTCTTCCTTGATGCAGCAGGTCCGCTCGAGTCTTCAATCTTAATCTTCTTTAAGCTCAGCCAACACCTAGACTCAAGACTTACGTAATTGACAAATAAGGTGCACTAATATACCGCTGAAAAGTGCACTAACAATATCCAAGCCACAAAAATCAAAATATCGCAGAGTGGGTATCAAAACAATTGTTTATTATCGAACTAACACCCTCGACTTCAGGATTTAAGTCTCCGTACTTAAGTGCTGAATTTTGGGGCATTATAGTACTCTTACATATAATTAAAATTAAAGAGAAGTAAATAAATTTGTACAATTAAATATTTATAAATAGAGAGTAGGATATGAAAAAAAAAAAAATCAATGTCAATTCTCATCAATAGTCTACAGGAATGACTTCTAATTCAGGCACGTCATTATGATTAAATTCTTTATATCTTCTTAATTGATGTATACGATGATCCATTATTTTATAACTAGCAAAAATATCCAAAATAATGCAACTAGAAGTGTGATATAGTTGTAACATGTTATGTGTTTAATAACAACGTCGGTTCTTCAAACTTTGTTACTCACATTTTTAACTTTAAAACAAAAGCCAATTGATTATGTGACCAAGCCATGACAATTGGTATTAGTTGGCAGAGTTTTCAAGCCGACTCAACAAATGTTATAGAGATATGATTGAGTCACAATAGGCAACGAGCTTCCATGAAACTTAGCTCGAAATCTCATTTAGTTAAAGTTGATGTAGCAAAGTTTTTAGTCAACCTATGGAATTTTAGAACTATAAATGGGCCATACATGTCTATTTGACAGAACTATGGATGTTACAGTCTAGGCCATTTTTCTTGTCTCTTGCATTATTTTTCTTTTCTCATTATTTATTTATTAATATTAAAATGTTTACTACAAGGTCGCGGAGAGTCCTCATCAAACATTGGGTCATAAGATTAACGGTGTTAATCATATAGAAGTAGCTGACTCTATGAAGATGACCATATGAGTATATCATTCACCTCATCATACATGAGAAAATTGTCTTGTGTAGATGCATGAGGATCGGGTAAGTGACAGTTACTCATTGAGAGTTTTATAAAGGATACATGACTTATTCTTGCACATCTATATGAAAACACATGTGCTAATTTGGTGCATGTGTGAAAGATTTGATCAATCAATTAGATAATCCTTGTTATAATATTTTAAGAACAAGAAAAGTTTACTCATTAGGCTGATAGTTATGGTATTGCTAGAACAATTCCCGGTCAAAGTCGCTCGACATGATGTGCCCGCATCAACTACTTCATTCGCTGTTACATATGGATTGATGCTTCATCTGCCTAATTCGTGAAAGTGAGAATTGTTCCCACAAAGACAAGGCTTAAGCCTTCAACTTGTAGGCTACGAGTTTGACTTTTTTCTCCTTATGAATCTCCATATAGTTGAATATTTGTTCAACTTAAAAAAACCAATCAAGAAAGTCCTCGATGTGGAGTTGGCCATTGAAGCTAGGGAAGTTAACATTTTTTTTTTGAAATTTCCATTTTGATCTGACCTAGCACCTCTTCGCTCTTCTTGTTGGAGAATCATATCATAAATCTCCTCACTAGTAGATCCATCATCATTGGGTTGCGGCGTTCAATTCGCCATCGGTATGACACCACGAACATTATGACCGCGAGCCCCAATACCAACTTCATACCGCTCATCATCATTAATACGACTATCTATTGAACGGTCGATCACTGCATGCAGTTCTTGTATGGCTTGTAGACTCTCCTGCTGGAAATCTTCAAATGCTGCCACTATCATGGGATTGTTCCCTGAAGCACCGTCCATGAGATTGTTGCTCGCACCATTGTTAGATGTCATCAAATCAATAAAAAGCCTCGCTCTGATATCAACTGACGTAACGAAGAACGTGAATCAATGAGAAGAAGATCACCATCTTCCTCAAATAGGCAAAACCTTGAATCTACAAGATAAGAAAATGAAATTTAAAATTGTATTGAGAGACGATTTTCAGACTTCCCAATTACATCACCTATAAAGATAAAGCAAAATCCTAATTCATTTAGAAATTACCCGAAATAGCAAAATTCTTAGTTACTTGAAACAATAAAAACTTTTAAAGCCTAATTTACCAAAAAGTAAAACATTTAGATAAACTTTACCGGAATATTCTCAGCTTAATTAAGAACAATTTCTAAAACGACATAAATTTATAAGATTAAAAATATGATGAAAATAGAAATTTCCAAACATAATATTTTTTTCTTTTCAAAATCATATTGTTGGATCGAAAGGGTGCATTTTATGGTGAAACCAATGATTTATGGTCTAGACTTCAAACGACAATTGCCCCCTACTCGGAATGAATTTCTTCGATGCGGACACGCATGGGGCTTAGTTACGTCATGCCTTACGTAGGACTAGACCTAGATCAGAATGATTACTTATGCTTTCGTTCGGACTTCGATTGTCAATTCTACTAAGAATGCGGCTACAGCTCTCTCTGAATCAGTTTACCTCATTGAAGCTATCTAGACTGTAGCTTAGAAATGAGCTCACAACCTCATAGATCCAACGTCTCAGATCTCTCCACATGAGATTTCTTGGAAATTATTCCAACGTTAAGAATCCCACATCGTACCACTTTTATGGGCTGTCAACAAATGGGGTTCAGATCAGTCCTTTGAGTTACCATGCCTGATAGGTTGGGTCTTGTAGGAACCGAATGCTTATGGTTCTAAGCCTCTTTTTTAGGACCAAACGAAATCTGATTGGTTCGGTTACCCATTGGGTCGTTGGCCCATTCGTTTGGGGTTGGGTAAGTCTAGTCCAGATCCATGTCAAATAAGGGAATTAACATGGTTGGGCCTACTTGAATGGATGTATTAGATCACACACGTGTACCCCTTTTAACACGTTTATCATGTAAACATGATATTTAAAACGTGTCTTGCGGGGCAAACCTCATCCCATGGTAAAACAAAGGGCGTGTTTTATTTTTTGAAGTCATGGTAAATACAAGTAAAGAGTAATTATTACTCTTTTGCGTGTTTGAAAATCCATCCCATTTGTCGCATTGAAAATTGGTCTAAAATGGTAGTTGAAATTTGTGGGCCTCATCATGGTGTATATGATATATCCACTTTGTCCAAAAGTTTTACCATAACTTTTTCAAGCTTTAGTTGAAAAATGAGGCAGGTCCATCACTCAAGTGGTCCACACCAAACAAAAGAGCAATTCTAAGAAAATTTTAACAATATGTGCTCATTTTTTTGTTTCATTTCTTGTCGTTCAATTGAGCTTTGGATATACCTTATTTTTTAAATCATTTCATAAATTTAAGTGACATAATGAATGGACGGTGTGAATTCGTGACATAATATATGGTGTGACTCACATATATTTTGTGGCATCCTCTATTTTAACAACCAAATGCGGCAGTTAAATCAAAGCGTTAAATCCCAAAGGAAATTATAATTACATATTTGCCTGTATCTACAAGGACTTAAAAAAGTCAAACACACCCAAAGTGTAACCTTTTCTGGGAAGGTCTTGGAATGTAAATTCCACATTAATTATATGGTTTTTTATTGTTTATTTATTTTACTTTAATTCCTTACTAATTAGGAACTGCACTTTTAAAATAGTTCGCCACCATTTAAAAAGGGTGGATCACTCTTCGAACATAGTTCACCACCATGTAAAAAGTTGGTGACTCTTCAATAATACACGTTCACCACCATGTAAAAAGTTGGTGACTCTTCAATAATACACGTTCACCACCATGTAAAAAGTTGGTGACTCTTCAATAATACACGTTCACCACCATGTAAAAAGTTGGTGACTCTTCAATAATACACGTTCACCACCATGTAAAAAGTTGGTGACTCTTCAATAATACGCGTGGCATAGCTACATGGTAATTCAAACGACGCAGGTTGGCTGGTGGCGCGAACACCAGCCAGGAAGCTAGTGTCAAAGCTATGTGAGTCGCACCCTGATGTACCTGTTTTATCCACATTGTCCATCCATTTGAAAAGATCATTTAAGATATGAAATAAAAAATGAGTCAGATGCAAAGATTAAGTGGCTCACACCATAGGAAACAGAGGGGATTCAACATTCACCGTAGGAAAATTTTTGGGGGTCACAGAAGTTTCGGATCAAAATGATATTTGTGTTTTCCATTCATCCATATCTTTATGATCTCATGAACAATTTGGATGACAAATAAACATCACGGTGGGTCCTAGGAAGGTTTCAATGGCGAACGTCATTCTTCACACTGTTCCGTGGTGTGATCCAATTGAGCTCTATATCTAACTCATTTTTTGTCTCTTCCCTTAAAATGTGCTGTAAAAATTGATGGACAGCGCGGTAAAACAAACACATCATGGTGGGACCCACAGAGCATTGATTGCTCGGTGGTGTTCCCGTCACCAGCCAAGCCACGTCCAATTCAAACCATCCAATTGTGGGGCATCTAACATCCTGTGGATGGAGACATGTCCAAAACCATACTAATCAAGCAATTGATGGCTGAAAGCAAAACATTGAATGTTCCTCAAGTGCATTCCATTGTTTCTAGCCCCTCCAAAATGAATCATCTATTTGGACGGTCTGGGTTGCCTTATGAGGGGCGCGGTTTAGGTACTATAGCTAAAGACGGATGGTATTGTCAGGGGCTCTATGGGTCCCACCATATTGTATCTGTTTTCTCAAAAAATGTCCATAAAAATAAGGCAGATCGTAGGCTAAATTGGACAACACCACAGAAGCACAGGAGACCATGATACCACCGTTGAACCATTCCTAAGGGCCACGGTGATATTTATTAACCATCCAACCTTTTTAAAACGCTCACATAAACCTGGATAAAGGAAAAACGTAAATATCAGCTTGATCCAAAACTTCTATGGCCCTAGAAATTTTCAACGGTAGACAGTTAATATCCAATGTTTCTTGTGGTGTGGTCCACTTTATCATTCGATCTACCTCCATTTTGGGCTCATGCACTGAAATGAGCTTTCAAAATGGACTGACAACTTAGATAAAATGCATACATCATTGTGGGCCCCACAGAGCCCCTGAACGTCCGTCTCTTGGTACGTCCCGGTTGGCCAATCCGCGCCTCGGATTGAGTCACCACCGATTTCCAAATAGCATCGGAATGTCATTCATCTTGATTCCTGTGCGAGTTTAACACGATTTAAGAAATAGTGTTTACTCTTCAAAAGCAAACATGGCATAGTCATAAACCAATCCAGTCCATCCAAATCACTGACCCAACCGTGGATGGCATATAAATAAAAAATTGAAAGTCATAACATCTTTCAGTTTGAATTTAAACCACTCACTGTATTTATAACCATCTATATGACAGCCGTTAGTTAGATGCTTAGAATTTATTGATCAAAGTGATTGTACCTAACGATTTGGATGGTCGGGATAGTTTTAAATTCATGCCACGTGTGAGGAGGATGAGTCACCACCATTTTCTAAGTGGTGCAGAACTAACATAGGAGTTTACAACAAAAATTCCTCCCACCACTCTTTATCCGTTCCAACGGTTGAGATCTGTTTCTCTCCATTACTCTACCCACGATCACCACCGTCCAATCCTCGTGTCTGGTATGGAGTCATTTATCTCATCGCACGCTTCTACGCTAGAATTGCAGGGGCACTCTCGCTCTTTCGCTCCATCCTCTTTCTTCATCTCTCACGTCTCTTCCTTCTCTATATATCTCTCTCTTCCCCTCATCTCTCTCTCATTTTTCTCTCTCGTTTTTCTTCTCTTCATTTCTCTTCTCATTTCTTCGAAGAAGGCAGATATCCTTACGTTTCAAAATCCTCAGCTCTCGGAATCGACGAAGAACAGGTTCGATCTCATTCTACCTATCCTTTCATATAAAATTGCAATCATGTATTTGATTCTCCTTTATTTCTTCCACCAAAGCAGAGATTTGTTCTTGTTCGTGTGGTTTTGTACCTTTTTAGGGTTTGGATGGAGTCGATTTTTTCATTTAGAAACCCTAGATTTGCATTTTTAATTGACCGGAGGGACGTGCCCTTAGTACAAATTCGTTAAATCTTGGTAGACGTGTCCGTCAATACAGACCTATGATCTCCTGGTCCCATTGTGGATTGGAGCGTGGGCTGAAAGTGTCACTGATAGGTGAATGCAATCGTCCGATCTCCGTCTGTAGAATGAAATGATGAAGATAAGATTTTCAGTGATTCAGCGGTCCATATTGAACGTGCGGAGTCCAATGGTTAAGATCATCTGAGCAGTGCAGCATGTTGTGGATGGTCTGGATTGATGTACATTGACCCCCACACACATTGTGGATGATTTGCCCACACTGCCACAGTGCCACACTGGGTGGTAGTCCTTTTGAGCCTTGTAATTATGGTAGAGTGGAATGAGAATTGTGGGGTTGCAACCTCCCTATGAAAATCTCAATTATTATCTGGCTTTTGTTTTCAATTGCATTGATGAAATGGGCCTTACCTACTTAGAATAATGCATGCTTCAGTCATTCCTTGGAGGGATAAGCTAGTGTTTGCCATTTTCTTTCACTCAACTAAACAGTCACTTATATTAATATCCAAATCAGTCATTGGGTAGGCTGTACCCTGGGCGGGCAATACCCTGATAAACCAGACTGAGCAGAAAATCTCAAACATTTTATTGGAGAACTTGTAGGGAAAGGAAAGTAGGCGGTTATAAAAATTTCAACCAAAGTTCCTTTAAACTATCTATCTTTTTCCTAAGATTGTTCTAATCCATGGGTTAGAATTGTCAATTGCTATGAATAGGTTATGGTCCAAGGTAGGCGTACGTGATGGTTGGTTTAGATCCCATAAACATTTTCCTTCTGTACGAAAAGTGACTCTCATTGATGACTAAAGAAAAAGAAAGTGACAAACATCCTAGGATTCCTTAGCCATTGTGCTGCACCCCATGAGAACCTGTGACTCAATGGCTTGTGATCCACAGTTCATCATGTTGGTCCTATTGTGGATTGGCTGCACTAGGAAATTCACCGATTGGATGATCTTAGCTGTCCGATCAATGACCTGCAAGTTGAATATAGAACAAACTATCTGCAACGATCTGTGTTGACATGTAAATAGTCCACCAATTAGATGGTCGGATCGTCACAATCTATGAAATTAGCAGAAAACGGTCTATCTGCGTTGATGTGAGTCCCGCCCGGTGAACGCTCTGGATCATGGACCATCAAACCATGTGCCTTTATGTGGACGACCATGCTAGCATGACTTGGGTGGTTATGGGGCATTGACTTGCACTAACCAGTCATCAACTGGGGGAAATGTGCATGAGATCCACCGCATACATCAGTGCATTTGCTTGGTTTTCACCCGAGAGCCCAATAATCAGGTAGATCCAAAAACAGGTGGTCACATCACAGGGTTACAATGTAAAATCATGCCGAAGCCTTTAAATGTGCGTGGTGTGTCCGCATGAGCCTCAAAATGGCCTGATTTTTGAGGCATTCCTTCATCCTACTGGGGCGCGTCGGATGAATGGATTTGATGGCATATTTACACCACGGTGGGCCTCACACACAATGTGGAGGGTTTTAATGATGGGTGTCTCCACCCAACTGTTCCTTGTGATTTGGTCCACTTTGAGTTTTGGATTGGTTTGATTTTCGAGCTTGGGGCCAAACATGGGGTGGTGCACCTGATGGAAGCAGTGGGTCTCACGAAAAGAAAGTTCTTCCCCCATGTTAGTGCAAGTCACCCATACTATACCTGCACGAGTCTTGCTAGCACTTCCGTTATATTGGATTGTTTTTTTTTACTATTTTTGGGGGTGCCAAGGGTGGGCTTCAAATTAGGTGGAGCATCGAAGTAATTGTTTTGCAAGCAAAGGGCTGGGTTTTGTTATGAGCAGCAGATTCTTTATTGGTTACGTGAGAATACCCTCAAAGTTATCTACTTTATTGGGTACTTGGGATGGGGACTTGGGCTGACTTCAACATCAACCAAAATTTAGTGAGGGAATCAACTTTGCGATTGGCAATGGTGACAAGGTGCAGTTTTAGGAGGATATTTGGATAGAGGAGAAGTTGTTCCAGGAGGTTTTTTAGGTCAGTTGGATGCCTCCATGTCGAAGGAACCTCTTAGAAGAGGAACTTGAGGATTTTGTGAAGCTACAAGGTCTGCTCCAAACTTGCTCACTTGTTTTGGGAGAGCAAAAGATAGAATGGTTTGGAATGGGGAAAAATTGGGTTGTTTCTTGGTTTGTTCCTTAAATGATATGCTTCGGCCATCACTTATGGGAGAGACGTGCAAGCACGTCTTTTGCATGGACCAAGGTATTCTGTAACGGTAACGGTGGCTGTAATGGCCACCACCACTACTTTTATGATTCGGGCTGTAGCGGCCATTATGGCCCCCATAACAGCTGTTACTATCTCTTTTTTTATTAAAAAAATTCAAAAAACCTGTGTTGGCCTTGTAATGGACCGTTATGGTCTTTATGGGAGGTGTAATGGGCCATTACGGGTCATTTTTTTTTGCAACGGCCATTATGGCCATTACATCCCCGTAACGTGTAACGGTTGCCACGGTTACTTTTATGTAATGGCCTTTACAGCCTTGTAACAGCTGTTATGGCACACTATGGTATAGACCTATGGTGCCCCTTCAAAAGTGACGACATTTGCTTGGCTAGCGAGGAGGAAGAGGACGCTGATGATGGGAACCTTTAGAAAAGATCTACAGTGCTTCCTAATATTTGTGCGATGTGTTTGGAGGACGTGAAAATGTTAGACGATCTATTCTTACACTGCCCTTATGCCCATAAGATGTGGAGTACTTTCCCAGGCAATTTTACTATCTAGTGGGTGATGTTGGAATCAATTAGGGATCTCTTCCTGGCTTGGCATGGGGTTGGGCTTAAGAAAATGGGAAAGTGGCGTTGGATATTGGCTTTACTAGCTGGCCTATCGACAATGTGGGGTGAGAGAAATGGTAGATGCTTCTAGAATTCGTGCACATTGGTAGTTGAGGTGTCTGCCAAGGCTAAACGGAAAATTGTAAATTTTCTTTTATTCTTGGCTTGTAATTTCCTTCTCTGTTTGTAGTTTTTGTGCCATCTTGACACCTTCTCTAATAAATGCTGTTACCTTTCACACACACGCACACACACACACACACAAAAAGAAAAAGAAAACCATCGTGCAAAGTGTGAGCCATATTCCAATGAAGGGTCAGGCACTTGGGCAGCTGGGCTCCTATTACAATTTACTATGATTTTGAAAATGGTGGCGGCTTATTGTTGTTAAATAGCATAAGCGATTGTATGCGACCTAAGGGAGCTGTGCACATCTGCGATCATGCGACTGCCATCGTAGAACCCTTTATATATATTATCACATAAGCGATCACATATGTCATCGCAAAATCGCATATGCAATGCCATAATGCCCAATGTTCATAAAATAGCTTATGCCACCATGGCACATGCGATATATGCTCTCAGAATGGCATATGCGATCGCATTAGCACTGGTGCCTTGTCTTCATCACATGTGGTTCTCGTGTACAAGCTATCCAGATCATCCAAATTGTGGGTCACATCGTGGATGGAGCATATATCTAAACCCACACTGATTAAGAGCTCCCAATCATTCAATTGATGGCTATCAAATGAATGGTTAAAAGTAAAATACCAAATGGTCCATTTGAAGGGCAAATCAGACGGTTCTGATAATCTTCTTTGTGAAATTCTTGGTTATGTTCCATCTGCAGTTCAAAGGTTTGAATAATCTGGATTTCGCTACTACTATGCCATATGTATGGTGGAAGAGTCATCACCTTTTTCCAAATGGTGCTAAATTGTCACAGGAGTGTAGCCCTCCATTGAAGGACACATTCTTTTTGTAATAATTGCTTTAGTGTAGTAAGGGATCCCTTGTCCATTGCTTTGGCCAGAATGATATATGCAAGTTAGACCCCTCAAGAAATGATAGATGCAAGTTAGTGACATTTAGTACCTGTTCTTCCAATATTGTTGTTAGGTCATCGTGGTTGTTTTGTAGAGGCTAGTAGAGGAAATGGAGTTTCTAAAAGCTCATCTGATCTAGAATTGCTGTTTGTATGACAATGCTTGTTTGTTACAATGTTGTTTGGATGTCAATGTCTGAAAATCATTTTAATGAAAAGTTAATCCGGTATTATCAGTTACCAATGTCGCGGTATTGTTTTAGCACCACAATTAGGGCAGTATACACTAAAATATCGTTATTATGACTAATCTTCAATTATGGGCTAGGAACTTCCAATCTGGAAGATATCGGGGCGTCGTCCATTCACTTTCTTGTGCCACAACTAGACAGTTAAGAAGAGAAATTAAGTAACATTCCACATTCAACTAAAAAATCGGCCCAAACTTGGGGCCTAGAATCTTCCAATTTGGAAGATATTTGGGGCATGGCCAGTCTCTCTACCTGTGTTGCAAGTGGACAGTTAGAAGGGAAATAGAGTATTCTGCATTCAATAACAAGAGAATTGTACTCAATCCTTTGACCGAATCATTGATACATTGTGCAAGCTACGAAAGTTCCACTGTTGATGGAGTCAAATCTCAATTGTACACAATCCCCGATGGTCTAAACAACTAGGAAATATAAATTAAGGAAAACATTAGCTCAAGATGTCTTCATTAGGATTGTGAAATGCATCTTCTATTGTAGGCAATTAATTGCTTTCTCTGCTTTGTTTCCTCTCTTTGAACTCTACCAACATATTGTGCCATTCTCGTAACTTCTACTGATGCACTGTACAACCTTCTCCTTGTAAACCTAGGTGCACAAAGCCACAAAGGCTTGAATTCCTTACCATCGATTTGAGAATAGATTCTTCTGGAACTCTTTCTTTGGAAAAAAAAGTCAATTCTCCTATGATACAATAGAAGAAAAATGCAATTAATTTTAAAGCCAAAGCATTTCAAATATATATATTTTCTTGAATGGCAACCAAGGTGTACCAAATCGGTTACGATACGGGCGTATCAACCATTTAGTATCGGGAGCGACCGTGATTGTTACGCAATATGGGGTTGAAAGGGGACGGGCCTGAAATTTCGAAGTGTAATGGCTGTTACTGGGATTGTAACGGCCGCTATAGGGCATGACGGCTTTTAACCCGTAGCAGCAATTTCAGGAAAAAAACTGAAAAAAAAGGAAAAAAAATACATACCTTCTTTGTTTTCTTCTTCTTTTTCTTTTGCTACCAGCCTGTGGCGGCTACGGTGGCCAGCAACTCTCTCTATTTCTCTCAGTCTCTCTCTTCTTCCGCTGCGAGGTTGTGTGGCCAACAACTCTCCCTCTCTTTTTCCCCTCTGCACTCTCTCTCTCTCTCTCTCTCTCTCTCTCTCTCTCTCTCCCTCCCCCCCCCCCCCCCCCCCCCCCCTCTTCTCTTTTCATTCCCCCCTCTTTAAATGACAATGAAACGTGGCTGATCCATAACTGTGTTTTAGGGTTTTTTTAATACTTTGGTGGTGCATGATGCTGTCTGTGCACGCACACTGTTTCGTGGGCCCACCTTGATGTATGTGTTGTATATCTATACCATCCATCAGTTTTTCCAACTCATTTCAGTGCATGGTCTCTAAAATGAAGCAAATCCAAATCTCAACTCTCAAGTGGACCACACAATAAAGATTGAATGCCCACCATTAAAAAGTTCCTAGGGCCCACTGTAATGTTTATTTGCCATCCAACCTGTTGATAAGGTCACATAGATCTAGATGAAGGGAAAACACAAATAGCAGCTTGATCCAAAACATTTGTAGTCCCAAGAAGTTTTTAATGCTAGGAATTCAATCACTACTATGTGGTCCACCTCAGATTTGGATCTGCCTCATTTTTGGGGCCATGACCCAAAATGATCTGGCAAAACAGATTGACAGCATGGATATACAGCACATGCATCGACGTGTGCCCCACGTTCAGGGCCTCACCCAATCAGATTGGTTAGTGTAGCACACACGACCGACCTCAGTGGTGTGTTGACGTGGCAAAGTTTTGTGGGCCCCACCATGATGAATGTATTATATCTACAACGTCCATCCATTTTTCTAGATTATTTTAGGGCATGAGCCCAAAAACAAGGCAAATCCAAAGTTCAATTGGACCACACCAAAGAAAATAGTGGGGATTGAACGCCTACCATTCAAAACTTCTTGGGGGCCACAGAATTTTTGGACCAAGCTGATATTTGTGTTTTCCCTTCATCTAGGTCTGTGTGACCTTATGAATAGGTTGGATGGCAAATAAACATCATGGTGAGCCCTAGGAAGGTTTCACTAGTGGGCGTTATTGTCCCCACTGCTTTTTGTGGTGTGGTCCACTTGGACTTTGGATTTGCTTCATTTTTTAGCTCATGCCCTAACATTATATGGCAAAATGGATGGACGAATTGTATATAACAAATACATTACTGTGGGGCCCACAAAACTTTGCCACGTCAACACATCATTGAGGTCTGTGGTGTGTGCCATGCTACGCTATCTGAGTCCCACCTAATTCGGGCCCTAAAAAAGTTATATATGATGCATGTATTAACTTAAATTAACCAATTAAAAGATGGGACTGTTGTTGCTAAGTCACAATCCCAAAATCAAATTGTTTGAACGATTTTAACCATTAATTTGCGGGCACTTATTTGTTTTTAAATAGAACCATTTTATATTTTTATTCTTTTACCATCCAACAAATGTCCACCAATCCATTAGTGGGATAAGTGCTAATAAATTGGATGAATTTGAGGCTGATTTGGCGTATTGAGTGGGCCTCAAATCCGTGACACCGTACACCTGAATTTGATTTCAATTTTTTCTTAAGATTTATTGGGAGAAATGATATTTTTTTTGAGGGATAAATTTTTTGGGAGAAATGATATCAAATTGTTAGATAGAGAAATTACATGATAGGACACAAAAGTCTCTGGAGTGTATGTTGAAATGAAATGTACGCGAGTTGCGAGGTATGCAATATATAAAAACTATAAATGATAGTAAAACGTGCAAATGTGAGATGTTTTGGTCTTACATTCATTCTAATAATTTGTCACTGATGTTATGTAGTTAGAAAATTAAATATAAAATGTTTGCAGTCAATCCCAGGTTATTATTAGGTTCATAAATTCATTCAACAGCCCGATGCAACATTCTCACCAAAGAGTTTACTATTACACTACCATAAACATGTTCAAAACGTAAAATAAATGCATATTTGAAACATTTACATTTTTTTTTGGATTTTTGGATATTTTTCTAGCATTTTTTGAGCAACAAAAGAAAGGTCAGTGGTGTGGAGGCTGGCTCTTTTGGCTGGTTTTTGGAACCTGTGGGCTGAACGCAATGCTCGGTGTTTTGATGGCAACTGTTCTTCTCAAGTTCAGGTTCGAAGGTGGTTTTAAGGGCCATTATTGAATGGGCTGTCGTGATCTGATCCTAGTGTGTTCTATGCTGGAAGTGTAGCCCTTTTGCATTTGTTTTTGTATTCTTTTCTTGGTTCTCCACGCTTTTCTCAATAAAATTTCATTCATAATCCTTTAAAAAAAAAAAAAAAAGAAAAAGAAAAAAAAAGGAACAAAAGAAAAAAATCAACTGATGCGGGGGCGTATCGGTAGTTATGGCCCCCGTATCGGCCGTTACGCCGATTCTCTGTATCGATAACAGTGGTGACCGTTACGGCCACTGTTACCGATACAGAACACCTTGATGGCAATTGAAACTTTATTATGAAGGAAAAAACAAAACCAAGCAATCAACTAGGATGACGAGGGATCATATTATGCAATTTAACCATTCTTTATGGGGTGATTGTCTTGGTCTTCTAGAAAGTCACTCTAATGTGAATAAAGAGTTCCTTGGATCCCAAGAAAAGGAATTGGAATCAGTGTTATAGGCCTTACTTGGCCCCTATAAAGGTTGCTCTAATCTGAATAGAGAGTTTCATGGGCCCAACTAAGGGGTTCCAAACAGTTTAGGACTATTACGAGACTTATTGTAACGACCCGAGATTTTCGACTCTCGTGTATAACACGACGGCCGAATTCCCAAGTAAATCATGGACTAATTGATTTGTTAAATAATGAAATATAGCATTCAAGCACAATGGCGGAAACAATTATCATCTTATTCTATCAAACTTACTATGTCATCATCAATGTTTAAATAAGGGAACCAACCAATATCCATACTGATTAATTAAAATACAAAACCATGTCTTCTCTTGAAGACTTATTACAATTCCATAAATTTATCAACTACTCAAAAGAAATATTTAATAAATGATAACATCAATTAAGTTTCTCTAACATCGTCATCCGCCATGTGATCGTACGAACATCGAACTGTTTTCCTTAAAAATCGGGTTTAATACCTGGATCATCACCTGCATCATCTAAATTGTGTTTGGGATAGCGTTAAACGCTATCATAGTGGGGAATATTCCCTCCAAGACTATCAAGAATAACAATGTATAAAACTCAGAGTAACGCAACACAATAATATCTTTATTCAAACAAAACAATTAAGTAAAAATCTTTGTTAATGCGATGCATGGAATGCATGCTCTGGCTAAGGCACCCTGGCTAGAATCACAATACATGAAGTGGGAGACTCCCTGTTACGACTTCATGTTAGCCACTAGTCACCAGAGGTTCCTGGGACGCACAAGCCCATACTTTTGCCCGACCACGTGAGAAACGGGACGCTCATAGCCCAAATCCACACGTGACAGTGTACGGGAGAAGTAGGACGCTCTAGCCTATTCTCAATTCCGTACACCCACATGGAGCCAAGTGAATGCATGACTTTAGTTTCACCTTTATTTAAGTGTTTTCGCATACAACCAATTTAAATAAAACTCAATGGTCACTATGGGGAGTCGCAAGCAACCCAGCATAGGCCGACAGCACGAGATTAGTGTCCATAGTACCAACCCCGGCTCATGAGAATTTGTATACCATTAGTGTACACTCATTGTCCCGTTTTATGATTTCATCATGTCCTAAAAAGCCAATATTGTACATCATGATCAAATTCATTAAAATACTCATGTAATGTAAATGGATTCAATCAAGCATCATATGCATGTAAAGATCCATTGACAAATAAGCACTTCGTTATCTCAGTTAAGTCAAGAGATATTCTTGCATCATTGACACCTCTCATGGGTTCCATCTCTCTACATCGAATAATTTTACCAACTTAGGGACAAAGAGTATACAATAATGGGATGTCCATGTGATGATCTTATACACATATTTCATATCATAATATAAAAACCAATGTTACTTGTAAAACACATATTAAGGAAATAAGGGCATAGATTTCACAAAGATAAATAACACAAATACACATGCTTCTTAGTCAAAAATCTAAACAATGAATCACATCATTATATAATGATATTCATTACAAATCCTACATTAAACTTCATGTTATATGGATCAGCAATTCAAAACAAAACAACTTCACATGCCACAAAAGAAACTTATGATAATTATAATATTATTAATGAAAGGCTTGAAGGAAAATCCTCACCTTATGATGGACTTAGAAGAAGAGGGTTGTAGAAGATCCTAGCCGCTGGAAAAATATGAGAAAGAACTCTCTTCTTCTTCTCTCTCTCTCGCTCTCTCTCTCTCTGCGGCATGGAGGCTAGGGTTAGGAGAAGGATTTGGAGGTGCGTAGTAGAAATATGGAGAGGGATGTGCACGCGAGGTCTTGTGTAACAACTTCTTGAGGTGGGTTTCTCAAATCTCAATATTCGGATGATCTTTGATTAATTCCAATCCGTTCATCTGATCAAGCTCGAAGAGTAGAGTCAGAATACGTAAATTTCTTGATGATCCACATTCTAGATTGGCCGATCCTTGAAAATGGCCCGACGGGTGCTAAAATGGGCTAAATCTCAATTAACGGTCTACGCTTCATGATCAGGGCCCAAATTTTGGAAAAATATGTAGTCATGATAGGCATACAATTGTACAAATTTTAGTAGTTGATTGATGATGAGAAATGCCTAGATCTGAAATTTCAATTTTTGGCGGAAAAGGAAGGTGCTGGCTTTGTGGTTCAACGGTGTAGGATTATAGATCGGGGTCCAAATTTTGTGTAAAGTCGTAGTCATATGAGTATAATAAGTGGTCCAAATTTGAGAAACGATTGATGGTGAGAAGTGGGTAAATTGAAAGGTTCAGATTTGAGAAGAGTTGGTAACTCGTTAATTTCTAAAACGGGATAACTTCGCGCATAAGAAAGATGCTTATCAAGGTGGGTCACTCAAATCACACTATTGGTCCATGATAAAGACAATCCAATTCACTCATATGAAGAGAAATATTCGACTACGACTAACCATCTACTTTCCTCACTCGATGGACATGAAAATCAAGGGTTAAGGGGCTGATTTGACAATCGGATCACTTCTATTATGATTTAAGGGCTGAAATTTGACGTGTATGGTTAATATGTGCCCAAAAGCTTAAATCCAAGGTTTTGCATGAAAGTGATCGTCAGAAACTATAATACTTAAAAATAACATCTTAACTTAAGTTTAACTAATGGCATTTTCGTAATTATCTGAAAAGTGCATGATTTTTGAAATCTGATCTTTCTATGATGTTTATGGGATCATTCTAAGCAAATTTTGTAATGGGTCCCCTATCGGATTTCCTACGAATGTCCCGCTATTCGCAAATCAACGGTAAATGTACGATAATTAATAAAAAATAAATTAAAAATGAATTTTCAAAAATTTTCAAATAAATCTCGAAAATCTGGGGCGTTACACTTATTTAAGCTGATTTTATTTAGGGAACTAGTTGACTATGCTCATGTTAGCTAGAAAAGTAATTAATTTAAGATTCTACTCAAGGAAGTAGTTAAGTCAGTTTCTATTTAAATCCTATATGGAGTGTAATTGTACAAAGCAGTTCCAAGTACAGACTCAAGGGGAAATCCCTAGGAATTTATTTTATGGCCTCTTAAAGCTGGGTTTTACCATCTAGGGATGAGCTTCTCTCCCTCTCTCTCTCCAGCAACTTCCCGAGGATTCTGTTGACTGGTATTGTTGCCATTCTTTGCATCAAATTGATTCTGATTCTAGTAAACTTGTTTTCATTTTCATAAATCAGTTTTCTGCTTCTCCATAATTAATCTAAAAAATCCTTGTTTTCTTCACAAAAAAAGCATTTCTTGGTCCTAAAACCAGTCCATATCCCTATCTAGTAATTTGTCACCAAAACCAGACTTTATCTCAATCAAACCTTAGTCTGTAAAACATCCTTTCCCCCCACCCCACTCCTAGTACGGCCTTGAGAAGCACCTTTACTGCACCCTAGAACCTGCCCAAAACTACCATCTGTGATCCACCCATACCGTAAGGTAAAGGTCAGTCATCCATTTGTAATATGATCAGTTATGGAAGGAAACAGGGGAGTTGGCTGATAAATGTAGACGGTCACGATTGCATAATATCAATTTCGAGGCTCAAAGAGGCTTCCAGTTGTTCGGAAATTCTCAGCTATATGGGGGGCTTGGATGGTAAGCGTGCGCACCAGCAGCACGGGCAGCAATACCCCCTTTATTGATTGATAGCCGTAACCCCTTGAAGGGCTTATCACTGGTGCTGGTTGTTGCTGATTCGACTCATACTGGACTCTCCTTTCAATCTGTCCACGTTGCAGCCATTAGTCTACCCTTTAACTGTCTTAAAACCTGCAGCAAGTCCGTAACCTTCCCAATAACATCACACCAAGTCTGTACAGAGTTCTGCCAATGAAACAGCCCATAACCTCGTCCTTAACTTATCCCTGAAACTATCTGTGCACTTTCACTCCTTAAAACCTACCCTTCAAACTGTCCTTGTAAAAGTCCAGTCATCCCAGCCCATCACTGCTTAAAACCTACCCTTCAATCTGTCCTTACAAAAGTCCGGTCATCCCAGTCCAATTAAATCCTGCCCTTTATACTGTCCTTATATATGTCCATTCATCCCTGCCCATTCACAGCCATTACTCCTGCACAAAACTGTCCTATTACAAGCCCCCCCCAACTCTTACACTTCTAATGGCAGTTCTTATCCACGTTCACATGACTATTACAACCATTCTAATCTATGTATGTTTTTCACATCAATCCTATCGATCTTCCTATGATTACTATAAAGGTCCCTTTCAATATTCCCTTCCTTGCTTTGAAAATCCACCACAGTACCGACTCATAGTAAAAGGTCATCTGAGAAATTGAAGATGAATAAGATGAAAGAGTGACGGAAGTTGCAGACGATGAAAGAAATTCTTCGACAAGTGAAATATGCAATGAAATGCTCCAAGAGACCAATGACAGCTCCAAGCAATTATTGATTGTCCACATAGAAATAAGGATCACACTGGGTCTAATTTTGTTGTCACAGATCAGATTGAAAACACTAATAGATCAGGTTAAAAACACTACTATGAAGTGACCTAAGCACCTTGTTAAAGAAGTGCGATCTGAGAATTCTAAGGATGATGTTCTTGAAGAAAGTTTAACACCATCTAAGATGGTAAATGTGAAGAATACACCGTTACATTAATTGATGATTCCACCAATGGATCTGTCGATGGATTGATTCTTGAATCTACTAATGGATCCACTGATAGATCAATGGACAAAGCTATAGGCACATCAAAGGATGGATCAATGGCCGACATAAAGGAGTCTAAATTGTAGAAGATCCTTCACCCTCCCATATTTTCACCCCACACAAGAGTCAAGATGCTGATATGTGTGGCAGTTTAAGAGACTGAGTGAACAACTACAATCCAACTTTTAAGGCCATGCTTCTGCTCTTACAGAAGAAGCCAGAGCCCTCTTGGAGGGTGAAAATGAGGAAGAGGCAAAAGAGGAAGTTTGATGTTCTACATTTGCTACCGGTGAAAGAAGTTCATAGCTGACAAATGTTGACCTCCATCATCAGCTACTTTGGAAGTCCATAAAGGAGCGGGATAAACTTGAGGACGAGCTCCCATTCCACCTGGGGAGAATGAAGCATTGCACCAGTCTCTGGGGTGGTTGTTTGTCTTAGTCTCAAAGAAAGTGAATCTAATCTGAATAAAGAGTTTCTTGGATACTGCTTAAAGGGATTGGAACCAGCTTAGGCTGTTACAGGCCTTACTTGGTCCCTAGTTGCATGATCTTTCTAACCAAGTGCCGTGCCCACTTCGTCGTGCTGCAGACTCGTGCTCCTGTTCCACTTCCTAGTGTTGGTACTTGGTAACATTTTGAAACAGACGCTTTCCTCCTGAATTTGTTGCTGCTTTGCGTCACACTTTGTGCAACTATAACTTGGTCTTCAAAAAAGTCACTGTAATTCAAATAGTGAGTTTCTTCGACTCCACCCAATAAAGGGGTTGGAATTAGCTTAGGACTACCGTCCTACTTAAGCTTTTTTTTTTTTTGGAAATATGTTTGCTTAAGCTCATGTTAGAGTAAGTAGTTTCAGATTCTATTCAATTTAGGCAAATAGTTAAGCCTGTTTATGTTTCAATCTTGTATGATCATGTTAAAAAAATTCCCTAATATTATCACAATTCACAAGTTGGATTTGTTGCCCAATTGGTATGATTTCCTGTAAAATCTAAATAACTGAGAACTCTAGTACTCAAAATCCTCTAGATTTGACTCTCAAACAAGGTATTCCATAATGGTAACGGTGGCTGTAAGGGCCACTGCTGTTACCATCATGATACAGGTTGTCACGGCCATTACAGCCTTTTTATGAAAAAAAACTGTTTCGGCTCTGTAATGGACCATTATGGGGGCGTTAGGGGCCCATATGAGGTCATTATGGGCCATGTTTTCTGTAATGGCCGTAGATATGGCCCTGGAATGCATAATGGTTACTACTGTTACCGTTACCTAACTCTTTTTTAATACCATGCTCTAACAGTTTGTGAAGGACTTGAAAAAAAAAAAGTTTTAGGGAAGGGGTGTCCCTTAACATTACCCTCATCAAAGAATCCAGTTACGAACTCAGATTCTATTAGTTGTTGGAGAATCCAAGTATCAAAGCTGAATTCTATTTAACTTACTCAAAATGGAATAGGAAGTTTTTTTTACCAAATTCCAAATGTACCAAAACTGTCATCATCATCATCATAAGCCTTATCCCAACTACCTGGGTCGGCTGCGTCAATCTTATTCTGCTGTTCCACTCTATTGATGACCTTATCCTCAGATAGGCCATCAAGTCTCTTGTTACTACCTCCCCTTACATCCTTTTGGTCTTTCAGCTATCTTATAAAATTTCCCTCAAGTTCCGTTGCTACTTGGCGATCACATTGATAAAAGTTAACGGGCACATCTCTACATTTTCCACCTAGCCTGAATTCTAAATGTCCTTCTTGATCTCTCCACTCATGAATTATCGACCCAAGATGTTGAAAATGGTCATTTTGGGGTACTTCATGGTCTCCTATCTTGCTAAATTGCATTCCATATACTGTCTCAGAAAAAAATCATAATGGTCGTTAACCTCAAAAGGCATGGTATGGCAATTCTCAATAGCTGTGTGACATGCTGCTGCAACAAAGAATCTTTAGACCACCTTCTTCTGAATTGGTCAGTCTCTAGTCAGGTTTGAAGTGAGGTCCATCAGCGATTTGGCATTTCTTGGGTCATACCAAAGTCAGTCACAGTCTCACAGATTTAGTGCATTGCTTGGTTGTTGATGCTTGGGGAGAAGCGGGCACTCCTTTGGAAGATGGCGTACGGTGCTATGTTGTGAGTCATCTGGCTAGAAAGGAACATGAGAACCAAAAAAATCTTTATTTCGAGTCATTGGCAGCAGAATTTTCAGTTTTATACAGGCATGCAGTAAGGATGACTCGATCTGTGGTAAAATCCCCTTGGTCCTGTTCGCGGCTGATTTGGAAGAAACTCTGAATTGACACTGAAGACAGGACCAACCAAAGATCACGTGGAGTCTCCTCCTATATGGCCTTTTAAAGTTGGTTTCGAGGGCTCTGCTCCTTCGGTAATCCTGGGTACACCGGGATAGGCGGGTGCATTTTGGATCATCAAGGAAGATCCATCTTTGAATTTTTTGGCCCGGTTGGAGTCCAGAATTCCAATTTTTCCGAGGTGGCAGCGCTGCTGCAATCAGTAAAGCTTTCGGCTGAATTCAGCCTCTTCCCAGCTATTGTTGAAGGAAACTCCAGGATTGCAATCAATGGGGTTTGTCAGGGATCAGTCCATGGAATCTGATCAATATGGCGTGAGGGGCATTTATAGAGGAAAGCAGGTTTCTTTGTCTCATGTGGAGACTGGAGAGAGAAGCAAATGATTTGGCAGATTTCCTCACTGACCCCAGGGTGCATCAAGGCAGACCTTAAGGATCTTTGATACGGACATGCTGAATCTAGTTAGGGCTGTCTTGTGAGTACTGGTTTGTGTTTTGTGTTTCCTAGATGAGCTGTTTTTTGCTGGCCTACTGTTGTGTTTTGGTTTGGTGGCTCTGTTATCTTTTAGTTGCAATAAAATCCAGTTCTACTCTTTAAAAAAAAAAAAAAAAACTCTGTTTTAGTCGGAATAAATTTAAAACTTTTAGATTCTAAACCATCCTTCTATAGTTCTAGCTTTATGTTTAGCCCCTTTCATTTTGTGAACTGAAACTATATCATCTACAAACAACACACCACAGAACCTCTTCTTGTAAATGCCTTGTTAACTTGTCCAGAACCAATGCATAAAGATTTGGGCTCAATGCTGACCCTTGGTGTAAGTGTACAGTAATTGGGAACTCACTCTCCACAACTAGTCCTCACATTTGTTCCTGCTCCCTGGTGCATCCCTAAATTTGACTAAAACTGTATACTAAAATGTAATGTGGAAACAGTATGTATATTCCTTTCTGCACTTAATGCATCTCTTATTGACTTAGATACTACTGCCGGTGTGTGAAACCAGACACCTGAGTGGGAAGTTCTCATAATCTGATCAAGCTTTGCATAAAAGTTGACTTTTTTTATTTATTTTTATTTTTTATTTTTTATTTTTTGGTCTCTTCAGCCTCTATTACTTCACATCAATCCTAGTATGACCTCGTAATTTACAAAACTTTTTTGCTTTGTACATAACCTTTGCATTTGGGAAGATTTTTTTGTTGCTCAAATTGCCTGCTGGGCAAACCTCAACCTCATATATGACTCATGAATGTTTACAGGTGCTGGGTATACGTATCGCATATTCTTGGTGGGTATAAATGATTTCATTTGTTTCTACTTGGATGCAGTTTGCATATTTTGTTGCCTTAAATGCATCTAGTTTGCATCTTTGAAGGATGAAAATATCACATTCGTGCTATTGTTATATTTGAAACTGTCCTTTTTTTTAAAAGAACATTGAAAATTGACCAATCATGTTGTTGTATGGCGTGCTTAGCTTTGTTTTGGCGCTTACCGTATGTTCACTGTGCAGATTGCTGGTTTGAGCTGAATACTATGTTGGATATCCATTGGTTTTGACAAAATATTCTTGGAAGAATAAGCCTTCATCTGGTATGGAAGAGCCAGGCTGACTGTTTAGTAGTCTAAAGAGTACTTTGCATGCCTTTGCAATTTGTTCGAATGAGAGAGTTGGCACCTCTACAGGCGTCATGGCTCAACAGTCGTCTCGGCTACATCGCCTGCTCACTCTTTTGGACAGTATCCTTTTAATTGTTACACTTATTGTTGCGTTCTACTCCTAGCTGCTAATGCCTTGCATTCTGTTGTATAGATGTTATTTGATTTGACATTCATGTGTGCATGATCAAGTGCACTTTCAGCGTCGGTTTTCAATGGACTCCTTATTTATTGTTTTCTTTCTTGATAATTTTAATTTTGGGAGTTTCTTTGACCAAAACTAAGCTGGTTCAACTCAAGCAACGAGGTTTGCCGCCGCACGGCAAATTGGCGAAATTGCAAAGTCGCATCCTCAGGACCTAAATTCTCTCCTAAAAAAGGTTTGTTGTCATCTAATCCAGGTTACATGTCAACATTGTTTCTTTCTTCTGTTCTAAGTTTATTAGCAATTTTGGGTTGACTTCTTTGCAATTGGAACATTTATAACAGTCACATGGACATGTTACCCAAATTGAAAAATATCCTTTCCAAAATTTTAACCATTTATCTTTCTGCCCCCCCACCCCAACCAAAAAAAAAAAAAAAAAAAAAAAAAAAAAAAAAAAAAAAAAAACCATTTCAAGCATAACAATACTAATAGGCCCTGAAGTTGTTATAAATGATTGTCTTCATTTGTTTTATATCATATATCTAGTAAACTTCTGTATTTATTTATGCATTGGTATTTACACAAATTTTCTTGTGAGTTACAGGTTTCTCAATATCTTCGGAGTAAGAATTGGGATACCAGGGTTGCTGCTGCTCATGCTGTGGGGGCAATTGCTGAGAATGTTAAGCACACATCTCTGAAGGAAGTTTTTGCATATGTTGAAGCAGAGATGATGGAGGCCAGAATTTCCGATGCTACAAAAGACATGGTGATGGGATGGTCAAATTTTCTTCCGAAAACTGTATCAGGCCTCTCTTTCCGAAGGTTATCTGTCTATGGCGCTATTTAATATTATCCCTATATTCCCAAAAGTGAATGTAAGACGAAGGAAAATGTTAACCTTTTGTCAGTAACAGTCACATTTTTTTTTACAGCTTTGACATTGGAAAGGTGTTGGAATTTGGTGCTCCATTATTGGCCTCTGTGGGACAGGTAAGGTCACGCTTGCTATCTTCTGACAATTTTTGTTTGCTTTATGCAATTATACTCTTTGAAGTGTCCCTCTGTGCTTCCTTTTTTGCTGTCCATCTGATCGAGCTGCAAACATCAATTGCACTCAAGCATCGATAAATTGTTTTCTTCATGTTTAATATATTAATCTTTTGGGTTGATCACCCCCTCACCTTGCCCTCTTCAGTCTCCTTACCGTTACCAGCATTGGTTCTATGGAACTCCGCCTCGTGTGGTGGCTTTTGTCTAGCTGGTGGGTCGGAAGAAGATCCTTATTATAGACAACCTTCAGAGGAGATTGTTGGTTCTTCCCAACCTATGCTTGATGTGCATGGATGACGCAAAATCGGTCGATCGCCTATTTCTTCACTGTTTGTTCGCCACGAAAAGTTGGCATCATGTTCTCGTCGAGCTTCAAACTGAATGGGTCATGCTGAGATCCGGGGATGACGCCCTGTTGGCTTGGCACAGGTGTGGAGGGGGCTGAATCGGTAAATCTAGGTGGAGGATGACTTTTATGGTGGTGCTCTAGGCTATTTCGAGAAATGCTTGTTGTTTTCGAAACAAGAGGGAGGAGGTGGTTATCACCATTTCAAAGATTAAATGGTTTATCTCTAGTTGGAATGCCTCCACCACAGTAACCTAGACTGTTTTTGTCTTAGTTTTCTGATGGTTAATATATTAATCTTTTAGGGCATGCTTGAACCTTGTCTAGTGCATGCTGTGTTTGCGATGTATATATTTTCATGTTTTCGGTTTCCATCAATCGATTGTTGGTTTTATGTTTTGTTTTGTTTTGCTTTGTTTTATTTTGGTGACAGTCTTTTGGCATTCAAAATATGCATCACTAGTCAAAGATAGGCAAATTATATGGCCAGTTTTGCTAGTTTGGGATATTATCCTCATGCGATAGTGGATTTGTGGTTATTGATTTAGATAATAGGCTTCCGTTATTTATTAAAAGAAGAAGAAGATAATAGGCTTGTCTGGATAATGACCCGGGGAATGCTTGTGTCAGAATTTTGATAAACCTTAAAAGTCCTCTTCTTTTTTTCTTTTTCTTTTTATTTTTTTAACTCCTTGAAATTCTTGTGAATTATATCATTTGTCTACCTGGATCCTGTAAAATATACTTGTTGACACAATTGTCTCTGGAAATTTATATTGAACATGGGAGCATGCCTTGTGAAAATATTGTAGCATTACCCTTATAATCAGAATATTAGATCATATTAATTTAGATCAGAATATTATGTCCAATTAATTTATATTATTTAATATTAGATCATATTATTTATTAATAATCAGGATGAATGTAGATGAAAGGGATGGATGATTGGCAAGACGAGGAAGGATAGAATTAAAAATATAAAGGCATTCAAAGGAGCTTAAGAGTAGCACCCAATAGGTAATAAGAATGATGGAAGGTAGACTTTAGATGGTTTGGTCATGTGCAACGGAGACCAAGAACTGCATTGGGTCGGAGTGAGTGGGTGCAAATTGAAAGCTTCAAAAGGGCAAGGGGAAGGCCCAAAAGGACGTGAATGGAGGTTGGAAGAAAAGACTTGATGATCTATGGTCTAATTGAAGTTATGGCCCTTGATAGAGTGGAATGGTGGATAAGGATTCATTTAGCTGACCCCAATTAGTTGGGATAAGGCTTAAGATGAAGATGATTAATTTATAAACTGTAAATAAGGTCTGTTACAAAAGCTTTAAGTAGGGACCTATAATCAATGTTTAGAGGATTTATAATTTGGTTTAAATATTTTTTGTTGAGTTTAGAAATTACAATTCAAGTTACCTACATTGTGACGATTGTGTATATCGAAATGTCAGAATTAAAAAGATTCAATTATCAACTCCAAATCTACCCTCCCTTGAAGTTTTGGCTACCTCGAGTCATTATTGTTCTGGTGAGATCTTCACCCTTCTCCATAGTACTAGTTTGTAATTGAGATACTCTCTTTGTATGGACGATTCCAGGCTTCATATTTTACTTTTTTATTTGACATTTCTCTTTGGTTTTCTTTTTGGTTCCATCCATTTTTAGGTTTATTTTGGCCATTTTATCCTTTTTTTATAAATATTATTGTTCTAATTAAGATAAAGCCAGCTTTCGTTATCTAATAATTTTGGATTAATACTGATTGTTACTATGCAACTAAAGCAATTTTCTGGACATTCTAGAATTCTATTTTATAATTTTCAAATGTTTAGTTTCTTTTATTTCTCACATTTGATACGTATTGCTGCAATTACTAGTTTTGATACACACACACACACACACACACACACACACACACACTTTAAAACATAATTGCGGAAGGCTTGTTAACTTACCAAGGATAGGGATTTGGAGAGGAATGATTGGCGAAACATGATTCATAACACCAACACTAAATATCTGGGACAAATCTATGGTGATGACGATGACAATGATGAATGATATTCATGTTTCTTTAAACATCCTGCTCGACTTTTCCATCCATGATGTATAAAGTATATTACTTTTTAACTGTTGCTTGTGTCATTTACCAACAAAAAATAGTTTCTGCTGTTTCATTTTAGGAATACGATATTGCAAATGATAATAGCAAGAATCCAGCAGAACGGATAGCCCGCCAAAAGCAGCTTCTTCGCCGCCGTTTAGGTCAGCTCATATCCAGTTGTTGCTGTTTCTATCATGTCTTATTGCTCATGAATATGTAATTGTCATTCTTGGGCTTTTATGATGTGTTCTAATGCCATGCATGTATAGCCCGGCTCCATACATGCTTACACATATGCCAACGTGGAGCACGTATGAGATCTGGTTCTTTTGCTCATCAAGTGCTGCGCACTTTTGCATCGAATGTGGATCTTTACCAACAATTTCTTAAGCATACATCTGTTTTGTACATTGTGATCCACCGGATGAGTGGAAAAAAAAAGGTCTTGAATCTTTCATATTGGATTGTGCTCCTCATGTGGGATTAGGAAAATCCTTTGCTTCTTTAACCTCCAGCCTACCTCTAAATGTTACTGCCATTCATGTCTTACAATCAATTCATCCATTTTCTTTATTAGATTCTCATCTATATGGAATTCTTGATTGCATTGTCTTGAGTTTACTGATGTTGAGTTCCAACTTCCTCAAAACCATGTTAGTTCTATTTATGTCATCATCATTCAAGGGATAACTAGTGCCAGAGCCTGGGCCATTTGCATCTCCTCTCTTATGGTGGATGGGAAGAGGGCTGTTGACAAGGGTTCTGCCTGTGATGCTATTGTTAATTTTTATACGAACCTGCTCTCGGGTGAGGATTGGGTGTGGCCGAGTCTTGATGACTTGCCTTTCGATTGTATCTTCCTGAGGAGGCTAATGACTTCAAGAAAAAAGCAAAAAAATATAAAAAGGCGTATGATCATGTTGTCTGGTCATTCCTTCATTATATGTTGGCCCAGCTCGAGTGTGGGGCCAAGTAGAGACATTGGATCCATGCTTGTGTCTTGTTTGTGAGGTTCTCAGTTCTCTTTAGTGGTTATCCATTTGGCTTTTTCAAAGCCTCGAGGGGTCTTCATCAAGGGGACCCTGTCTTTATCTTTTGTCCCTCTCTCTCCCTTCTTGCTTGTGGTGAACCTTGATGCCTTGAGTAGGATGTTGATCAATGGTCAATCTTTGAGTCCGTCTTTCGGGGCTTTGAGGTAGAAAATGTTCCTAGCGTATCAACCACCTTTAATTCGCAAATGATGCACTGATTTTTTGCAAGGCTAATGAGTCCATGGTGGACAATCTCAAGAAGATAATTAGATGTTTTGAAGTTGTGAAGCGCTCAATGTAAGCCTGGCTAAAAGTGAGCTTCTTGGGATCCTTTTGCCTAATGAGGAGGTCTCTTGATTGGCTAGCATTTTTAGTTATCAGGCTAGCTCTCCCCTATTCTTACATCGGCCTTCCTCTCTGTGTCGGAAACCCTGTGAAACATCTGTGGGACAAGGTGTTTGAGAGAATGGAGAGGAAACTTCGCTGTGGAAGAGTAGACTTCTGTCCTTGGGGGAAGAATCACTTAATTAAGGTGGTCCTATCCAATATCTCGCCCTTTTTTTATGTTGCTGTTTTGACGTCCTAGGTTTGTTCTTAAGAGAATTGATAAGCTTAGGAGGAGGGACTTCCTTTGGCAAGGTGGAGCGTTGAATGGTAAATTCCAACCTGTTGAATTGGAAGGAGGCGTGTAGACCATACGTTGATGGGGGCGTGGGTATTATATGACTTGATGTCATTAAGTCGGCATTGCTGGGCAAGTGGATCTGGAGATTCGAGGTGGAGGAGAACAGTTTGTGGAGGACCATCATTGTTGGTAATGGCTTCTCTAACATGGGTTGGTGGACCGAGGATTCGTCGCTTTATTGAGCATCCTTTCTTTGGAAGGCTGTTCGAAGTATTAGTATCGCTACAAGTTTCACTGGCCGGCGATGCGGAAACTATATCGATATTGCTGATAATGTTACCGATTTCCGGAAATGGGGGGAAACATGGGGAAAACGATAGAATTTTTCACCAATATTGATACATTGGCAAAACAAGCGACACTTGGAATTTATGTAGTCGAAAATATCGGTGATACATTGGTGATACTCAGTGATATAATGCCGATACCTTGAATTTCTGATCCTATCAGTTTTATTGATATCGTGGAGCTGGAGATACGGATAATGTTGGGGATTTTATTAATATTGGGATACTCTGAACAATTGTTGTGGCTCGGGTTGCTAGCAAAGTGTTTGATAGTCTGAGTTTTGCCATTGGGGTGGGGCTCGGGTTAGATTTTGGGAACATGGGGGAGTCCTCACTCCGATTGTCTTTCTGTTCTTTGGCCAGTCTTTGTTCCATTGATGATGTTTCTACCTTATTGTTTGTTGGCCTTGGGTGTCAGGGGAGTGTGGGTCCCTTGTTGTTGTCGGAATTTATCAGATTCGGAGATTGATGACATGGTGTAACTTCTTTTGCATATACAGGGGATCCAACCTTTTCTGGGTGTAAAAGATTCGCTATATTGGTGGAAAAATAAATAGGGAATTTTCTTGGTGAGGTCCTATTCTCTCTTGTCCCGGTCCGTGAATTTTAGCTGTAGCAATCATACTGGCCCTGTCTAGTCCAAAGGTGCCCCTCCTAAAGTCTCGGCCTTCGCTTGGCTTGTTGGCAGGAATAGTATTCTTACCATCGACAGTCTTCGTACAAGGGCTTTAGTGTTGCCAGACACTTGCCTCCTCTACTTTAAAGATGCAGAGTTGATGGATCATTTGTTCATCTACTGTCCCTTTGCCAAGGAAGTCTGGTCTGGTATTGTGCTCTCTTTTAATGTTTCCTGGATGATGCCGAGCTCCATTGAGAGCCTATTCTACTCCTGGCACGCTTTGGAGGTGGGCGTATGGGCAGATGGAGGGTCGCTTTGCTGTTCTTTGGTCATTCTGGGGTGAGAGGAACAACCGCCGCTTCTGACAGAAGCGGTTCTGTTGTAGGGGTATTCAGCGAAGCTGATTTGTATATCAGGGATTGGGTGCCCTGAGTGGCAGTTTGTGTTTTTCTTTTTTCTTTTCTTTTTTGTCTCCGCTTTGTTTTCTTTTGCTGGCCTTTGGACTTTTAATAAAATGCTTCATCTTTCAAAGGAAAAAAAAAAGGTCGTAGGTTATGTCGGAGTTCAGCAGCATATATGCATTGTTGAGAGATTACTGATGGATATTTTTTAATAAGAGCACATAATTCCTTGTGACATTGTTACTAGTTACTACTCGCATAGGAAACTATTTCAATCAAAATGGACAATCAAGGTGCATCTAATAACATGGGCCAGTTTTTTTTTTTAATATTTTTTTTTTTTTTTAAATTTTTAAGGAAACTATACTCACTAGGTGAGCTGGTAGAGACAGTATAGTGTAAGTGATCCAGTGTTCAATCCTTAGTAGTGTTACCTCAAAAAATAAAAAAAACTATATTCACAGAATTCAGAAATAGAAACAAGATCATTGATTATATACATTAAGAGAGGAGTGCAAAATAAGATTTTTCACAACCAAAAGAGGTGACTTGTAATACACGCTCTGTAGTTTCTTGATGCTTGTCCAGCAAAGGTCTGCCACTGAGTTGGCTACTCAAAATACATGCCTAGCTCTTTATTTCACACTTCATTGTAAAACCTTTTTTTCAGTCAAGGATGATTCCTCATCATCTTTGTTAGTAATTTAGAGTGCCTATCTTGCATTTTAATGAAATCTGGTGTTGAAAGGGATTTTAGTTTAGTGGGTAACATAAGATCGAGAAATAGGGTTGATTCTTCTGCGAAGTATCTGTAACAAGCAAGGTTTTTAATACCGGTTTTTAATATCGTTATCTGTAACAAGCAAGGTTTTTAATCCTCCACCCACACACAAAATCATCTAAGAAGTATTGGAAAAATGTGAGGATCCAGCATATATATAGTTCTGTACACGTATTTTATACTGTAATGAGCCATTCTTTGGTAAGAATTTTGTATGTGAGCTTGACCTGTAGAAAGCCAACCAAAATGAGCCATTCTTTGGTAAGAATCCTTCCCTGCTGGACTGACTCAGTCCATGCAGGATCTATGGGTCTACCGTCATGTATGAGGTTTATCCATGCCATATGTGCATATTTCTTTTTTAATATCATTTCAAAATATGAGCTAAAAAATACATTAGCTCCCAAAAAGAGCGCGAATTGGGTGCTAACCATTGTTCAAATTATCTCCGATATTATTGAAATATCCTCGATATTATCTCTATCTCCAGCTTAACGATAATGATAACGATAACATTGGTAGCGATACCGACAACACCAGGAGTATCAGAAATCCTAGGTATTGGTGATGTATCGCTAATGTATCGATATCACTAATGTATCACCAATATTTTCGACCATGTAAATTCCAGGTGTTGCTTGTATTGCCAATGTATTGATATCTTCAATGTATCGCCAATATTTTTAATTGTGTAAATTCCAAATGTTGCTTGTATCGCTAGTGTATTGATGATATCATCGTAATATCGCCAATGTATCGGTATCACCAAAAATCTGTTTATTAAAAATATTCCATTTCAATTTTTTTATGGTTGCATGTTTGTATGTAGTGATCAAATTGTCGATGATATTATCAATAGCACAACATGGGCGTTATCGAGACCACATTCTTTTGACTCCTTTTTAGTTATCAATGATATGTCAGTGAAATATCGTGTGTTGTAGATATTCTGAAATACTGATGGATGTTTGGATGGAAGGTGGGATGGTTGGATGGATAGATGGGATTGATGGGATGATTTCTTACAACAACACATGCTTTTAAGCCCCTCATTGAATGAAAACTTATTATATATGCATTCTTATTGCAATTGTTTTATTCCTAAACATGCAAATATGTGTATTTTTACATCACTTGAAGTTTCACTGAAAATTTCCACTGTTTTCCCATGTTTCTCCACTGTTTCCCTGCATTTCCGGTTATCGGCGACATCGATATTGTTTCTGTATCCCCGACTAGCGAAACTTATAATGATACCGATACTTCGAATATCGGTGCTAACCCCATCAGACCTAGCAAGATTTGTGACAAATCCACTGCATCCATCTGTTTTGAAAGACCACATTATGACACGATTCTAAAAATCAAGCAGATCGAAGACTCTTGTGGGCCGTACAAACAAAACAGTTGGAACAACAACATTCACCGTTGAAACTTTCCTGGGGCTGTACATAAAGTTTATAGGCCATCCAAACCGCTCATAGAATTATTACCTCTCAGATAAACTGTACGAACAAATATCATGCTGATACAAAATTAGTAGGAACAAATATCATCCTGATACAAAAATATGTCACCACCAAGTGTTCCATCCCCACTGTTTCGAGTGGTATAGCCCACATCAGTTTTGGATATGCCTGATTTTTAAAATCCCATCTTATTGTGGTCTTTCAAAACAGATGGACGGAGTGGATTTGTCATGGACATCTCTATGGACCCCACACAGCCCCGAGCACTGAAACATCTCTATGCAAGGTGTGGCAGGTAGTCTGCTCCCTCACAAAACACGCCGATTTTCTCTCTCAAGGAAGATTGCGTTATTCACAATTTTAACATGTGGAAATTATTTGGCCCCATCATGATGTATGTATTAGATCCATACAATCCATCCATTTTTTCAGATAATTTGAGGACGTTAGTCCAAAAATGAGACAGATCAAAATCTCAATTAGACCACACCACGGAAAACAGTGGGAATTGAACACCACCATTGAAAACTTCTTAGGGGCCACAAGAGTTTGGATCAACCTGATATTTGCGTTTTCCCTTCATCCAGGTCTGTGTGACCTCATGAAGAGGTGGGATGGCAAATAAACATCATGATGGTCCCTAGGAAGGTTTCAATGGTGGGCGTCATTACCTCACTGCTTTATGTGGAGTGAACCACTTGAGCTCTGGGCCTGACATTTTTGGGCTCATTCCCCATAATGATTTGGAAAAATGGATGGACAATGTGGATATAAGCATACATCATGGTGGGCCATAGATCTTTGCCACGTCAACACCATATCAATGCCATTAGCCTTTACAGAAGTTGTTTCAAAGGGGCAAAGTATTCATTTTCAGAATTTTTATAACATAAACTCACTTACCGCATTCTGTCTTCGCCACTTCTGCTTTCCGCGCATGTACCACCTCTGAATTAATTCGGTGAAAATTTTCACCGAGGACTGTTTTTAAGTTTGTCAAACAAACACCCAAAATAGCCTGTTAAGTAGCAAAAATCTGATTTTTGGATTTCCGTGCACATTAAGAGGTAAACAAACAGCCCCTAATTGTGCCATACTTTGTAGGGGAAGCGGGCTCCCAAATTTTTTGGGAATGCCCTTAGCCAACTCATGTATTGGTCCAAAGGTGGAGGCTTCCTCTAGATAGAGGGTCTTTTTATGGGAACTCTGAAATTGTATAAAAAATGATTCCATATTTCGATGGCTAATGGACATGTAAAGAATAAGTGAATATGTTTGTTTGTTTGGTGCCGATTAGGTAGCGTATGTCTGTTTTCAATTTACATTTGAAAAGGAGCATGCAAATATATATTTTTTATTTTAGCCACACAGGGAAGGGTTGAAACCTTTTTCTGATTGACTAGTTTGCTGGATCAGCGTTGTTGCCTCAATGTTGATAAATTTGATGCAATCAAACAGCCATGGGTGCTATTTGATAAAAAAATCAATCAATCAAAGTGTTCTGACTGTCTTGATTGATGATCTGGACCAGATCAGTGGTCTGATGATAAATTTGATGAAAACAATGGTTAGTTTGCACTGTGGGACCTATGTGATCTATCAATTGGTCATTATATTTCTAGGATTTATTTATTTATTTTTTGATCAATGGTCTGTTAGGTTGCATTGTGTGGCCTATAGGATCAATCAAATGGTCATTATATTCCTAGTATTTATTTATTTTAATTAGTTTTTAGTTTAAATTGAGCTTTTAATGAGGTTCCTTATTGTATTTTGGCCATTTTCTTGGTGGGCCACCCAACAATGTCAAATGACATGAAATTTGTCCTATTTGATAGCCCTATTGAGTTTGCCTTCAAATGAGCCCAAGATCATGCAATTTGATGCTGTTTGAGGGAGTTATGACCAACTTACATAAGGTGCATGTGGGGTCATTTTGGTCATTTTTTATTTTATTAGGGTTTCTTCTTTCATTTTAAACCTACTAGAAAGGTGTTGCACATGCATAAGCTTGTGCTGATAAGCAGAGGCACATCAGTGCATATTATGCACATAAGACGGTTTCTTAGTTTCTTACATGGCACAATACCGATTTTTATACACAAGACCCCATGTTGCAAGATCCCAACCATCTGGCTTTTTGTTTTTTCCCCCTTTCTTTATGGTGAAGAATTATTGAATTTTCTTTCTTAACAATCTATATGTTGGTCACCAACTAAAAAAGTTAGGACTTCCCAATATGGGAGATTTTTGGTCCACAGATCAATGTTGTCAAAATCATTATCGTATCGCAAATCGTAATGGAGGTTGACTCGTATTGAATCAAAAATTGTATCGTAAATCGTAAGATTTTTTTTTATGATTTTCTTAAAATAGGTGAAAAAATATGAAAAATATAAATAAATTAGAAAAAATTGAAATCTCATTCAATCATATCCCTTTTCCACCAATATGCACCAAGTAATACCATGTCGTGATAGTTTTGAAGGATTCTTATCTTTCCTTTTTTTTTTTTTTTTTGTCTTTCAAGAAATTTCCCTTAAAAAACATACAAGGATCCTTTAATAATATATGTTATTGCTACCTTTGTTGAATGTAGAATCACGTTGATGCATAATCTCAAACTCGTGGCGGGGCGACATCGATATTGTCACAAAATTGCTTGATGAACAGATCGGCCATCCTATTATTCCCTCTATGCCTAAGCCTACCTACAGAGCTGACCGAAGGGACTAAACAGATTCTATTCTTAATCAATCGGTCGCTCCGCTCCCTTACACTTCCTGCTTACCGGTCCTTACCAAACTCCCTACCAATGGTTTTGATTAGACGGCCCCATATCTCTTTCTGCGGATTTCCTACCTGCTTGTGGAAGTGGGCGGGCGACCTTTTAGTTGCTCAAACTCTTTCTTCTCAACTGTGTTCTTTTACACAGAATAACTACCCACTAGATAGAAAAGCACTCATTGATATCTAACCCTCCTTTCCTAAGGGCTCGTTTGGTTGATTGTATTTGGAATGAATTGGATTCCAAATCCTAAATGCATTGGAATCCAATGTATTTGAAATCCTTAATTATGTTTGGCATTCTATAATTGGAATGCACTGAAATCTAAAGTTTTTGTTTGGCAGCATGTATTTTGAAAGGATTAAAATCTTATATTATATTCGCAGAAGTTGAATTTGATTAACTAAATAATTTACAATATCCAAAAATGGTGTACATGTATAACATTGTAGATAGTCATTGGAATAAGTCCATCAAGACATACATTTTGGGAAAAACTTGGGATAATTTCAAGCCTTGCGTGGGCCACAAACATACAAAAGTTTACTTTTCAATAGTTTTGATAAGTTTTAGGTCAAAAGACAATCATGTAGGGCCCTCAGTGATGTGTACCTGAAATCTATCTACTCCCACCATTAAATGGGTCATCCCACGTGATACCTAGGGTCAAAAATTCAGGTGGGCCCCACTAAAGAAAGCAGTTGGGAGAGAAATGTCCACTCTTGATTTTTACAATGCCCACCTTAATGATTGTGTTGTATACCCACGCCATCCATCAATTTTTCAAGCTTGTTTTAGGTCATGGTACAAAAATTAAGCAGATTTCAAATCTCAAGTGGACCACATCTTTGGAAATAGTAGTGATTGAATAGCCACCGTTAAAAACTTCTTGGGACCCACTGTGATGATTACAAGGCCTACTGTGATGATTATGTGAAATCCACTCCTAATCATTAGATGCTATGCAAAATTTTAAGCCTGGGTGCAAAAAATCAGGCTTGTTCGTGATTGAGGTGGGCCATACCAGGGAAAACAGTTTGAAAGGTCCCCGTTTTATTGTCCACTGATTCCAATCATGGTCCACCTAAATCAAGAATGGGGTTGATTTTTTTGTTGCTGAGCCTAACATGGGGTGAAGCACCTGGTGGTCGTAGTGGATTGCACATAGACATCATGGTGGGCCCACCTACTAACCCTACTCCCTCTCGTAGTTACCATCATACTAGGCGGCACGGTGGGGAGAGAGGCCTTGTTGTGCGATTCTCCCACCGGTGGGAAAGATGCTCATTGGAGACGGTTAGCCTCCAATCTCAGTAATTTGCTAGGATTTCAAATCATGGATTTGGGGAGATTTGGAATGCATTGGATTCCAAATCCTCCTCTCCAGTTTTGCTGCCAAACACAAAATTGTGCATGTTGGATTTCAAATACTCTCAAATCCACTCAAATACTGGCTGCCAAACGGCCTGTAAGGGGAAGGTAGATGCGAGTATGCGACTGGAGTCCCTCTTTGATTATGTAGACTGATGGAAAAAAAGATATGTTGATTTCTAACCATCATTCCACAATACATACAAGTCAACATGATAGTAACCATTCATAAAGACATTCCAGATAAGTCATGCATCAATTTGGTGTTTCGACCTCTTGAGATTTGAGAAGTAAGAAATCATAAATAAAGCTCATGATTTAACTCGAAGAGAATACATATCATTTAATCTCTTAGAAAGAAGAAAATAAAATAATTTACCTTTTCTAAACAATTCTTAAAGCCTCCACCAAATTAAAACCATAAAATGAATGTCAAGTGAAGCTTAAAATAGTAGAGAACAAATATAATTTGAATTGTAAATCTTATTATTCAAATCATAGAATCTTAGGATTCATATAAAAAGTGATTCAAAGGTGGGATTCAAATCGTTTTGCTAAGGTTTGACTCAAATCTTAAATTGTAAATCATAGGATTTTGACAATGCTGCCACCGATGTACTTAATGGACCACCACATCCATGGTTTGGATCATTGAATGAGGGTTGCAACCTAAGGTTTGTGTTTGTGACCCACCATGATGTGTATATTTCATCCAACTGTTCATCATATGCGCCTCAAAAGGATGGAGGGACACTCCAAAAATCAGCCTGATTGAAATTCAGGTGGGTCACATGGAGTGAACTTAAAGAGTTCAAGCATGAGTTTACATTGTTCACCTGTTGTGTGACCTGAGTTTTAGATAGGGCTGATGTTGGAATGTAAAGTGGACACTTGGTGGACAGAGTGGATGTCGTAGACACGATAAGGTGATATAGCTCGGGTATTACCCGCTGCTGTGTACAACAGGTGTATTAGAGGAGCCTGATTTAGTTGGTGGTAAAGGGGACTGACGCTATTTTCCTATTGTATGGTATGGAGCTACAATAGTTCTCTCCTGTAGAGGATGAGGGGTGTGGGGCCCATTGCGATGTGTTAGGGCCATCCAAGCTGTCCACTAGATATATTCGCCCATGTTAACCGTAGCTACCAAAATCTAGCCTGATCCATAACTCAGGTGGTACATACCAAAAAGATCACTGAGGGACATTGTAGGGAATGATGCCCACCATAGAATTCTTCAGAAGAAAGGTGCGGCCTTCCATCTTGTTTGTATGCAATCCAATCCATTCATCAGGTGAGTCCCACTCATGTCCTACCAGAGCACAGGTCATTTGGTTTCTCATGTCCTACCAGAGTATTTGATCAGGATGATTGTTTGTACGCATGGAGAACATGAAAAGTCAAAATAGATACATGATTTGAATTCCGTATATGCATTATGACCATCCCCACTGGGCCCCACGTGCTGATTAGACGGATTATTAGAACCGTTCACACCATGCATTCTATGTTATTCTGTCCATAGAGCAAAGTTACTCTGATAGGAAGGTTGTGATCATCATTGCACCTAGATGAATTCAAAACATTGAAAAGGAAATTTCGATGGTTCCAGTTCAATTCTAGAACTCAAGGTTAGGATCGTTCTTAAACATAGTTATGCGACTATATCTTACCTGTTGTGCTAAAGGAGAAGTGGGCCTCAGCCAACACAGGGTTTGGATTTCGAAATCATCTCCCATGTACGCTCATGTAGTCCCGTGTGCATGTGTGTGGCGTTAATGAAGCTACCAACCACCTTGCTTTCGGAAACGAAGTAGCTATTCATGGAGATGAAGGTTCAGCGGAATAAAATCATGTGGATTGTATTGGATATACGTTACGGCGTTGTGCTGTACATTTTGTGTCGGGTCATCCTTTTAATGACCCAAACTGTTTGTGTGATGCACAGCTTATCATGTGTCTCAAATATCCAAAATCTGAAATGCACTGTTAGACCTTTAACCTCTGCATGTAAATTGTGGCCATTCACTACATTTAAATTTAACCATTCATTTCGATAGCAAATAACTGACGGTTACAGTTTCACGGTCCATGTGATTTTGGACACATGATCCATCCACAGTGTCAGTGTGCACATGTAAGGAGAATGAATCACCACCATTTTCAAAATGGCAGTCAATTGTGATACAAAGTGCAGTCGCTTAATTACGAACCAAGCATGTACGAAACATATGCCTAGACAATTTGGAGCGCGACTGTATGGATCCAAACTGTCTATCATGAGGGGGGTACTATCTAAATAGGTGTCAAACAAAACCAGGCATGTTTTTGCATCAGATTGTCTATAATTGGTAAAATAAATGGACGGGTGAGAACAACTTGATCAAATTTTTCCACCATCATGTGTACATGACATCTACCTCTTGGACACCATTTCTTTAAAGTGCACTGACCCCACCTGATGGGTGGTTCAGATCATGCAGGATGTTTGCTTTTCTAAGAAAAATGGAAAACCACTTATGCGAAAGTATACTCGCAGGACATGGGTGGCATTTCAACGGAACTGTAAACTCTCTCTTTTTAATATAGTATTGGTATAAGGCTATGCTTGGGCGTATGAGACAATCATGATCAATTGGAAATAAAAATTATTTGAATTTTGATTTTCATTTATTTATTTATTTGGAAGAAGATTTGAGGAGGTTTGGTGATCACTAGCACTTGGCCGATGGATTGTTTGATTCTCTCTCACAACCTTGTTTTTGTTTCCTTAATCGTGCCTCCATATCAATTTGTCTTGTTGGAAATTTGCTGGAATTGGAATCTGCAAAATTGCATTGACCACCTCGTTGGCAGATATTTTGGTCCAGGTCCTCCTTCCATTCTTTACTCTCTGCATGGATAAGGTTGGGGCTTTATTTCCTAGGGGCAATCTTGATGAACTAGGAAGTCCATTTGTTGGAAAATTAGGTCGATGAGGAATCCATTTGTCTTCCCAAGTGTTTATTTTTCTATGTTGCCAGCATTCTAGAGGATATGATCTTTAAGGATGTTAGTTTGTAGGATATTCCTCCAGTTTTAGCCTTGAACAAGTCAGAGCTGGTCAGATATTTTGGGGGTTATGCGCATGGAAACATTTCCATGCACTTCGTTGCATTTAGACTCATTTTCATCCGCATATCGTATCTGGACTGTACATTAGATCCAGTTAACTCTTAATAGGCTGCATCGAGAAAATCATCTGATTTGATGATTCAAACTGTAAGGTCAGTGACATACAAACATGGATGAACAGCATTGTTTGAAGAAGATAGGTCCAGTAACAGATGTTTTCGACCATTAACTGCTGTGATTTTTGCATGATATTGGATGAAGAGTGGACTGAACCAAACGTTCGGTCCATTGCTCAAAAAAAAAAAAAAAGATATTGGATGAAGAGTGGACTGAACCAAATGGACGGTCCAGATAGGTGATGTTCATATCAACAAAGTCCAAATGCAACTAGGTGCGTTAAGAGGTTTCCATAAACTGAGCCCACTCGATCATTTTTCTTTTGCTTTGATAATTTGAAACTAATTTTTCATTTTCTGTTGCTATTCTCCATCCCACCTTAATAATGGACCATTGGTTAACAATTGTAGGGGATCACATGTGGCATTCCAAGTCCACCTGACAGAAGCGATTGGCATGTGTCTTTCTGGTTTACTAGGCAGGATGTTTTACCTGTAAGAAAAGATAAAAAGATTTCAAAGTCTTGGGTTATGCATAAAACTCTATTTATCCTGAAGTGGAAGTTCAGTTTATGAAAAAGAAAATTGCTTATCTATATTGTTCTTTAATGGACTTTTGCTCTTTGGCATGTTTGGGATTGAGGAGAATTTGGGCTGGGCATAAGTTCTTGGTTAACATTGAGTTTTGCTTCAATCACGACAGCTTATTTCTTGTTTGGTATGCTTATGCCTGGTCTGGTTTCATAATAGAGCAAACGGTCCCAAGTATGTTTGCATCTCTACAATTTTTTTTTGCTTTGGCTAAGCCATTTTGTTTTCTAATGGGTTGGGACCTAGATGAGCAAAGTACACATTTTGACTAGTGTCTGTCAGCTCGGCCTATGCAGTTTGAATTTGGGCACAAACCAATCCAGGCCTGGACTGACCAGCTTAATGCTGTTCTAATGCTGATTATTTATTTTGATATAGAATTAGTAAGTCTGAAGAATAGATATCTTCCTTCAAGATGTTATAATCACTCAAACTCCCTTTTTTATCCTCTGCAAAGAAACTTGTTTATTTCTTCTTGTGAAGTGCAGAAACATGTTTATTTCCTCTAGTTAAACACCATGCATGTTGGTTTGCAGTGCAGTTCCTTTACACATTATGCCCCTTTGTTCTCCACCTAGTGGCCTTGCTATATCTTTTCTCAGACGTGATTTGTCCGTAATGCAGGTTTAGATGTCTGTGAGTCATTTATGGATGTCAATGATGTGATCAGAGACGAAGATCTTCTCTTGCACAGGGTTAATTCCCATGAAAATGGGACAAATCATGGATACTATGCATCTCAGTCTGGACAACACATCCGTCAGCTGGTTGGGAATATGGTTCCGAATTTTTTTTCCAGAAGATTAAGTGCCAGGGAAATGAATCTGTTAAAACGGAAAGCCAAAGTAAATGCAAAAGACCACCCAAAAGGGTGGTCCGAGGATGATGATCTTGAAGTATCATTTTCTCAAAATTCAGTAACACCAAAGGGAGCATCCGCAGACCAACTTAGTTTTAACAAGGTATTATATTTTATTCTATTCAACTGCTGTTTGTTTTTGAATACCTGTAAATCTAATAACGTGAAACGGAATTAGCAACTACTAGTTACACCCAACGTTTTCAAAATCGTTATCGTATTGTAAATCGTAGTAGGGGTTGAATTGTATCAAATCGCAAATCGTAAGAATTATTATTATTATTATTTTTTATAATTTCTTAAAATTTTGAAAAATGAAAAATATAAATAAATCACAATTTCTTTTTTTTAAACTCATCAATCTTCCTTTTGCCATCAATGTGCACCAAGTACCATGTCATGATAGTGTTAAAGGATTCTTATTCCTTTTTTTTTTTTTTTAATGTCTTTCAAGGGTCCTTTAATAATTTATGTTCTTGTTACCTTTTTTGAATGTATAATCATGGTGGGAAAGTAGCCTTTGATGATGTAGACCGAAAAAAAAGAAGATATTTTGATTTCTAAACATCATTCCACAATGTATATAACTCAGCATGATTGTAAGTTTGTAACCATCCATAAAAACATTACAGGTAAGTCATAAATCAATTTGGTATTTCAACCAGTTAAGAAGTAAGAAATCACAAAAAAAGCTACATGATTTAACATTGAAGAAAATATATATCATTTAATCTCTTATAAAGAACAAAGAAAATAGTTTACTTTTTCTAAACGATTCTTAAAGCCTCCACCAATTTTAAAAACATAAAATGAAAGCCAAGTGAAGCTTAAAATAGAAGAGAACAAGTATAATTTGAATCGTAAATCGTAGGATTCAAATTATAGAATCGTAAGATTCATATAAAAGGGGATTCAAGGTTGGGATTCAAATCGTTTTGCTTAAGATTCGACCAAAATCGTATATCATGAATCGTAATATTTTGACAACACTGGTTACACCTAATTTGGAGGAAAGTGAATTAGAAATACGTTACTAATGGCAGACTTCTCATGTTTAGTTAAAAGTTTCTCAAAATGCTAAGATCCTTTGGTATCTTCATGTTATGGATGGATTTGATCATCTGTTTTGTGTGGACTTTTAATTTTTACCCATGAAATATATGTTGGACCTAGAAATGGCCATTGCTTTTGGAATAGGGATATCTTGATTAAGGATTGTACTCATAGGATCAAGCATATTGTTCTAGGTTGGGCTCCTTATGCGAAGACAGTTGACTCTGTTGATCTCCGTTCTGTTTTTAATTTATAGAGCTGAGTTGTATTCTTTTCCTGCTTCTGGCGGGCCTCTTAATAAATGTTGTTATCACACACACACACACACACGTTGGACCTAATGGACAATCCAGAAAATCAGGTGCTATGCATCTTTGATTTGGCTTCTTCTGCTCATTTGGAATTAAAACGAACAGAGCAAATCCCTAACAACTGGTTATAATCAGTGTTCAAAATATCGGTATCGTGTTATGTATCGCATCCTTGGGATACAGATATATATTGGTTATCGCACAGGATATATCTTTTGTATCAGGTAATTTATCACACTTTTTAGGAAACATTAAAAAAATGGTTGAATTTTTCGATGAAACTTCAAGGATTGTTAAAAAAGACGTAAATACACACTTTTAAATCATAACATCTCAAAAAAGAATTGCACATAATAGGTGTCCTTTGTATTGGGTCCTAAGCGCTGACTGAACCTATGCAACTATATTCAAATTGAATGCATAACATTTAGAGTGTATGTGATGATCATTTCATCAAACACTCCTAAATACTTCAAAATTAGTCTCAATTGACAGCTGGTTGAATGGAAACTTTGATTTTTTTTTTATAATAAAAAATGATTTTTATTTTCCGAAAATTGATAAGGACTTAACAAATCAGTAGATTAGCCATCATACATACTTGATTTCAAGTTTTGAGTGCAACATTGCAAACAATTTGGGAGGAATTGGGAAAATTTTGAAATTTCCCCAATTTTCCCCAAATGGGACGACCTACACTCAAATTTCGAAATTAAAGTGTATGTGATGATCATTTCATCAAAAACTTCGAAATTAATCTCAATTGATAGTTGGTTGAAGGAAAATTTCGAGAAAAAAAAAGCACAGAGAACATGAAGAACTAATGGATATCGAAATCAAAGCTCCAACTCCATGGTTTTTCATGAAAAACATGACGAACCAATGGTTTTTTAACCATTTGACACTGATTTAATATAATTTCGACAAAAAAATGGGGTTGAAAATTGAAAATGCTCATCGGATCGAACATGTGGGATATATCGGCACTACCTGTGTGTTTTGTATTGCACAAGTGGGATACAAGATATATTGTGGGATATATCGGCCGATATCGTCAATATTTGAAACACTGGTTATAACTACCTCCATACCCTTTGCCGAATCGCTTGATGTAGTTGAATAAGTCCATGTTAGACCACACCTGGATCCATAGCTCAAGTGGTAGACCGAGTGAAAATAGGCTTGTTTCAACACTAAGGTCATGGCATCGATTCCCAAGGTGGGGGTGGCTAACATTGTAGTGTGACTAACAAGGTGGGTGGGTGTACTAACAGTGGGGTGTGTGTACTAACCAAAAAAAGAGAGTCCATGTTAGACCAATCTTCTGGGAACTGCTCCACAAACAACGCTGAATGCAACCCTGGGTGCAGTCCTAGATCTTTGATTGGTGAGGAAGCCCGATTTTCTCTTTGACTTTTTGACAGGAACCCATTCACTTTCTCCACTGACGCAATCTCTCATTGTAATGTGATCTCGACCATTGATTTGATGGGCACCCTTATATTTTGTTTCTTTCTTTGAATTCCTGGGCGTAGTCTTAGATCTCTAACTACGCCCTCTCAAGCAATCTTTCATTGGAACGCGATTGACCATTCACCCTCTCCACTGAAGCAATCCCCAGGCAGTCTTAGATCTCTGATTAGTGAGAAAGCCTGATTTTCCCTTCGAATTCTTGATAGGAACCCATTCACCCTCTCCACTTAAGCAATCTCTCGTTGGAACGTGCTCTCGACCATAGATTTGATAGGCCCCCTAGTAATTTATTTCTTTGTTTGAATTCCTCACACATGCTCTTTTTCTTACTAAAAATTTCTTTATTTTCTGTCCTCTCTCTCTCTCTCTCATGCCTACACATCTTTCTTTAGTGTATTTTTCTTTTTTAAATATTTTTTTATTATGTTATTAGTCAAGAAAGAAATTTTCTGTTTTATGTTTGTACTCTTTCACTCTCTATATCCAATCTAAGTGGTCGAAAGACTCGAACGTTGCTGAGCTAGGTCTATTATATGTGGATGCAAATTTCTGATGTAGGGCCATTCAACCAAAAAGCTTCTATGGCATCCACCATGATGTGTTTGATATCCACTCCATCCATTACTTGTGCCAGTTCATGTTAGGACATCAGCACAAAAATTATGCCTATTTAAAAATCAATTGGGACACGCTGCGGAGAACATTGGGGATGGGGATGCCCACCATTGAAACTTTTGGGACCTACCATGATGTTTATATGCCATCTAACCTGTTCATAAGGTGAGCCCCACTAGGATGAAGAGAAAAACCAAATATCAGCTTGATCAAAAACTTCGGTGTGCCCCAAGGTCTCAATGGTAGCCATTCCCCATCCCCACTTTTCTTTGAGATGTGGCCCACTTGAGTATTAGATTAACCTTATTTTTCAGCTCATGTCTTAACATGAGCTGGCACAAATGATGGACACAGTGGATGCCAAACGCTCATCATGAAGGGCCCATAAAGCTTTTGGTTTTACAGGCTCCTTTCAACAACTGTTTTAGGAAATTTGTGTCTGTCAATATGCATAGCACATCACATACGATATAGCACACATAACCATGGGAACTATTGAGGTTGCGTAATTTTTGCTATGCTTGCTACATTTATCAAACATGTACATCATGCCCCGCATACTTATATGCAGTGTTCGCATTGTCGCCAAAATGTCGATATTATCGCCGATATTATCGGTGTCGCCAGAGTTGCGACACCGAAACTCCAGTATTTCGTTTCTCTTCCTATTATCGTCGATTTTTTGGCGACATTATCGATTTTTCGCGACAAAATTAGTTGTCGGAGAGAAATCACTGTACCTACCTACCTTAGCATGGGATAATTGTAGCCACCAACCCCTTTTCGGCGAAAAAAGTGCCGATATTAGGGGGACTGCGTAAATACCCAAAATATTCAGAAAAAAAGGGGGAAAGGGGGGGAAATGATCGGATTTTTGGTACTTGTAGTCTGTAGAAGATGATCGTTGATCGGAAGTACCAGTGGGCCAATTGTAGAAGAGGATCGTTGATCAGAAGTAGCAGTGGGCCAATTGATCACCGTAAGTGCGAAAAAATCTCCACTTTCCTTTTTTTTTTCTTCCAATAGATAGAAAATTTCAGAATTTTGGTGACAGATCTACGAAAGAAAAGGGATTTTTTGCAAAAAAATTGAGGGATTCTAGGGATTTTGAGGGTTCCTTCCCGGAACCCTCTTCTCTGTTAAGAAACGGCTTCGCGAAGCCTTCTATAGAAATCGGATTTTGTTTTGAGTTACTCCGTACGCTTTTATCGTACCGAGTAAACTCCGTCGGGCCCTCCGTAAATATATGTGGTTTATCCACACCGTCCATCCTTTTTTCTAGCTCATTTTAGGGGTCGAGCCCAAAATTGAAGCATATCCAAAGCTCAAGTAGACCCCACCTCAGGAAACAGTGGGAATAATGATTTCCACCGTTGAAACCTTCCTAGGGACCACAGTAATGTTTATTTTTCATCCGAACATTTTCATAAGATCACAAAACATGGATGAACAGAAAACACAAATATCAGCTTGATCCAAAACTTCTGTGGCCCACAATTATTTTTCAACGGTATACATTCAATTCACACTGTATATTGTGGTGTGGTCCACTTCAGCTTTGGATATTCTTCATTTTTTGCATCAAGCCCTACAATTATATGGTAAAATGGATGGGCAGAGTGGATAAAATGTATAAATCATGGTGGCCCCACAGAGTTTACTCAGTACTGCTCACTTAGCATGCAATCCACTTCCGTTTTTATGGAATGTCATGTGCGCGATCCATTGCATGTGGACGTCACCAAGTTCCGTGGACCCCACCATGATATATGTGTAATATCCACACGGTTCATCCATTTTGAGAGATCATTCGAACTCATAAGCTCAAAAACGAGCGCTCGAGTGGACCGCACCATAGAAAGCGGGGGACAATGATTCCTACCGTTGAAACCTTCCTAGGGCCCACAGTGACGTTTATATGACATCCACACTGTCCATCCATTTTGAAAGCTCGTTTTAGGACATGATCCAAAACTTTTGTGGCCCATATAAAACACATACATTATTGTGGGGCCCACATAGCACCGTCCAGTAGCTATCGTATACTGGCAGTGTCAGTACGTAGTCCACGTCCGAGAGGAGGGAGCGGAGTAGGTAAGACCCCAGCCTCACCCCCAAGACAGTGCTGTGCTTACCGCGGGGCCCACCTTGATGTATGTATTATGTAGCCACGCCATTCATCTGTTTTTTCAAATCATTTTAGTGCATTATCCCAAAAAAATGAAGCAGATCCAATTATCAGGTGGACCATACCACGGGAAACAGTGGTCATTCAAAATACTACGATTAGGTCACGCCTCAACGCTTCCGCAGTACTTATTTACCATCCAATCTGTTGATAATGTCACATAAGCCTGGATAAAGTAAAAAACAAATATCAACTTGATCCTAAACTTCCATGGCCCATTAATGGCCAACCGCCATTTTTTCCTATGGTATGGTCCACATGATAACTGGATCTATTTCATTTTTGGGATAATGCCCTAAAATGATCTGGAAAATTACGGCTGGACTGCGTGGATACATAATACATGCATCAAGGTGGGCCCCATGGTAAGGGTTGCACCGTCTTGGGTGAGACCGGGGCCTCACCTATTCCTAAGATTGGATGGGACCCAGATCGCGATTTGGACCAGACAGGTTGTGTGCTCGTAGATGATGGTCCAAATTATGGCTGATTCAACAATCCTAGTCATCCAAATTCATTGATTGAAATGGGACGGCTGATATTTTGTTTTAACCATCCATTTGATGATCCACCAATTAGATTGTTATCACCGTTCAATATGATTTCCTATGCTCCATCCCCATAACCCCCACAATTTGATGGCTTGGATTGGCATGCACGGATGCACCACAAGTGGTGGATGGTACATCATTAGTGGGAACAGTACTGTTAACAAATTGGGCAACAACACTTCGAGCCACTTCGTCACTCCATCTGAGGATGAAATATGGCAAAAAAGTATGCTTTTCGAATTCATTTAATTTTATGCCTTAATTATTGTATGGTGGCTGCATTTGTATTACATAAACTCATTTTCTTAGCTATTGGAGTGATTTCTTATGAAACGCATGCTTTTTTGGGCTCCATTGAATGAAAACTTATTATTTAATGTATTCTTTTTGCACTTTTTTAATTTCTAAATATGAAAGTATGTGTATTTAGGCATTTCCTGAAGTTTTACTGAAAAATTCCACAGTTTTCATCATATTTTCCCCCTTTTTCCCCACATTTCCGGTTATCGGCGATATTATCGGCGATAACGATATTATATCTTTATCTCCGGCCAGCGAAACTTGTAACGATACCGACAATGCGAACACTGCTTATATGAATGTAGTTGTTATTTGGTAGGGAGTAAACTGCTTAACTGGTAGCCAAAGTTTGAGCTAGTTGGACCCCCCTTACGTGCTCACATAAGGAAATTTTGAGTCAACGTAGTTCAACAATTGTTGTCTTTAGTTGTGTAATTACTTAGTGTGGTTAGAAATTTTGCTTGCTTCCACTGGTCTGTTGAGTGCCTCATGCAAATTTATGTGGAGTGTTAAGGTGCAAGATTGTGTGGCCACCACATGCAAATGTCACTTTAAGGGAATCTCTTTATCTGTAACCAAAATTTTATTTGAGAAGAAACTTGAAAAACTCCACTGAGACAATGAATACAAGTTCTCTATGAACAAACCTGATCTAGGGGGTTGTTGGGATTATTATTATTTGGGGGTGTTGGGAAATTAGTTGGCAACACAACCAAAGGGTGAGTGTTGTTGAGATTATGTTGAGGTGGATGTGTGGAAAGACTAGGAAGGATTATAGTGATGATTAGGTAAATCGAAGTAGGGTGAGTGTAGTCCTAGAAGGAGATAAATAGGAGGCAAGATTGATTTATTCTAGTCATGTGTTTCAAAAACTAAAGAGAGCTCTGGTGAGGAGAGAAGCTTTGATTAGGGTGGAAGATCGTAAAAGGAGATGGGTAAAAGACCCAAAGGACTTGGATCTAGATGGTGAGAAGAGGAGGCTTCTACCTTTACTGTGGATTGGGACATAGGTAAGCCATTGCCACATAGCTTGGAACGTGGGTATGACGACAATGACAACGAGGCATCCTTTCGGTTGTGCTTGAGGTATGTAATGCCCATTTAAGTGCATGAATGACCATACGGACATGATAAAGTCCTTTGGGAAAAGGTTCTTCATAGTAAAAGTTGTTATGGAGATAGCTTTACATTGCTACTGCAATGAACTCTCATTTCCCGGTTGCAATCATGGCAAAAATCAGTTTTAATCCTTGTCTCCAAAGGTTTGTAAGGCACACCAAAAATTATGCTACTTTCTTCATCAGAATGCCTAAGAGTTTAATTATTTTCTTATCTGGATGCCTGAGGTTCGAAAGACCTGAAATGATCAACTTTTTTATTAGCTTTTTAAAAAAGTACATTTTCTAAACTGTTTTCTTTACAGGTACTCACAGATCTGAGAATTGAAAGGGATCTGAAATGATCAACTTTCTTATTAGCTTTTTAAGAAAAAGTCCATTTTCTAAACTGTTTTCTTTACAGGTACTTACAGATGCTTTTGTAGATGAAGAAAGCTCTGAACATGATGGTAATGGACGGTGGCCATTCCGCCATTTTGTTGAGCAACTCATCCATGATATGTTTGATCCAAGTGAGCTTCTTGTATGGTTTATTTTAGGCAATGTTTGGACAAGAAAATTTTGAAATGCAGATTTTCAACATTTAAAAAAAAAAAAAAATCAAGAAAAGAAAATTGAACATTGATAAAAAAAAAAGACTTCTCTTCAAGATCAGCCGCTCCAAATTTCTGGAATGCCTGTGATTATGATGATGGCACCTTTGCTCTGCGCCAACACATCAGTAGGGCCCCTGTTGTTTAGGGCCTGTTTGTTTGGGCGAAATACTGGTAAATGCATTGTAAATAGGTTATTATTACTTCTACACCAGTTTGTTTTTCCAGGGAATTACTGCCTCGGAAATCGTAATAAATTTAATTGAATTTCACTTATTTGTACACGCACAAAATCATAGGGCCCACTGTGATGAATATGTTATATCCATGCCGTCCATCGGTTCCACAAGCCCATTGTAAGGCGTGCGTAAAAAATTGAGGCAAATTTACAACTAAAATGGACCACAACACATGAAACAATGATTACAATGGACCTTAACCGTTAAAAGTTGATGCCTTCCTAGGGCCCACACTAATGTTTATTTGTCATCTGGCTTGTTCATAAGATCATACATACATGGATAAAGGGAAAACGAGAAAATCAGATTGATCCAAATATTTTGTGGTCCCAAGTAATTATTAACGGTAAAAGTTTAATACCCACGTTTTAATCTGGTGTGGTGCGCTTGAGCTTTAAATCTGCTTCATTCTTTGTCTCATGCCTTTAAAACGAGATGGCAAAATGGATGGACGGCATGGATATGGTCTATACATCATGGTGGGCCCCAAAGTTTTTACGCTCCAAAATTTTTCCCACCCCTGTTTTGCACCAAAATTTTCAATCGGTCACTGTCAGCTTTGAAATAAGAGATGGAAATTGCAATGTAAATAATGATGACTATTTACACTGCATTTACCACCACTTCTCAGAAAACAAACAGGCCCTTAGTGGGTTTCTTCCTGCAACATACTGGGATTTTGAATTTCTGGCTTTTCCAAAAAAAATCCTAATAACTGAACCTTAGGCCTTTCCCTGATTTATTGATAAAATGATTGTATTCTGACAATTTCCAATTTTGATGGCTGCTGATCTACAGTTTGGGAGGTGCGCCATGGTAGTATTATGGCTTTAAGAGAAATATTAACCCATCAAGGTGCTTCTGCTGGAGTTTTTATGCCTGACTTGAGCTCAGAAAGTTCTTGGTTAAGTGAAGTTGAAGATAAACTTAATTTGAATTCCACAGCAAAGAGAGCAAGGGAAATTGATCTGAATATGCAATTTTCTGTCAGTGAATCTGAGCCGAGCATGAAGAGGCCAAAGTCGGAGGATTTTTCAAGTCCATTCATAAGCACAGTGGCATCTAGAGACAAGGAGAAGTTGGAAGATTTTTCAAGTCCATTCGTAAGTGCAGTGGCCTCTAGAGACAAGGAGATGGATGTTGGTGCGTTCTTAAAGTTTGAAGATGGTGCATGGAGTTCAACCCCTGGGCTGGTTAATGGCGGACTTACTGTTGCTCCTGGGAAGTTGGAGCCTGATTCATGTCTCGATGGCTTTCATTTTCAGTGTAAAGGGGAAGCTGCCAATGCAGCTGAACAGAAAATCTTCTTTGAAGATGGGAGCTCTGACATGAAGAAGCACTTGCTGACTAATCTGCCTGAAGGTTGCAAACTGATGAAATTGATCAAAGTTGCAAGGCATTCATGGATTAAAAATTGGGAATTCCTTCAAGATTGTGCTATTCGCTTCCTTTGTGTGCTATCATTAGATCGGTATGCTTTTTATTTTTCTTTTCTTTTATTTGAATCTCTTACTCTGCCTGTGAAGTCCTCTGGTTTATGTAGAATAAGAGCTTCGTAATGCTCTCTTTCTCTCTCCAAGAAAATATAAAGAAATGAACCATAATAATGCTACTTTCATGGCTTTGAGTGAACCTTTTTAGATGTTTCTTTTTTTCCTGCTTTGATTTGTTCTTGTTAAAGTGCTCATGCATTTGTCTATGTTTGTTGATTTCTATTGCAGATCCTTTTCTACTTTCTTTCTTTCTTCTTCTTCTTCTTCTTCTTCTTTTTGTGGAGTGATTTTCATTTAGTGAATCTTTTCCTTGATCTGTTGATGCAGTTTTGGAGATTATGTTTCTGATCAGGTTGTTGCCCCTGTTCGGGAAACTTGTGCTCAAGCACTAGGTGCCACACTTAAGTACATGCATCCTTCACTAGTTCATGAAACACTGAACATCTTACTACAGATGCAGGTAATGATTATTAAGGAACTGGTACTGTTCTGTCTTCATGGTGTAATTACTGCTATTGATGGAACGAGCTTGAATGTTGCCAGTTTATTTCTTTTATAATCCTCTTGCTATTTCTTTCAGTTTAGACAAGAATGGGAAATTCGTCATGGAAGCCTTTTGGGAATCAAATATTTGGTTGCTGTTCGAAGGGTATGGTGCTTCATATATTCTACCTACTTTCTTATTTTGTTGTGCTATGGAGTAGTGTTCCCCATACATGTTTGATAATTGTTACGGTCGGTGCTTGGTAAATCTACAGACATCAACTCTAGGTGTTTGGTGTTGCAAGCATGAAAATTAGGTGCTGGTAAAAAGTAAATTTCTAAATGGATATGATCTCTCCATCTTGGAGGGAGCTTTGCATCTACACCCTGATTGTTCCTTTTCTCTTTTTCGAAATTTCCTTGCAATTTCAGATTGGTTTTTTGATTGTTTGTTCTCTTGCATGCGTTGCTGTAGCAGGCTAGATATTGGTTGTTTGCTCCCATCTTAAAAGAATTTTAGTTTGAAAATTTTGCAATGCTGTCTCTCTTTATTTTGGCCTTACCTTGATACCATGTTTGTAGTTTTTAGATGTCAGGGTAACACCTCTCTTGTGTCAAACAATTCTCCTCATATAAAACTAATAACATTCATTGCAGTACAAAATCAACAAAAAACTTGCATACTATTGTGGATAAAGCTTCTGATGGGCTCGACTTGCACTGGGCAAGGGTCAGTCGAGTCTAGCCCACTTATTTTTAGTGCTGAAATTTACACCTGGCTTAAAATTAGGTGAAAGCTTGACCATGTACAATGATAATGGGCCTAGATTTGAGTTGGAAGTTGGGACCCATATGGTTGCATGCTTACTGTTGTTTTACTGTGATTTTCTTTCTGCCTTGAGCAATATGTTTTTGCATCCTTCCAATTTGTTGAAGGCAGAGGAACTCAGAGACATCAGGATATTTAGACGCTGAAGGACAAAAAATCTCCTAGGGGCTGGAGGGAACTCAGCCTAGAATGCTCCATCAATTACGATTTTGTAGGCTTGAAAAGTTTCCAATGGTTTGTCGCCGTGGCCTGCCAAGACCCACTTCTGATCATCACCCTATTGTGCTAGGGGTGGTCAAGGATTGAGGTCCAAAGCCTTCCGGGTTCGAGTTAGCTTGAATGGAAATTGATAGTTTCGAGTAGCTTTTAGTTGATTGGCGGGCCTCTTTCGTGGTAGAAGGATTTACTGGTTTTAAGATAAGTTGAAAACTCTACTCAAGCTTCTGAAAGATAAGATTAAATCTTGGAAGACGGATGTGCTTGATGCTTGGGTTAGAATGTCGAAGGAAATCCATGATTTAGATTTGTTAGAGGAGGGTGGCAGTTTATCGGCAGAAGATAGAGATAAGAGACCAACCTTATCTTTGAGTTATGCTAATCATTCAAAAGAAGAGGAAATTTGGTGGCATTGGAGATCTAGAGCTGTGTGGCTTAAAGAAGGGGACAAAAATACTCGCTTCTTTCACAATATAGCTAGTGCTTGGGCACATGGAGGCAGGATTAGTAGTTTGGTTGTGGACGGGTCAAGGACTTCGATAAAGGGCAGATATACGATTCTATAGTTCAATTTTATAGGAAGGTAATTTGTGATCGGTGGGAGAGGCTGCGGTTAGATAACTTGGATTTCCATAAATTGTCGAGTGTGGATGCTTCTTCTCTTGAAGTGTCGATATTAGAGGAAGAGGTTGAAGCCACTTTAGACTCGATGTATAGAGACAAGGACCCTGGAACAGATGTTTTTCCGATGTTTTTCTTTTAGAAATTTTGGCTATTGATTAAAAGGGATGTGATGGATTTTGTATGGGAGTTTTTTGAGAGACTCCATCTCTCAAGTGATTTCATGGCTTCAGTTCTTGCTCTTATTCTTAAAATCGAGGGGGTGGAATATTTAAAAGACTACAAGCCCATTAGTCTAATCAAGGGCCCTTATAAAATTCATGTGAAGGTCCTTGCATCAAGATTTTGAGGAGCTCTTTCGAAGATTATATCTGAGAATTAGGGAGCATTTTTGGGTAGACAAATTTTGATAGTGCTCTTATCGCACATGAATTCATCGATTCCAATTCATAGATTCTAGAAATAGGAAGAGGAAAAGTGGGATAGTTTACAAGCTTGACATTGAAAAGGCTTACAATCATGTGGATTGGAAGTTTTTAGACTATATGCTTGAAAGATTGGGGTGTGGTCGAATGTGGAGTGGTTGGATTTGGTCATGCTTGCAATTAGCATCATCTTCTATTTTGGTTAATGGGTCGCCAAAAGTTTTTTTTTTAAGGCGTTCATGGGTCTCAAGCAGGGGGGATACTCATTCTCCTTATATTTCCATTGCTATTGGGGAGGGAGGTGCTTAGCAAGATGTTTCATAAAGGGGAGGAGAATGGTTTAATTAGTGGTTTCAAGGTGTCAGATGACGGGATTCAATTAGCCATCTTCAGCATGCAGATGATACACTCCTGTTTTGCGATGTAGATGTGGCCTTAATGGATAATCTTAGGAAAATCATTGTTTGTTTTCAAGCAGTTTTGGAATTAAAGATTAATGTAGCTAAGATTGAAATGTTGGGAGTTCATATCAGCGACGAGGACTGGTTGTTCTTCGTGAGTGTTTTCGATTGTGAGATGGGGTTGTTCCCCTTGACATATTTAGAGGAGTTGCCTTTACGCATTTGGAAGCTAACTAAACACCTTTGGGATAGGTTATTGAAAGAATCTAGAGGAAGTTATCAAGTTGGAAGTGTCGATATTTATCCTTAGGAGGTCGGTTGGCTCTCATTAAAGCAACTTTCTCTAATATGCCTGCGTACTTATATCAAATGTTCCAAATCGGTTTTGGATAGGCTAGAAAAGTTTGTGAAGATTCTTTTTCTAGAAAGATGCCAAGGATGAATGGAAGTTTCATATCCTTAGATGGAAAGAGGTGTGTAAGTTGATTGTTGCGAGTGGAGTTGGTTTAAAAAGCTGGGGTTTCATGAATTTAGCCTCCTTGGGAAGTGGATTTGGAGATTTGGTAATTGAAGTGGGAAGACAATGGGGGGAGCTTGTTGTGAGTAGGTACGGAGTGCAAGTGGGAGATTATTATGTTAAGAGTTCCTCTCTCTCTCTCTCTCTCTCTCTCTTGAAGATTGAATATTATTGAAAGGAAAAAAAACACTGACCTCCAGAAGAAGGAAGGGAATGATCGAACTTGAATACCAGAAGAAGCAATGAGTTGGTTGTAAAAGGTCTTGATGGCAAATGTGCCTGGAGGGGGAAAGATACTGGGAGAGACCCTCATCTGTATCTGGTGAGGGTTGAATCCCTTGCAAGGGGTGGAGGAGAATAAGCAAGGCTTTAGTTTTAGCTTCAGAGAGATTTCTTTTGCAAGGGGGACACTACTCCTGTGCCAACATGAGAGAAGCAATCGGCTACGGAAAGGGAGATGTTGGCTAGAATGGGAAAGACATCAACAAGGGGTCTATCTAAGATACACTTGTCCAACTAGAACTTGATCTTACCGCCACTTCCCAAGTTGAAAGAGACACCCTTAAGGAAGGACTCCTTAACACCTGAAATGGCCTTCTAGATGCTGGAAGCCCTATAGAGGGAAAAACATTTAGTGAACCACCCACCTTCCTCAACACCATATTTAGCGGCAATAGCTTCCGTCCACCTACATCCCTCTTCGGATCCAAAGCACCAAAGCCATTTCCCTAGGAGGACAAAATTGACATAAGAGAGGACTCTATTCCAACCCCGTCCTCGGTATAAGGTTTACACACCTTTGACTTGCTACGAAGAAGAAATTTGTGGTGAGGGGAGCTACCACTCTAGAGAAAGTCTCGTTAGATCTTTTCTATATTGAGGATATTGGATCCAGGGCATCCGAATAGAGCAAGTAATATGATGGAAGCTTCGATAGGGACGATTTGATAAGAATAAGGTGACCCCCCAAGGAGAGGTATTTGTTGTTCCATGAGGCAAGCTTCCTTTCCATTCTTTCTATAACAACATCTCGAAGGTGATTAGCAAGTTTGCTAGAGAAAAGAGGAAGGCCTAAGTATTTAGAGGGGGAAGATCCAATTTTGTAACCAAAGATAGTTGCAAGGGAAGAAAGAGAAACACCATAAATGTTTATGCCCAACATTTCACTTTTATAAAGATTAATTTTGAGCCCAGAAATGGCATAACCATTCGTAAACTAATAACAACAGACTTTGAGGCTTCGCAGAATAGCAGAGTATCATCTGCAAATTGTATGTGGGAGTAGGAGGGGAAGATCTAGCTACATTGAAACCTTTGAAGTAAACTACAGAAGCCCCTTTAGACATCATATGGCTAAGACCATCAGCCGCAATGATGAAGAGAAAGGGGGAGAGATGATCCCTGTGTTTAAGGCCCTTGGAAGGCTAGAAGAGACCTTTAGGGGAGCCATTAATCAGGATACAGAAAGCTGCTGTAATTCCAATCAACATGGTCAAAGGAATTTCGACATGCAGTTTGCAAACTATACCTCCTTCCCCTGATTTGTGGTGAGAGTTGTTACATTCATGAGCCAACAAAGCACAATCTAATATTTGTCTATTAGTGAGAAAAGCTCCTTGAGCGTCTAAGATGATGGAAGATAGAATAGGACGCAGTCTGGAGGCAAGGAACTTAGCCAAGATTTTATGAGGTGCACCCAAAAGACTAATGGGGTAGAAATCCCTAGGCTTAGAGGCCCCTTCTTATTTAGGGATGAGAGCTATAAAGGATGCTCTCATAGTGCGCGAAATTAAATCATTTTTAATCAAGTTCCAAAACTTTTGAAAAAAGGCCAATAGAAAGACGGAGAGAAAGGGGGAGAGAGGATCCCCCTGTTTGAGGAGGCCCTTCGAAGGTTGGAAGAAACCTTTAGGGGAGCCATTAACCAGGACAGAGAAAGCTGATACCTAGAATATGATCAAGGTAATTCCAATCAACATGGTTAAAAGCCTCTTCGACATCCACTTTGCAAACTACACCTCCTTCCCCTATTTGTGGTGAGAGTTGTTACATTCATGAGCCAACAAAGCACAGTCCAATATTTGTCTATTAGTGAGAAAAGCTCTTTAAGCGTCTAAGATGATGGAAGATAGAATAGGATGCTATCTGGAGGCAAGGAATTTAGCCAAGATTTTATGAGGGGCACCCAAAAGACTAATGGGGTAGAAATCCCTAAGCTCAGAAGCCCTTTCTTTTTTAGGGATGAGGGCTATGAAGGAGGCTCTCATAGAGTACAAAACCTTCCCAATAGAGTGGAATTCAGAGACAAGAAATTAAATTCTTTTTAATTAAGTTCCAAAACTTCTGAAAAAAAGGCAGTGGAAAGCAGTATGGATCTGGAGATTTGTCATTGGCAAGGGAGAAAACTGCCCGTTTTACTTAATTAGAAAATGCAATTACAAGGGCAGAAGAATCCTCGGTAGCGATTTAAGTGATCTCCAAGTTATCTAGATTAGGCTTCGACCAGTTCTCAGAACAAAGTAGAGACAAATAGAAGGAGATGATGTGATTATTATCTTCTAAGTTAGAGCCATTAATTGAAATCGAACTTATCTTCTTAGATTGTGCTTTGGCACTGGAAATAGCATGGAAGAATGCCATGTTTTTATCGCACGCTTAAAGCTAGCATGGAAGAATGCCATGTTTTTATCGCCCTCTTAACCTCCTGCTGATAAGTAATTCTTGCATAGTCTGCCTTACGACAGTCCCTTAGGGCTCGATCCTCCCCATAGAGAGGAGAAGATTTCTCCTTGAAGATCTAAAAGCTGAATGGTAGAGAGGGAGTTAGGAACCGCTGAATCGAGGTCCACCCGCGACTCTTTTCTCCATTTAATCAAATTGGACTTGAGCTTTTTAAGCTTCTGACTCGGGATGAAACTCGAGCTGCCAGAAACTTGAAGGGAGGTCCACTAGGATGAAACAAGGTTTGAAAAACCTTCTATTTGAAGCCAAGATAGTTCAAATATGAAGGGCTTAGGACCCCAACTCACTCCATTGACTCGAGAAGGATGGGGAAGTAGTTCGAGATCAGACGAAGGAGGCCTTCTTGGGTCACCATTAGGAAGGAATCCAGCTAGTCTAGAGAGACTAGGTACCTATAAAAGTGGGATTTTTTTGTTTTTGTTTTGTTTTTTGTTTTTGTTTTGTTTTTGTTTTGTTTTTGTTTTGTTTTTTGTTTTTTTGGAACTAAGGGGCATTTGGCATCTCTACAAATAAGAGCTTATTGGCTTATTTATATATATAAAAAAAGCTTTTAGACTGTTTGGTAAAAGTCTAATCAGGTGCTTAATTGTTTAGAAAGTAGCAAATAAGCTCTGATTTAATAAGTTGGGGAGGGTTTACTTTTTGAAATGGAGCTTATTTGGCTTAAGCGGGTAGACATTTTGGACTAAATTTTTGACTAGTTTGCCTCTTCTCTTCTCTTTACAATTTCTTCAAGGTAGGCCCACATGATGAACGACCATAGTGAAGGTAGGACTCACATGATGAATGGCCCATATCAAAGGTGGGCCTAAATAATACACAATCACATCAAAGGTGAGCCCCACATGATAGATGGCCTACTTCAAAGTGTGGCCCCGCATGATGAACGATCCACATCAAGTAGGCCCTATCTGATGGATGGTCCACATCAAAGGTGGGACCCACATGATGGATGGTGGACATTGAATGTGGGACCACATGATGGCAGGTTGACATTAAAGGTGGGCCTACATGATGAATGACCCATATTGAAGGTTGGGCCCCAAATGATGGATGGTCCACAAACAAGGTGGGACCTAGCATGATGGATGGTGGACATCAAAGGTGGGTCCCACATGATGAACTATCCACATCAATCGGGCCTCACATGATAGATGGTCCACAACAAAGGTGGGACCCACATGATTTATGGTGGACATCAAAGATGGGCCCTTCATGATTAACGACTCATATTGAAGTGGGGCCCCACATCAAGATGGGCCCACGTAATGAAGGTTCACATCAAAGCGTGGCCCAACATAATGGAACATGCACATCAAGCGGGTCCCATTTGATGGGCAATCCACATCAAAGGTGGGACCCACATGATGGATGATGATCATTGAAGGTAGGCCCACCTGATGGTCGGTTGATATCAAAGATGGGCCTGCATGATGAACGACTCATAACGAAGGTGGGGCCCCACACAATGAATGGTCCACATCAAGGTGGGCCCACATGGACAGAGTGGACTTCACATGATGTATGGCCCACATAAAAGTGTGACCCCTCATAATGGACAGTTCACATCAAGTGGGCCCCACCTAGTGGACAGTCCACATCCACGATCTCTCATGATGGATGATCCACACAGAAGGTGCATCCCACACGATGAATGGTGGATATCAAAAGTATGCTGCAGATGATGGACAATCCACTTCAAAGGTAGGGTCCACACTTTGGACAATCCACTTCAAAGGTAGGGTCCACACTTTGGACACATCAAATGTGGAGTCCACGTGATGGGTGATGGGTAGTGGACATTGAGGGGCCTCACATAAAGGACAATTAGCATTGATGACAAGAGGTATACCATCAACGGGTTGGTGCAAGAGTCCTAAGGAGATCGGGGACAGCAGGAGGGGGTAGCGCAGGCTGGCTACTTGTTACCGTTCACCCCCCACATAAAGGACAATTAGCATTGATGATGAGCCCCACATGATGGATAACCTACATTAAGGTGGGCCCCTAATGATGAATGGTCTACATCCAAGACGGGCCTTGTTTGAAGGTTTGGCTCACACAATGGACTGTCCACATCAAAGGTGGGCTCCATATAATGGTTGATCCACATCTAATGTACAACATAATGGATTGCCCAAATGTCTTAAGATATGAAGATTGTAGCTCCATATAATGAGTATAATGCACTAATGCATGCTGTGTTTATTTTGGTTTCTCTTTTTCGTTCTGCTACTCACTTCCAATTGATGTTTACCAGGAAATGCTTCAAGATTTACTTTCCTGTGTACTGCCTGGATGTAGAGCTGGGCTTGCTGACCCTGATGATGATGTTAGAGCAGTTGCTGCTGAGGCCTTAATACCAACTGCTGCAGCCATTGTTTCTCTTAAAGGCCGAACATTACATTCAATTGTTATGCTGTTGTGGGATATTTTACTTGATTTGGATGACCTGAGTCCATCCACTAGTAGGTATGTCATTCTGTACACTTTCCCTTCTTTCCCTGAAGCTTTTATCCTCTGCCTATACGGATGTTAATTTGTCAAAATGTTGTAGATATATGGAAGCTTTGATACATCTAGGCCTCATTGTAAGACCTTGAACTACAAGTTACTGACCATTTTTTTTGTCAATAAACCTCATTGCAAGACCTTGAACTACAAGTTACTGACCAATTTTTTTTTTTTTTTGTCAATAAACCTTTTAAATTATTATGTGCAATAACAAGTGTTTTAAATAATGAATAGCATGTAGTGTAGTGTTCAATCTGAAGCATGGGGCGTAAGCTACATAGAGCATGTCCCATAATCTACACACTACTTGTCAATTTTTGGAGATAGTTGTTTTCTGGGTTACTAATGAGAATGTGTAGTTGAGACAACCTTTTATAGTTGCTGAACTTCATGCATTGTGAAGGTTTAGCAGCTTATTTTCTTTGATATCGAGGGAAAATGATAAACTAGGATGTATGGCATGTGCGATGCACGTAGAGAGGAAGGAAGAGAGATACTAAAAAATTACCGATAAACACACACACACACACACACACACACACACACTGAGAGAGGGTCCAAGTGGTCATCTCTAAGGTGGTCATCTCTAAGGTCCAAAATCTTAGCCCCCATGTTTCATCTGGTACTTGCGAAGTTCATCTCTAAGGTCCAAGTGGTGTTGTAGGAGGGGTGGTAGATTCTGGACAGTGCTCTTATTGCTCATGAGTAAGGGAAGAAAAAAGGGTATTTTCTATAAGTTTAATATTGAGAGATCCTATGATCATGTTGATTGGAAATTTCTTGGTTACATGCTAGGGCGGTTGGGTTGTGGGCAAAGTGGAGAGGATGGATCCAAGAATGCATTTGGTTTGCTAAAATCTTTGTGATGGTCAACGGATCTCCTAAAGGTTTCTTCAAGGCTCTAAGATATTTACAGTAGAGAGATCCACTATCTCCTTTCCTGTTTGTGGTTTTGGCAAAATTGTTTAGTGAAGTATTGGATAGGTGGGTCAATCTGTCAGTCTTTTTTGTGGATTCTGACTTCCGAGTCGAAAACGCTGGTCTTCAGATATCTCATCTTCAGTTTGCTGATGAAACTATTCTTTTTTGCGTCACTGATATGGATATGGTGGACAATTTAAGGAAAGTTGTAAGATGCTTCAAAATGGTCTCGAGTTAAAAATTAATATTATCAAGAGTGAGCTGTTGGGCTTGTGCTTGTCCAAGGAAGTGGTGGGGAGTTTGGCGGCAGTCTTTGGGTGTGATGTGGGATCTCTTCCTTCTTTGTATCTTGGTCTCCCTCTTTGCATTGGTAAGACAGCGAAACACTTATGGGATAAGGCAGAAAGGAAGCTATCAATGTGGAAGAGCTAGTATCTTTCCTTGAGTGGCTGAATTACACTTATTAAAGTAGCTCTGTCAAATGTGCCACCTTATCTCATGTCTCTCTTTAGGTGTCCAAAATCTGTTTTGGATAGGATGGAAAAGTTGATATGGGATGTTTTGTGGCGGGGCCTTGATGAGAAACAAAAATTTCATTTGTTGAGGTGGGAAGAGGTTTGTCAGCTGTATGGAGAAGGGGTTGTAGGAATTAGGAAACTGGAAAATATGAACCTTGTGTTGCTTGGCAAATGTGGCCGTTCGGGTCAAAAGAAGGTAGTTTGGGGCAAGTGGTAATTGTAAGTAAGTGTGAGCTTCAAGAAGGGGGATAGTGGGTAAAGGCTTCCTCATTCTACAGGGAGTCGAGGTCGTTGATGGTGGTATCCAATTTGCGAGTAAGTTTAGAGAGGGAATTTGCTTCTCTGGGGAATGGAAAGAGGATTTTTTTTGTGAAGACATGTGGCATGGGGAAATTTCATTACAGGATGTGTTCCCAACGCTAGCGCATCTTGCTTCGGAAAGAAATGTTTCGGTTGCTCATTGCTTCTCTCTGTGTGGAGATGCAATTGTCTGGTCTTCTCCTTGCTGAAGGTTTTGGTGGATGAGGAAGTGGACGAGTTCTTCAAGCTTCAGGAGCGTCTCCAATTTTTATTTCCATCCTTGTGTGAAAAGGATATGATTATATGGAATAAGGATAGATGGGGTCGTCGCATTTATTTGTTATTTTTCCAAGATGCTTTGGTGCTCCTCGATAGGAGAGAGATGTGGATACACATCCAATACTTGGTGCTATGGTGCTCCTCCCAAGGTAGCGGCTTTTATGTGGTTTGTGGGGAGAAGAGGGTGTTAATAATTGACAATCTTTAGAGAAGGTCGTTGGTGCTCCCCAACATTTGTGTCGTATTCATGAAAGATGGAGAATTAATCAATTAAATGTTCATTCATTGCTCTTTTACTCAAAAAGTGTGGGAGAAGTTCTTCGGTTTCAAAGTTTCATGGATTATGCCAGGGACATTGAAGATCTTCTCGTGGCTTGGCATGGAGGAGGGATTGGGGTAACAAGGTGGTGTAGCAATTGGTCTTTATATGGCAGTCTTATGGGCTATTTTGGGGGGAAGGAATAGTAGGCGTTCTCATGATAAGATTGGATTAGTGTTGAAGGTGATTAGTAAGATTAAGCTAGAAGTTGTGGGGTGGGCCTCTTAGTTAAAGGTTCTTGATGATTGCAATGTCTCTCTTTTGTTTGGGTTGTAGCTTTTTATGCCTTTTCTCTGGACGTGGATGTGGGCCGTCTCATTGTACGGCCTGCCCAATTGATTTGGATATGGGCCATCCCACTATACGGCTCATGTAGCTTCTTTATCTTTTATATTTAGCGTTTATAGTGGATTAGGATTTGTTTGGAACATGAACATTATTAGCAAGGGTATTTTTGTACCTTCTAATTTTTATTATTAATATAAGGTGGAAGAGTGGGGATGTTGATGAGGACACAAGACCATTTCAAGTGTACCAACGAAGAAAGCGCCACCCACAAGCACCGTCCTTGTGGATAGGCGACTATTGAGGAGTTGAAGACCCTCCACACGTGATCAGACACATAGAAGATCCCATCCAGGGAGGACACGTGTGTAGGAAGAAGGAAGAAAAGGACTGAAGAGCTGAAGACTTCGGGCGCCCGATCGGGCGCCCGACCATTGCCTCCGGGCGCCCGATCGGGCACCCGAACTTGGCCTCTCGAGCGCCCGAAACTCTCTAGACGTTTTTGGACGTCGATTGGGCGCCCGACCGAGCGCCCGAACTTTTGCGCAGTTTTGTTTATTTACGCGTTTTTGCTTAATTCAAGGGTAGTTTAGTACTTTTATGTCTTTTATTTGGTTATTTAAGTGGGCTAGGCCCTAAACACGAAAATTAACTTGATATTGATTAATGAAAGCCTCTTTGAGCTTCCTCCTGCCTCCTCTCTCTCTCATGGTGATGCTTCTTCCTCTTCCCTGAATCTCTTTTCTTCTAATTGCTTCTTGTGCCCCTCCAACTTCTTCCAGGTATTTTATCTTATGTCATTATCATTCTAAACTTCTGTTTTGATTATTCCTTACGATCTAAACCTTGAGAATTGATCCAAACCCTAAATCCCCAAATTCTCAAATCCCTAATCCGAGAAACCTCCTGGTTCTTCGGACTAGTGATCCGTATTGATCGATTGGGTATAGCCATGCAAGATCGGGAGGTTCCATTCCTCGCCGGATCCCACCCATGCATTACTTGATTCCCATACTCCATGGTTGTGATGATGGCCCGTCCCCATTGCATGTTTCCTTTATGTTTTTCTTAGTTTGTGATATTAATGCTAGATTTCATTATTATTATTACCTTTTACTTCCGCTGAATAATTGTGTTCATGAGCATGCATCATATTTAGGGCTGTCCTGCATCATATTTGGTATCAGAGAATAGGCTTGCATGGTTTTCGTCTAGATCGAGTTATCAAAAATTAGGGTTTTGATTTTTAGGTTTAATTTAGGAGAGTCCAGATTTAGAAAGTTTTCAATCTTAGAAACTTTCCAATTTTAGAAAGTTTCCTAATTTGGAAAATTCCCAGATTTGAGTCGTTTTCCGTTTTATTTTATTTGAGTCAGTTCATATTAGTTTCGCATTCATCGCATCCATCTTGTGAGTCAATACACCTAGTGGTCCAGTTGGGTAGAGTTTTGGTTCAAGTCTTGTTTGTATGCCCACTAGGAGAGGTAGAGGTTTTGGACTCCAACCTACCATGAGTAACGAGCAGTTATCTGAGCAACTTGCTCAATTGATACAAAAGATAACCGCCCTAGAGGCAAGTCACAAGCGTGATTTTGCCCGCCTTGAGGACTAGATCACCACTACTAAGACCTAGGTTGAGCAACTAGAGGCGTCCCAAAGGGAAAACCCCGCTGTTGGGGATGATGCGCACTCTCAAGTGGGAGGAATCATAGAGGAACGGGCTGCCACACGTGGAGGTGGTGAAGATGGAGATCGTGGTAACGGTCGTGGTGTTGTGCGAGAGGCACGAGCCACATATGATCATCAAGACCGCTATGATCCAGATGAGCGTGCGATGAAGAATGTTAGCGTCGAGGCCCCGAGTTTTGATGGGCACTTGGACCCCAAGGCATTCCTTGAGTGGGTTGCTGACATGGACCACTACTTTGAATGGTATGGCATGTCAGAAAACCGTCAAATGCGGTTTGCTAAGATGAAGCTTGTGGGTCAAGCCAAGCTCTTTTGGACCAACACCGACCGTAGGATAGAAAGAGTTGGTAGAGCCCCTATCACACATTGGTATGAGATGAAAGAGAAGTTGAAGGAGAAGTACCTTCCTCTCTCATACCGTCAAAAGCTCATTGACCAATGACAATCCTTGCGCCAAGGGTCAATGTCTGCCGCTGATCACATCGCTAAGTTTGAAGAATATGTGATGTGATGTGATATCCAAGAAGACCCTCTAGTAACGCTCTCGCCTTTTAAGACGAGCCTTCGTGCGGATCTTCAGCGTGAGCTTATGACTCGGCCCTTAACGGACTTAGATGAAGCATGTCAAGTCATGCAGGAATTAGAGCAATATTTAAAGACTCCTGTAGTCCGTCGTTTCGAGTCCCGAGACTCCAATGCTAGATCTAGTTCCCAGGGGACTAGACCTAATGTTGGTAGTCAACCTAGGACACAGGCGACCATTCCAGCCTAGGCCTAGGGAGGACAAGGGCAAAGGGGTTCTTGGTGCCGGTCCTGGCAACACGAGCCAAGTGAGGTGCTATGACTGTGGCAATCTGGGCCACATGGCTAATCAGTGTCCTACTATGAACCGTGGGAAAGCCTTAGTTATAGGTGAGTCCCACGAGGGTGGAGATGACCAGGGTGATTATGAAGTTGAAGAGTATCACCCTGAAGGACTTACTGATGATGAAGAGTTAGATGGAGAAGCAACGCTTGCAGTAGTCAGGCGTGTGCTAGCTCAGTCTAGAAGTAGTGCTGACTGGCGTCGAAGCACTATCTTCTACACTATTGCCAAGTGTGGTGAAAAGAATTGTAGGGTGATAGTGGACAGTGGAAGTTGTCAGAATGTGATTTCCACTAACACCTTAGAGCGCTTGAAACTGAAACCCACACCTCATCCAGACCCATATAAAGTTTCGTGGGTTGACAAGACATCCCTACCTGTCACCCATCAATGTCTAGTCCCCATCGAGTTTGGGTCATACAAAGAGTCCCTGTGGTGTGATGTGTTACCTATGGATGTGGGACATGTTATCCTAGGTAGACCGTGGCTGTTCGATAATGATGTCACGATCTTTGGCCGTTCCAATGCGTGTACCTTCATGCATAACGGTAAAAAGATCAAACTTAACCCTATGCCACCTGAGAGCATACTAGGGAAGAAAAAGGATGAGAATGCAATTGAGCCTAAAAGAGTGGGGAAATCCAACGTCTAAGTCTCTACATATAATAAATGCAAGAAAGTTTGAAAAAGAGACTAAGGAGGATTCTATGGTGTATGCCCTTGTGGCTAGAGAGATTACACCTGAGGTTCCATTAGAGTTACCCCGTGAGGTGACTTCAGTTCTGAATGAATACAGTGATGTATTTCCTGAAGACTTACCAAATGAGTTGCCACCTATGAGGGACATACAGTACGCCATTGATCTTGTCCCAGGGTCTACTCTACCGAACCTCCCTCACTACAGGATGAACCCTGCAGAACATGTAGAATTAAAGAGGCAAGTTGATGAGCTTCTGCAAAAGGGTTTCATCCAAGAGAGTATGAGCCCGTGTGCCGTGCCTGCATTGTTGACGCCAAAGAAAGATGGCACGTGGCGCATGTATGTGGATAGCCGTGCCATAAACAAAATTACTGTCAAGTATAGGTTCCCCATACCTAGACTTGATGACATGCTTGACATGATGGCCAGGTCCACTATATTCTCTAATATAGACCTCAAGAGTGGATATCACCAAATCCGTATACTCCCAGGGGATGAATGAAAAACTGCGTTTAAAACAAAAGATGGGTTGTATGAGTGGCTGGTCATGCCCTTCGGCTTAACTAATGCACCCAGTACGTTTATGCGGGTGATGACACAAGCTTTGAGGCCGTTCATGGAAAAGTTCCTAGTGGTGTACTTTGACGACATCCTTATTTACAGTACCACTAAGGAATCACACCTTGAACATTTAAGGAAGGTCTGTAGCGTCCTTAGGAAGGAAAAGTTGTACGCTAATCTTAAGAAATGCGCATTCATGTCTAGCCAAGTTGTGTTCTTAGGATTCATAGTGTCATCTGAAGGGATGCGTGCAGACCCTGAAAAGGTCAGGGCCATAGTTGAATGGCCAGAACCGATGAACATTCATGAGGTGTGAAGCTTTCACGGCCTAGCAACTTTCTATCGTCGGTTCATTAGGAGTTTTAGCACGATCATGGCTCTCATTACAGAATGCATGAAAAAGGGAGAATTCGTGTGGTCTAAAGCCGCAGTCAAGGCTTTTAAAGAAATTAAGGGCAAAATGGTAGAAGCTCCTGTCATGCGTCTACCTGACTTTTCTAAAGTCTTTAAAGTAGCGTGTGATGCGTCTGGTGTCGGTATAGGTGGAGTGTTGAGTCAAGAAGGACACCCAGTGGCCTATTTCAGTGAGAAGCTGAATGAGGCAAAACAAAAATACTCCACATACGACAAAGAATTTTATGCGGTAGTGCAATCCCTGAGACATTGGCGACACTATCTCCTACCGTAGGAATTCGTTTTGTTTTCTGACCATGAGGCTTTGAGATATTTGCATTCTCAGAAGAAACTCAACCCAAGGCATGCCAAGTGGGTAGCGTTTCTTCAGGAATATTCGTTTGTGTTGAAACATAAGGCCGGGATTGAAAACAAACCAGCGGATGCCCTTGGTAGAAGAGTGGCGTTGCTCAACTCCTTGAGTGTAGAGGTAGTCGGGTTTGAGCAACTGAAAGATGAATACTCCACATGTCCTGATTTTGGGGGTACTTACGCGTCGCTCTCTAATGACCAGCGTATTATGGGCGAATATGTTCTTAAAGATGGCTTCCTTTTCAAGGGAGACAGACTTTGCATTCCCCGTATGTCCCTTCGTGAATTCCTCATCTTGGAGCTTCATTCAGGGGGGATAGCTGGCCATTTTGGTCGTGATAAGACCATTGCCCTTGTGGAAGATCGTTTCTATTGGCCAAGTCTCAAGCGAGACGTAACCAAAGTTTTAGGGTAGTGTCGTACATGTCAACTGGCAAAGCAGAGAAAACAAAATACCGGGCTGTATACGGCCATTGCCAGTGCCACACGCTCCATGGCAGGACATTAGTATGGACTTAGTGCTTGGGCTCCCCAAGACAATCAAAAAGCACGATTCCATTTTTGTCGTGGTGGACCGTTTCTCTAAAATGGCGCATTTCCTCCCATGTTCGAAAACGTCAGATGCGTCTCATGTCGCTCGTATCTTTTTTGATGGTGTGGTGCGTCTCCATGGGTTACCTAAAACCATAGTGTCTGATCGTGATGTTCGATTTACTAGCTATTTTTGGAAGGCACTGTGGCACATTATGGGAACTCGTTTGCAATTCTCTACTGCTTACCACCCACAAACAGACGGTCAAACTGAGGTGGTGAACCGTAGTCTTGGAAATCTTCTGCGTTGTCTAGTGGGTGAACATGTTAAGACTTGGGACCTAATTTTACCAACTGCTGAATTTGCTTATGATAGGTTAGTAAATCGATCTACAGGGATGAGTCCATTTGAGGTTGTTAGTGGGTATAAACCTAGAATGCCAATAGATCTCTTACCCATGTCTGTCAACCAAAGGTCTTCTGAATCAGCCGATGCATTCGCACGACATATCCATGAATTGCATACACATATTAGACAGCGGATAAGTAAGAGTAATGATAATTATAAAATTTCAGCTGATTCTCATCGTAGACTGCAAGATTTTCAAGAAGGAGGCTATGTAATGGTGAGGGTAAGGCCAGAGCGGTTCTCACAGGGTTCCGCTAAGAAATTACAAGCACGTAGTGCTGGACCATTCAAGATAGTGCAGAAAATTGGGTCCAATGCGTATCGGATTGACCTTCCATCTGAAATGGGCATTAACCCGACTTTCAATGTAGAAGATCTAGTCCGTTCCCCTGACCCTACCATTGACCCATCATTTCATTCATGGCCCTACTCTGATTTTGCTTCACAACCCCTTTCACCCCTTCCCTCCACCTATTGTCCATAAAGAAGAAATTGAAGAGATCTTGAATGATGAGATAGTATCTACAAGAGATGGAGGATTCCAGAGGTATCTTGTCAAATGGAGGAACAAACCACCTTCTGAAGCTACATGGTTAACTGAAGCGGAAGTGCAGCGTGTTGATCCAGACTTACTAGAGCGCCACAAGAGGTTTAACTCGTCGGAGTTGAGTTTTTCTCACCCGAGGGGAGTTAATGAGGACACAAGACCTTTTCAAGTGTACCAACGAAGAAAGCGCCACCCACAAGCACCGTCCTTGTGGATACGCGACTATTGAGGAGCTGAAGACCCTCCACACGTGATCAGACACATAGAAGACCCCATCCAGGGAGGACACGTGTGTAGGAAGAAGGAAGAAAAGGACTGAAGAGCTGAAGACTTCGGGCGCCCGATCGGGCGCCCGACCATTGCCTCCGGGCGCCCGATCGGGCACCCGAACTTGGCCTCTCGAGCGCCCGAAACTCTCTGGACGTTTTTCGACGTCTTCGGGCGCCCTAATCGGGCGCCCGACCGAAGCGCCCGAACTTTTGCGCAGTTTTGTTTATTTACGCGTTTTTGCTTAATTCAAGGGTAGTTCAGTACTTTTATGTCTTTTATTTGGTTATTTAAGTGGGCTAGGCCCTAAACACGAAAATTAACTTGATATTGATTAATGAAAGCCTCTTTGAGCTTCCTCCTGCCTCCTTTCTCTCTCATGGTGATGCTTCTTCCTCTTCCCTGAATCTCTTTTCTTCTAATTGCTTCTTGTGCCCCTCCAACTTCTTCCAGGTATTTTATCTTATGTCATTATCATTCTAAACTTCTGTTTTGATTATTCCCTACGATCTAAACCTTGAGAATTGATCCAAACCCTAAATCCCCAAATTCTCAAATCCCTAATCCGAGAAACCTCCTGGTTCTTCGGACTAGTGATCCGTATTGATCGATTGGGTATAGCCATGCAAGATCGGGAGGTTCCATTCCTCGCCGGATCCCACCCATGCATTACTTGATTCCCATACTCCATGGTTGTGATGATGGCCCGTCCCATTGCATGTTTCCTTTGTGTTTTTCTTAGTTTGTGATGATTAATGCTAGATTTCATTATTATTATTGCTTTTACTTCTGCTGAATAATTGTGTTCATGAGCATGCATCATATTTAGGGCTGTCCTGCATCAGATGTCCAGCCTAACTTCTTTTTCATCTCTTCTCATCTTTTCTTCCCCTCTTTTTCTCTCGTTAATCTATCGTAACGTCCTTGTTGCTAGTCTAATCGATCTTTCTCTATTTTATCCTATAATTCTTTTTCCTTGTTTTTTTTGGTCTTTCATAACTCTTGTGCTGAAAATCTTTTAGGAAACCTACGAGTTGTTTTCTTTTTGTTGTGATGAGCCTTTATAATGGTCTGTGCATGAGAAAGGGATGAAGTGTTCGTGATTATCAACTCTTGCGTGTGGGATGTGTATATATGCCCATGATCATCGACTTGCGATTGGTTGGAACGTGTGAATGTGTGGCCGTGCGATTGGTCGGAACGTGTGGATGTGTGGCCGACTATTCTCTTCAGGTGTAGTGTGCATACGTTGCAAAGCATATAAATTAGGTGTTTGTTGGTCGTGAAAGGTTAGCTTGTGTTAGTGTAAGCGTGCGGTATGTATTCTAGTGTTGTCCTGGACGCAAGAGAAAAGTGATTCTTGAACTGGATTCATAGCTCCATCTAATTTTTTCAGGGTAAAAATAACCTCTATTAAATTAAATGGATTGAACTATATACAGTAGTCCAAATCCATCTAAAGTGTTTTTAACTACTAAGGTCAAATTAAAATACTTGATCAATGGAAAGCCTGATAAGAGTTCGAGTACGTATGATCAATGGATCTAGGAGAATGCTCATATTATGACGTGGTTGTGGAATAGCATGGTACCTTCCATTAGTGTGAATGTAGTGTTTTTAGATATTGCAAAAGAAGTATGTGATGCATTACGAGAGATGTATCCATCCAACAAAAAACATCTCTTGGACATATTGGTTATTTGAGGAAATATTTGAGCTTCAACAAGGAGATGAATCACTAAGTGAATATTATTCAAAACTTGAAAGGAATATGAGAGTAGCTGTATGTGTATAAACCCCTTGTACTAACTTGGAGAAGCAACTTCAGCAACGAGAGTTCTGTGTGGCCAAGTCTTTATCTGGCTTAAAACGTGAATTTGAATGAGTTTGTGCATAGATTTGGGTTGTAAGGATGTATCATCTCTAGAGATGTGTATGCTCGCCTCCAATGTGCATCTCTTAGCTCTATAAGTGGAATCAAGGACAACTTTGCTTTAACATCCTTTACTGGTTGAAGCCGAGGTGGTGGTTGTGGTGGCAGAGGCAATCAAGGTGGTCGTAATAAAATAGGAGAAAGTCGTGGACCTAGGAAGTGCACCCACTGTGGGCTTACGAATCATTTGTGGAAAAATGTTGGGAACTTGATAGAAAGACAGCATGGGCCAATCAGGAATCTCACATTGGAGAGAGTAGTGGGTCTTATCTAGCTAGTTCTACGTCTACAACTCAACAACCACGTGCTTGAAGAGACGGTTATGCTTACTCTAGAGAAGTATTTCAAATAGCTGAAAAAATCTATCAGTCCATTCTTGCTACTCTTGCAGCTACTTCCGCTCCTAAGGCTACATTTGTAACCTCAAGTATGGCTCGTTTAGGATCCAAGTTTCTTGCTCCATGAGTCATTGACTTTGGAGCATCTTTGACCATATGACATGTGAGTCCTGTCCTCTATGAATTCATTGTTAACAGGTTTATCTTCCAGTTTGGCTGATGGTATCTAGTTCAAAGTATGTGGAATGGGTACTATTCATCCAAGTTCCTTCCCTTCATTATCATGTGTCCTTTACGTCCCTAAATTCCCTTTATGTTTTATGTCTATCAGCAAGTTCACCAAATCTTTTAACTGCTTTGCGACTTTCTATCATTCACATTGTTTTTTTCAGGATTCAAGGACTAAGAAGAAGATTGGTGGAGGATATGAACATGATGGGTTATACTATCTTAGCAGTAACGTTTTCTATGTAGTAGCATAAAAAAAAAACATTTCTCCATATTAGGGGCACTACTATGCTAGTCATCCATCCTTGAAGATTCTCAAAATTGTTATTCCTTATTTCTTGTCTATGTTAGTTATAAAGTGTGAAGTATGTAAATTGAGTTAACATCTTCGTGTTTGTTTTTCACATGGTGTGTCGTAAAGGCCGTTACGTATAGGTAACAGTGGCAACCGTTACATGTTGTGGGGTTGTAACTGGCCATTATGTAAAAAAATGACTTGTAACCACCATTAATGGCGCTGTTACGCCCCCTATAGAGGTCATAACAGCCTTGTAATGGTTTGTTACGAGGTAGATACAGGTTTTTCGGATTTGTTTTTTCAACGTTATGGGGCAGATACAAGTTTTTTGGGTTTTTTCTGTTAATAAAAAAAGAGACCGCAACGGCCGTTACAAGGGCCGTAATAACCGCTACAATCCGTATCATAAAGGTAACGGTGGATGGCCGTTACAGAATACCTTTTCTACCATGTATGGAAAGGCATAGTTCAATTCCTTTTTCTTTACTCCATTCAGATGTTTGAGGAGTGGTAAAAATTTCTAGTAGGTTAAGGTATAGCAGGAAGCACTATCCTTGTCCATAGATTTGCTCTATCCTTGTCTTCTCACTCCATTCCCAAGTCATATCAGGAATCACTTTTACGTAAGGGGTGAAAGTAGGCAATTGTAGAGGAAATGACTTCTCTTTATCGGAATAACACCTGGGAGCTAACTAGTTGATGCGTCGGTAAATGTGTTGTTGGTTGTAGATGGGTGTACACCATTAAGTTTCATCTTGATGGTACAATTGAACGTTTAAATAGTATATTTATTGCTCAGGGATATATTCAAACTCTTAATGTTGATTATACTAAGACCTTCTCTCATAGTGCTAAGTTAAACTCTATTCTTGTTGTCCTGTTTGTGTCCATTAATCATGGTTGACCCCTCTTTTAACTTGACGTTAAAAATGCCTTTCTTCGTGGTGGTCTCACTGAGGAGGTCTATAGGGAGCGCCCACATGGATTTGTTGCTCAAGGGGAGTTAGACATGGCGGGTAAACTGTGCAAGGTGATTTGTCAAATCACGTGCATGATTTGACAAATTCAGTGAAGTTATTGTTGAACTATGGCTTTGTACGAAGTCATCTGATCATTCCATTTTTGTATGGAAAGGTAGCTCAAGGCTTATTGTGTTATTAGTATATGTTGATGATATTGTTGTTATGGGAAGTGACAATAGGGGGTTGGGGATCTTAAGTAGTTTCTCACAAAACATCTTGTTCATCTTTGATCTTAGTATAGAAGTTGCAAGATTCAAGGAAGGACTTAATTTGTCTCATTGGAAATATGTTTTGGATTTGCTCACGGAGACGTGTCTTTTAGGCACTAAGCCAGTTGATACGCCAATAGATCCAAATCACAAATTTCGTTGGGAAACTTGTCTATGCAACTATCACATCACTTGGCTAGACATATCTTATGTTGTGAGTGTGGTGAGCCACTTTATGAGCTCTCCAAGGGTACCTCATATGGATGCAGTTGTTTGGATTTTGCGGTATATTAAAGAAGCGCCAGGACGTGAAATTTTATACAGATGGAACTATCAGCTTCAGATCATAGAGTACTCTGATGCAGGCTAGGCAGATTCTTTAATAGATAGGGAGTCTACTACTAGGTACTACATGTTTTCGAGAGGAAATCTAGTCACGTGGAGAGTAAGAAGCATAGTGTTGTGGCTCGATCAAGTGCTGAAGCCTAATATAGAGTAATTTCTCATATTACTTATGAGTTAATGTGGATCAAGAAACTGTTACAAGAAATGGGTTTGTGATGAATCTCCCTATGTAGTTAATTTGTGATAATCAAACAACATTCCACATTGCAAACAATCCGGTCTATCATTAAAGATCTAAACATATTAAAGTCGACTCTTACTTTATTAGTGAGAAGGTATCTAGTGGTGAAATCTCTACACCATATATCTGGTCTATCATGAAAGAACTAAACATATTGAAGTCGACGGTCACTTTATAAGTGAGAAGGTATCTAGTGGTGAATTCTCTACATATATCCAGTCCTAGGATCAACTTCTTGATGTGTTTCACCATGGCCCTTTCTCATAGTTAGCCTACATCAAGGCATGAAAAAACAGTTACATTTTGGCCGTAATAGCTAATTCGTACCAGTAACGGCCAAGGCCATTACGTTATATGAGTCCAGGGGGGTGGGTGGGGTGTTGCTTATAGTTTATGACGAACGTTATGGCCTCGTGGCAGTGAAGCAAATTAAAAAAAAGAAAGAAAAAAACCTAGAAAAAAGTTTAAAAAAAAGGAACTTAACCTCTCTTCTTCTTCTTTTGCTTTAATACTGCCGCGGCCGTGTTTCTTCATCTTCTTGTTCTACTCGACACCCCCTCTCTCCCTCTCAATTTTTCATTTCCATCCCTCCCTCTCCTCTTGAAAAGAGAAACGAAGACGCGGCTTTTGATTTTTCGCAGCCACATCTTGATTTTTTTTTTTTATTACACCGGAGGCGTATGACACTTCGTGACCTTGATGTATGTGTTGTATATCCACGTTGTCCATCAATTTTTCCTACTCATTTTAGGGCATGGTCCCTAAAATGAAGCAAATCCAAATCTCAAGTGGACCACACAATAGGGATTAAATTTCCACCGTTAAAAACTTCTTGGGGCCACAAAGCTTTAAATGAGGCTGCTATTTGTGTTTTCCCTTTCATCCAGGTCTGTGTGACCTTATCAATAGGTTGGATCGTAAATAAACATTACGTTGGACCCTATCAACTTTTAACGGTGGGCATTCAATGACCACTTTTTCCTGTGGTGTGGTGCACTAAAGATTCGCATTTGCTTCATTTTTTGGGACCGTGCCCTAAAATGATCTGGCAAAGCAAATGGATAGCATGGATATACAACACACATCGGGGTGGGCCCCATGTTCAGGGCGATTGCCTACTGACGCTGCCAGTAGCGGTTGTTACTGGATGGTGCTCAATGGGCCCCACCACGATGTATGCATGTTATGCATGCCGCCCATCCATTTGCCAAATCATTTTAAGGCACGAGAGCAAAAAAAAAAGGAAGATCGAAATCTTAGGTGGACCACACCACATGAAACAATGGTGATTGAACGCCCACCATTAAAAACTTCATTGGGGCCACAAAAGTTTCGGATCAAGCTGATATTTATGTTTTCCCTTCATCCAAGTCTATGTGACGTAATCAACAAGTTGGATGGTAAATAAACATTATAATGTAGCTTAGGAAGTTTTTAATGGTGGACATTCAATCACCACCTTTTCTTGTTGTATGGTCCACCTAAGATTTGAATCTACCTCATTTTTGGGCTCATGCCATAAAATGAGCTGGCAAAATGGATGGATGGCATGGATAAAACTCATGCATCAAGGGGGGGTGCATTGTCTAATACCGTTTGGGCCATGCCCTAAAATTTTTGGGCTCATGGAATCGACGGCATGGATACAACACATACATCGAGGTGGGTCCATGTTTAAGGCCTCATCCACCTATTGGCCCAGCTTAGATTTTGATTTGCCTCAATTTTGGACCATGCCCTAAAACAAGTTGGAAAAGCAGATGGATCGACATGGATATACAACACATACATCGAGGTGGGCCACACATATAAGGTTCTAAAAAACCATAAATGAGGCCCCACGTAATATACCAATATTGTTAATGATAGTAAAACATGCAAATGTGAGATATTTTGGTATCATATTCTTTTCCATAAATTTATTATTGATATTATGTAGTTAGAGAATTAAATATCGAAGGCTTGCAGTCACAACCCCATGTTGTTAAGTTCATAAATTCACTAGACAACTTGATACAACATTCTTACCAAATGGACTGTTACACTACCATAAACATGTTCAAAGCATAAAAAAAGAATGCATATTTGGAATCTTTATATTCTTTTTTATTTTTTTGGTTATTTTTTCATTTTTTGAGCAAAATAAATAAATAAATTCAATTGATAGGGGCTCATTGGCTGTTACACCTCTCGTATTGGTCGTTATGCCGATACTCCATATCGGTAATAGTACTGACCATTACGGCCACTATTACCAATACGGAACACCTTGGTATGCATATATGATATACCATAGATCATAATATCGGTATCGTATCGGCCGATATGGCCATATCATTTCTGTATTGTCCGGATTTGATATGCAATACGGGTCCGTATCAGCCTGTTATGAAAAAAAGGGTACTGTATCGGCACTGATATTTTGTAGTTTTTTTTTTTTTTTTAGTTTCTCCTCTTTTTAATTTCTTTATAGGGAGGGATTGTTTTAAAGGTATTTCCAATCAGATCTAGATCAAATTCGAAGATTGAATTTTTGTTTTTTTATTTATTTTTTGCATCAAATCATAGAATCGAAGCTCCCTGGTCCGGGTATACAAAAATTTACCTGTTTCGATTTGGAATCCCATCGAAACAACAATATAAACTATTTCAATCCGATCTTAGTTGATTTGATATGGATTTGGGGTGTTTTCCTTTTTCTATTTTTTATTTACGTAGGCATTTTCTGAAAATTAAAAAAAATGTTTTTAGATTAATTTTTTACTTTTTTTGTTATGATAGTAGAGTTGTATCAGAAGACTACAAATCTACTGATTTGTTGAAGATTTGGGGGTTTTTCATTCATTCTTTTTTTTATTTTTATTTTTATTTATTTACGTAGGCATTTTCTAAAAATTTCAGAAAAAATTAAATTAGCTTTTTTTTTTTTTTTTTTTCAAATTCTTGTTATGATGCTTGAGAAGTAATTAGAGGACTATCGATCAACTGATTTATTGAAGATTTGGGCCTTTTTCCTTTTTTCTAATTCTTTTGTTGAAGATTAGTTTTTATTTATTTATTTATTTTTATTCCTGTTATGATTCATGAGTATTAGAATATGGATCTACTTGTTGAAGATTTGGGTTTTTTTTAAAAAATTTACACGTATTTTTTAAGAATTTCATAAAAAAGTTTTAAAATCGTTTTTTTTTTTTTTTAAAAAAAAATTCTTGTTATGGTGCTTGAGGAGTATTAAAAGATTATGGATCTAATGATTTCACACTTGCATTTATTAAACTTTTTTTATATATATTTTTTTCTATTTTCGAGGTAATTTTTTGGCATTTTCCGTTTTTTAAAATAATTTTAGAAAAATTATATTAATTGATAGATAATTATATTAGTAATATATGATATCATTTTTTCACATATATCAATAATTTATACAAAAATAAAAAATCAACACCACACCTTATAGTAGGTCAACTTGTCAAGACAACATTCTTACCAAAGAATGGTCCGATACACCGTTGAATACATGGTCAAAACACAAGAAAATGATAGATACTTGAATATCTCATCCTCCTCTCCCCCCCCCCCCCCCCCCCCCCCCCCCCCGCCAAGGTTTCTAATATATTTCAGCAATTTTTTTACTGATACAACCTCGATACCGATACGCAATGCCATATCATATCATTTTCTCACGGGGTCAAAACTGCGACCGATGCCGTCATTCAGAACCATGGCATATACTCCAAGCTTGGCATCGACAAAATCTATGCTCCAACTTGAGGGGGAGTGTTAATTCATGAGTTGTGGGCCGCATAACTTTATGTCCCTCCCAATGAATGTAGATGTCGGCCATCCCATTGTACGGCCTGCCAAGCTTCTTTCTCTTTTATATTTGATTTTTATATTGGATTAGGACTTATTTTGATTATGAACATTATTAGTAAGGGTGAGGAAGGGTGGGGTTGTCCAGCTTTAACCTTTTTCCCTCTCTTCTCCCAACTTTTCTTCTCCTCTTTTCTCCTCTCTTTAATCTATGACTCTACTGTTATCTTTCCAAAAAGAATAAGTGTAGGAGACACTCTCTCTCTCTCTCTCTCTCTCTCTCTCTCTCTCTCATGTACGCACATTTCGTGGCTTTTTGAGCCATCTTCTATGAGCTCTCTCTCACTAGTGAAATCATAATAGGTAATTTGATCTGCATAAAGTTTAATCTTTTAGAGCCATCAGTATGTATTTAGCATAGCGTAGTCATGTAGGGTTGCCTGTATGTGAGGCAAGTTAATTTCTGTTTTTTTCCCCTTTTGCCTGACATAGAAATCATTTCTAGGTTTTGACTCTGTTCAAAATTGGCCTGTTCTGTTTTCTGTTGCAGTGTGATGAATCTGTTGGCAGAAATATATTCTCAGCCAGAGATGGCTCCAAAGATGTTAGGGGCTTTAGCATCGATTGAGAAACAAGAACTAGATCTCAATGTAGTTCAAATTGATGAACAAGGAGATGAGGTTAGGTATGAGGAGAATCCTTATATATTATCAACTCTCGCACCACGATTGTGGCCATTTATGCGGCACAGCATTACTTCAGTTCGCCATGCAGCCATTCGCACTCTAGTAAGTTTTATTTTATGCCAATAACAGTGAACTACAAACTTCTGTTGGTTTTCTTTTTCTTAATTTTTTTACATTTACTTCATTAGTTTCCTAGTATTTTTTCCATTAAAATTTACGTTATTTATGCACTATCTCTAGTACTCTCTCCCTTTACCCTAATTCTTTTGTGTGCAGTTTGGTCCAACTACTGGTCCAAGAATTTCATCCATCCTAACCTAGGACATTACTTATTAAAAAAATTAAAGGGAATAAACAAACAAAGTGCCTCTGGTCTAGTGGATAGGATGTCTAGCGTTTTAAAGGAAAGTTGTGTGTTCATGCTCCACCAAGAAATCTTGGCTTACATCACGAAAAAGTTGACCACCATTGACCTGGGGTTTTGGTGATGTGGCCCAGTTTTGTGGCTGGTTTCAGTCCAAAACCAGTCCAAGATTTAGGAAGGCCATAGTTGTATATACAAATGTACGGAACTATTCATACATGGTTGCCTAAATCTCTTCCTTATCTGCCGCTGTCTTGCCCTAAGTAAGTAGGTGCTTTAGTTAGTAGGTTGGGGTGCGGCAATCGGAGGGAGCCGCCGATCCTATGCCATAAACGGATGACATTGTCCCCTTACCTATCATTCCTCTCGTAACTGGTGGATGGGTACCATAAACTCCTCCCCTACCTGTTATGCCTTTCTCTCTTGACCACCCATGCCGTGCCCTACCACAGACCAATCCCCCTTCTGCCTATCTGAACGGTCGGAGAATTATGCCTGCCCTACCTTGCAATCTATTACTGCCAGCTCTCCTGCCTCTATTGCTGGGAATTCGGTCTCTACTGCTATCTATTCGTTGGAACATTTGTTCTGCTCCTATGTTAAATCAACAGTGAATTTCTTGTGCAGGAGCGGCTGCTTGAAGCTGGCTGTGGGAAGAGCTCTGAACCCATGGCTGGTAGTTTCTGGCCTGCCTCAATTTTGGGAGATACTCTTAGGATTGTCTTCCAGAACTTGCTTTTGGAATCAAATGAGGAAATTTTGCTGTGCTCAGAGAGGGTGTGGAGACTCTTGGTTCAGGTTTTTTTTTCTGTTTGCATCCACATGCACCTAACTTCAGTCATTTTCAATAAAATAACAATTTATTGTTATTTGCTGTTCTCATATTCATGGCTGGCGAATATTCTCATTTCAGTGTCCAGAGTCAGATTTGGAAGCTGCGTCAAGGTCATACATTTCTTCTTGGATAGAGCTTGCAACTACTCCATATGGCTCCCCCTTGGATGCTACGAAAATGTTTTGGCCAGTGGCCCTCCCTCGGAAAAGTCATTTTAGGGCTGCTGCTAAGATGAGAGCTGTGAAACTGGAGAATGATTGTAACCATAATTTTGGTTTTGATACCGTGAAGGACGCTCACTTGCTGGAAAGAAGTGAAGTTTCTAGCAAGTTTACTAAGATAATTGTTGGCGCAGACAGTGAAAAATCAGTCACTCGTACACGAGTGGTTACAGCGACAGCCTTGGGTATTTTGGCATCTAAGTTGCCTGAGGCATCTTTGCAATTTGTTTTTGATCCATTGTGGAAGGACCTTACCTCATTATCTGGGGTCCAGCGACAGGTAACAATGTGAATTTTGTTTGAATGAATTTGTGGAAGTGTTCAATTTCTTCTTCCAATGACTTACAAATCAAATAATAAATTCTTCCAGGTGGCCTCAATGGTTCTTGTTGCTTGGTTCAGAGAGCTGAGAAGCAGGGATCCCCCTGGAATGCATGCAAGCTTGCTTGGCTTTATCAACCATCTTAGACAATGGTTGTTGGATTTGTTAGCTTGTGCCGATCCTTCATTCCCGACAAAAGATTCACTTCTTCCTTATTCTGAGCTTTCTAGAACTTATACAAAGATGCGTAGTGAGGCCAGTCTCTTGTTCCACTTGGTTGATTCATCTGGCATGTTTGCTAGTATGTTGCCAACCATTAACATTAATCTGGATACTGTAACTATTGACGATGCAATCAGTTTCACATCCAAAATCGCACCACCAGTTGACCATTCAGCTGGAGAGGAAACTACGGAAAGGAGCATTGTTGATGATATAGAGTCAGCAAAGCAACGACTTTTGTCAACTTCAGGTTATTTAAAATGTGTTCAGGTATCTTCTCGGTCCTCTGTTTCTTTGTGAGAAAATGTGCATTTGCATTTGTTTTATGCTGCTGTTAGTTAGTGAATACTTTGGCTCAAAATTTAACTTACTGCTTATTTGTATGAAATACTTAGCTGATGATCATGTTAACCTGGGTGTAGTTTCTTCAAAACTGTCTCCTTTTTTTAATACTTTCTGTAACTGAGGGGAAAGAGATGTGAGCTTCTCAAATTTCTCATTGCATTCTAGTTCTTATTTTTAAGTTTTTGCAGGGCAATTTGCATGTTACTGTCTCAGCCTTACTCGCTGCTGCAGTTGTCTGGATGTCTGAGCTGCCGGCTAGACTAAATCCGATCATTTTGCCTTTGATGGCTGCTGTCAAAAGAGAACAGGTAAATGATGTTAGCAATTTGTTGTATCAAACAAACTCAACATTGTTTGTTTGTCCTGAATTTGTTGCAATGGTCTTTGAAGGAGGAAATACTGCAAGAGAAGGCAGCGGAAGCACTAGCAGAGCTTGTTTTTCACTGTGTGGCGCGTAGGCCGGGTCCAAATGACAAGTTAATTAAGAACCTTTGCAGTTTGACTTGCATGGATCCTTGTGAAACGCCCCAAGCTGCTCTACTTAGTTCTGCAGAGATCATTGAAGATCAAGATCTCCTTTCTTTTGGGAAAGCTACAGGAAGTCAGAAGTCAAAGGCTCAAATGCTCTCTTCTGGTGAAGACCGGTCGAGAGTTGAAGGTTTCATAAGCAGACGTGGGTCGGAACTTGCATTAAAGCATTTGTGTGAGAAATTTGGTGGTTCGTTATTTGATAAGCTAGCTAAACTGTGGGATTGCCTTACTGAGGTTCTCAAGCCTGGTAGCATGGAAGGGTTGGTGCCTACAAATGAATGGAAAACGACACAATCAATTGACAGTGTCAAGGATCCACAAGCCTTGATAAACAATATCCAGGTTATTCTCCCCCCCCCCCCCCCTCCCTTTTTTTTTTTCCTGTTATCATCCATTTGGTCTTTTCTTATGGCAAATGTAGCAAAATTGTGAGCTTTTTAATGGAGGATGTTCATGCTACTAGATGTTGCTTGGTGTTCTCATTTTCGACACATTATATATGTTTTAACCACCTGGTTGTTTTTGAAGTGAGACTTGCTCTAATGTGTAGAAGGAACAGAAAAAGCGAGGCTTAATCTGTGTTTTAACTGCAATTGGTTTGTTTTTTCTCATTGTGATCAAATTTCTTGGTTTAGTTGTGTGTGGATAATGTAAACAATTCATAAATATTTCTGAAGTTTTCTCAATGTGAAGACCATGGGCTGATTGAAAGTTGTTTGAAAGCTCATTTTTTATCAATGCTGTTGCGTAAGCTGGACTTTGCTGAAGTCACTAGTTGACTAGGATTTGACTATCCGGAATTTTTTAATGGTAACAGGTATTTTGGTCAATGGCATATATACGAGGGTGACACATAGTTAAATTGCCTATTTTCACTGGCATATGTACGAGTGTCACATCCTTGGAGCAAATTGTGAGAAAGGTTAAAAGGGATGTAGTAGAGTGGGCTACAGGGCCTCTTTCTGTAGAGCTTATGTCATATCGTATGCTCTATGTTGGAATTGTAATGCGTCCTGGTAGCTGTATTTTTTGTCTTGGCTTTCGCCAAGCTATTTCTAATGAAGGTCATTCATAATCCTTCAAAAAAAAATAAAAATAAGGGATAGTTCAGGTTTTTTGGAAATTAAAAACTGTGGTGCCGATTAGCTGAATTGGGTTATTTGAGGCTGTGTTTAGTTTGATCTGTATACATTCATGATGAATGATTTTTGTAAACTGAATAAAGTTGAGTTTGTCTGATCTCTGAAATGATTCTGGTGAGTGTATTTGTGCGTCTCAAGCATATCCCAACCAAAATTTTTATGCTTTTTTTAGTGGAAAGTCATGTTTAACTAAACTACCTGTTTTTTTTTCTTTCCATCCTAGCCTCTTACTATCTTTATCCTGAACGGAACTCAACTCAATGACTAGGAATTTTTGTCCTCTTATTCATGTGAGGAGTCTTCCCAGGGCCTAGCTGGTCCAAAGTCAATATGGATTGGACATTGCCTCTAATTCATCATGATTTTAAGGTCGTGTGCAATCCACATTGGACCCATCATCCAATGGTCCAGCATGTTCTTTGGTGGACCCACCTAGGTCCCACATGAGTTGCATCCAAATGAGGTAGGAAGAATTCGTAGTGTTTCATTGCTCGATAAACTTATAAATGCCCATTTATGCTTTAGTTCAACTTGTTGAACTCGATCCACTGGCCATCATCATCATCTAAGCTTTGTTCCACCATCATTAGCTTAATACCTTCAACTAAATGTGTGCATATAAGTAGGCTTCCTGAGTATCTTATCTGTTTCTCACTATTGAACATTGCTTGTTTTACAGTTAGTGCGTTCTATCGCACCAATGGTGAATGAGACGTTGAAGCCCAAATTGCTGACACTTGTTCCATGCATATTTGAATGCGTTCGCCATCACCATGTTGCTGTTAGATTAGCTGCTTCACGATGTATTGCATCAATGGCCAAGTCAATGACAAACAGTGTAATGGGAGCTGTCATTGAGAAAGTCATTCCTATGCTTGGGGATTCCGATTCTGTTCATTCCAGACAGGGTGCTGGCATGCTTGTAAGTTTGCTTGTTCAAGGATTGGGAGTACAACTGGTTCCATATGCTCCTTTGCTAGTCGTTCCTCTTCTGGGGTGCATGAGTGATTGTGATCATGCTGTCAGACAGAGTGTGACACATAGTTTTGCTGCCCTTGTACCTCTTCTGCCATTAGCAAGGGGCCTCCCACCACCAGTAGGACTGAGTGAAACCTTATCTAGAAATACAGAAGATGCACAGTTTCTAGAGCAACTACTCGACAACTCTCATATTGACGATTACAAGCTTTCCACTGAGTTGAAAGTGACGCTGAGAAGGTACTTGTGATAATTGCATTATCTAGAGAGGCTTATTCAAATACATATGTGATCTATTATTGTTAGAACCCTACCTGCACATTGTTTTTGTTACTATGCAATCTGTTCTAGCGTCCTTCTTAATGTATAGGGTTAAAGATTCCTATGTAGCATGTTTTAGTCTATGTACATTGGGCGGACAAATAAGCTTGTCTACACGACATGCTTACGGTACCAAAATGCTGACATGCCCATAGGGGGATATAAACCAAGTGAAGTTCAACACAAAGATCCACTCATTTAAACTAAGAAAAGAAATATAAGCTATATAGAGATAGTGCTAAAGTAAGAAATAAACCATTTTTCTCAATTGAGTGCTTATAGGCATGCCCTTTACATGTTCGTCCGACAGTATATCAACCATGAAACTGTTGCTGATAGTACTAATATTTTTCTTTGAGCTTACAAATTTTGTTTGGTTCCTCTAGGTATCAACAAGAAGGTATAAATTGGTTGTCTTTCTTGAAACGGTTCAAGCTTCATGGAATTCTATGTGATGACATGGGACTTGGTAAAACGCTTCAAGCATCTGCGATTGTGGCATCTGATATAGCAGAGCGACGTGCTTCCAACAGCGGAAAGGACCCTCTATCATTAATAATCTGCCCTTCAACATTAGTTGGACACTGGGCCTATGAAATAGAAAAGTACATTGACATCTCTGTATTGACTTCTCTCCAGTATGTTGGTTCTGCGCAAGAGCGCACTTCACTTCGGGATCAATTTGAAAAGTATAATGTTATAATAACATCATACGATGTTATCCGTAAAGATATTGATTATCTTGGGCAGCTTATTTGGAATTACTGTATTTTAGATGAGGGACATATCATTAAGAATTCAAAGTCTAAAATCACTGGTGCAGTAAAACATTTGAAAGCTGAACACCGCCTTATACTGAGTGGGACACCAGTTCAGGTTAGTGGCATTTTTTTTTAAAGGTTGTGACGCCAAAATCTTTGCTCGTTTTGATCTGACCAATGATGTATCTTACCTTGTATGTATGTTGCAGAATAATGTGTTGGAGCTGTGGTCCCTCTTTGACTTTCTAATGCCAGGGTTTCTTGGGACAGAAAGACAGGTGTAGATCTTCAAATTGCTATACCACTCATCCATGTTATTTGATTTCTTGGATTTATCTGTTAATGGTTTTGCTAACCATTTGTTAAACATCCATCTGGTGGAATTGTGGATGTTGTCAGCAGTCTTTTGTTGGCATAAATATTCATGCTATTTTGCCGTCAAGCTGTTGCAATCATAGTTTGCCGACCTGGCAGGTCAACCCAGGACTCAGACAAGTCAACTTGGCCCGGTCACCATGTGGGTGACCGGGTGGAGTTTTACCTGGATTATCTGACTCAGGGCTGATTTGTCCTAGTCACCAAAGAGTCTTGAACCCACTGAGTGAATGGTGTTTGCCCTAGTTCAAAAAAAAAAAAGAAAAGAAAAAGGAGTCATTCTCCATTCTTATGCATCTTCCTACAATCCCATTCCCCCCCATCTGTTCCCATTTATTTGTATTGGAAGAAAAGAAGGAAGAAGCAACAAGTTTATAAGAGACTTAGATGGTGGGTTGCGAATTTGCGACTTGCAAATGAGGGAGAAAGAGAGTTATTTAGGCCTGGCAGAGTGCGATACACGTTTCATAACTTCAACTCCAAATAAACTGTCCAAATTGCTGAATCTACTATAGGTAGTAATAAAAAAATTAAAGCATAAAAAATCAGATCATTTAAGCTATTATTATCCCTGATTCGTGGTCAGATGTGTATCATTGTCATGCTCTTTAGAGTATCAAAGGTTTTCTTCAAAAGCAGGGCAAAGTCCTCTTTATGCTTGTGTCCTTCCTCTTGAGTTTGTAATTTTTTTTCTTTTTGTTTGTATTCTTGCCCACCTTTTGTTGCGGTTTCTTAATAAATTTGCTCTCTCTCTCTCTCTAAAAAAAAAAAAAGTCAGGTCCTCATTAAGTCCCAGTAGAATAAACTTATTCTACATGTTATTCACCTGCATGTGAAATGCTATTCTACTGCCTGTCAGAGTTATTCATCTGCATGTAAAAATCCAGTCATATCCGTGTAAAATTTATTCACCTGCTTGGTGCTTATAGACTATTGACCCCCACCCAAAAACCTCCAAATTCATGGGGTGACCCACATGATGGTTGGATTGTCCTGATTTTTGGGCGTCCAACTTTAATGCCATGGGGGCCCTGCTAGATATGATGGGCCCCACAGTGGATTGGCATGCACTGAAATTTGTCTAGAATGGAAGGGCTATTATAGCCTTTGCTCTTCTATGTGCCTTTATTGATTATTGATCACCAATATATTTTTCCCAAACCACCTATTTGCATGTGGCATATGTTGAATGTGTGAGAAATCGTATTTACTTTTTGTTCATAAAATACTAGAACTTTTATTTAGCGTGCGTTTGGTTGCACCAGATATCATGAAATTTCACGATATTTTGCTTAGACTGATTAACCATGATATTTGGTGGAACCAAACACACCCTTACTAATTACTCATGTAAAATGTTAGAAAATTTTGAAAGCATCCTTTTTTTTTTTTTTGTGTAGATTTTTATGTTTTATTTATATTTTTTGAATAAATATATAATGAAAATTTAATTTCTTGACCGCTGAGTCCCAAGTCTACTCACTCAGTGACAGCCTGCGCCCAAGCCCAAGTCCATGTTGGCGAACTATGGTTGCAATTTCATTGAACTAATAGCCTGTTCAACTTCTTGTCCTGCCTAACTTCTTTTCTTGGCCATATCTGAGATCGGCCAAGGTTAACAATGTTGTAGCCTAAACACCTATGTATGTATAAACATCATGACACCATGAAGGCCTTCATTATATTCTGGTTCTATACATACTCCAACTCAACATCTTGTTAGCTGCCATTGGATAATTGGATCTATTGTTCAGTTCAGTGCTTCATGTCTTTATTCAATTATTCCTCTATAATCTATATTCTATTTGTAGCTGTTCTATTTTTGTGTGAGTGCTTGGACTTGTGACTTGCTTTTTCTATCACTCCAAATATATGTAAAATCAATTGCCTGTCATCCGTTTCATTAGTTATAGGTGCCTGCTTAATTCTGGTTGCCCTTTACTCCTTGAATTTTTTAATCTGGACTGTCTGATATCTCTCTCTCATGTTCTACATTATTCAACTATTTCTCCATAATCCATTTGCTACTGTTCTTCTTTTAAGGTGAGTGCTTGGAATTGTTACTTGCTTTTTCCATCACACCTAACTAAAGTCAAATTAATTGCCTGCATCCGTCATCATGGTTGAATCCCCATCTGCACGTATCGGTTTCTCTTTAAAGAGAGACCCTTCAAAAATAGGCACATACTGCTTTAAGTGGCAAGCACACGATATTCTTTACTAATATCAGGAGCATAAGCCTTCACAATATGCATTTAGGAAAAGTTTTTGCATTGCTTTGTTAACATTTTCTGCAAAAACTAAACTATCATTATCACAGAGCATGATGCGAATTTTTCGAATATGGGTTGCATTTTGGAATGTGTGTTTGATGCTTTTATTTTTATTTTTTTATAATAACAATTATATATGATATGAATAAGAAAGGTGAGAAGAACCAACGTAAATATAAAATAACAAAATTTTGTATTTTAATATTGTGGGATATATGTCCTATGATTATATAATAGTTCTTTGAGTGAAGCACAATCCTCCTTTTGTTTTGTCATCAAGCTACAAATCATAAAAAATGTATCATATCAAGTGATATTTTAACCCATATGTATGTTTTTAATTAGATGAAAGAGTTGGTAGAGGTTACTGAATCATATATTAGGGCAATCTTTTAATTTTATTTAATGAGACCTCGTATAGAAAATGCTTCTTTTTGTTCATATCATGTTGTGGATGTTGAGTACTTCACTGGTGACCTTTCATTCATCTCTAAAAATTGTACCAAGGCTTCAAATGTCATTCTGGTTCCCATATTGGCCAGCCCAAAAACTGATACAAGTTATGCATATTGGTCATATCAGTGCCCGTATTGGTCATGTTGGTGTAAATTTTCCATTAAAAAAATGAATATCAGATATATTAAATATTGGAAATGCCTGTTTTGATATTTATTTGTGGTTTGAGAAAATTTCCATGCTTGTATATCATGTTTTTGTCGTAAGGTGGCTGTCTATCTAGTGCTGGATTATGAGTTGTTACTTTTTGAACAATCCTATTTATTAAGGTAATTCATAGTTTATATATTTGTTAAACTCATGAATTAGATGGACTTGGGTTCTAGCTCATAACACAATGGTAGACAGGGCATTTTTAAAAATTGAATTTCGGGTTGCCCATTTCACCTATCAAAAATGAAAAAGAAAAAAAGAAAAGGAACCACATGGATTTGAAAGTGAACACATATATACTACAATATACTACAGGTCCAGAATAAAAGTCTATGCTACAGACTATTATTATGTAGAAAATCAAAATTTTATGATTAAAGAACACAATGGAGATGCAAAGAAAAAAATGGATGTAAAAAAATGCCATGTTCAACCAGCGGATAAGTTGCAAACTGTCATGTCCATGGGTTTGTGTGTGTGACCGTCTGTGTGAGTGAGAAATGGTCATTTTCAACCAACAGATAAATTCCAACCTGTCATGTGTGTGACATTCAGCCTCTCCAATAGGGTTGCCCCACCATGAGGATCAGTAAGTGCCAAAATCAGTAGGCCATACCATATTAATCAATTGATATAGCCACTGATGTAATGAAAAGGATAGGTTTGGCCCAGTTGATGGATGGATTGGGATTATTTTTGCACAAGGGTTGCCCCACCATGAGGATCAGTAAGTGCCAAAATCAGTGGGCCATACCATATTAATCAATTGATAGCCACTGATGTAATGAAAAGGAAAGGTTTGGCCCACTTGATGGATGGATTGGGATGATTTTTGCACAAGTTGTTCCCATAGTGGGGCCATTCTTTTGAATGGGTTGATGTCACACAAGTGTGACAAGCTAGAAACTATATGCTGATTAGATGGTAAATTATCGGTCTAACTAGTTTGGATGCGAACATCTCTCCCTCCCCCTCTTCAAGACTACTCGTTATGATCCCGTCCTCATGCCTGATGATTCTGTGGTGGCTTCCACAGTTCCAAGCAACTTATGGCAAACCATTACAAGCGGCTAGAGACTCTAAACGTTCTGCCAAGGATGCTGAAGCAGGAGCTCTTGCTATGGAAGCATTGCACAAGCAGGTGTTACATCTGGATTCTATATTGCGAACTATTCAGTGTCATGTGCATTTTCGACTCAAATACTTCTGTCCAACTGTCAACAGGTTATGCCCTTCCTACTTCGTCGAACAAAAGATGAGGTTTTGTCTGATCTGCCAGAGAAAATTATTCAGGACAGATATTGTGATCTGAGCCCTGTCCAGTTAAAACTTTATGAGCAGTTCTCTAGTTCGGATGCTAGAAAAGAAATCTCAACTATGGTAAATGTACATGGGACACCAATTACAGCAGAAGAAACAAGCCCTTCCCCAAAAGCATCTTCACATGTCTTCCAGGTAATGTGATCAATGTGCTTGGCGGAAACATCAGTTAATTGTGTTTCATCTAATGCTTGTTCTTTCATATGTAAATTACAGGCACTTCAATACTTGTTAAAGCTTTGTAGTCATCCATTGCTTGTCCTTGGTGAAAAGCCTCCAGATTCTTTAAAGTCTGCTTTATCAGAACTAATCCCTGGTAGTTCTGACATTACATCACAACTTCATGAACTGCACCACTCTCCCAAGTTGGTTGCTCTGCAAGAGATACTGGAAGAGTGTGGAATAGGTTCAGATGCATCAAGTGCTGAAGGTGCCATTGGTGTCGGGCAGCACCGAGTTTTGATCTTTGCTCAGCACAAGGTATGATTGTTTTTCTATTTCCAGTTTGGTTGGAGTTCAGATTTGATGATTTTTAATGTGCAAGGTTATGACTTCTTATTTTTAACGATGGTATTGCATGCAGTCCTTTCTTGACATTATTGAAAGAGATTTGTTCCAAACTCATATGAAAAGGTGAGTCACAGTCTCTGGATGCTTCCTTATATATTAGCTGTATATATGTGTCTCTCTGGCTCATAATCATGGTTGCCTATTACATTTTAGGAGAATAGATTCACTTCATGTATTTTATTGCATTCATATCATACATTTCTTGAACAGAATATTAAATTTGAATAAATCATATTGAGTGACTTCTATTTTAACACAAGTGACATGTCTATAGGCATGCATGTGTGCATACACTTAAGCAATATATTGAACAATATTCAATGCAGTACACCTTGTAACTGCTTGAATGCATAAATTATACACCTTGTACACAGTGTTTTAAATAGCGAATAGCGTGTAGCGTAGCCTTCACCTCTCTGAAGCGTGAGGCGTAAGCTACATAGCGTGTAGCGTGAGCTACACAACACTTAGATTTTTAATCAAGGTTGCACTTGGTTGCACCAAATTAGATGATTAATAATAAAATTTAACAAAATTTCATGATATTTAGTGCAACAAATGCAACCTAAAGTAATAGCAAGGGTAATGATTAAGTATAAAAGTTAAGAAAGAGCAACAAAACTGATTTAAAACTATTTCTTATATTATTTTACTATAAGCATCGAAAAGACTAACGAATTTTCATTGAAATAGAATTATGTAACAAATCATTTTAATGATTGATTTTAATGTTATCGTGAAAAATGACTTGTAATGTGAGCAATGTAGCATGTAGCGTAGTCTATGAAGCGTGTAGCGTATCCAAATTAATCATGTAGCGTAGGCTACACGCAACTTAAGCTATTTTCATGAGCTACGTAGCGTAAGCTACACGCTACATAGCGTAGCTATTTAAAACACTGCTTGTACATTCTCCTGTCTCAAAATTGTTCAAACAAAAAGGCTTAAGTGGTCGACGTATTATATTGTTGGCTATGTTCAAGTTGTTTGGATTGCCTTGTTAAATTTACACTTTTAATTCAGGTTTGTTTACTGTCTATTTTGTCAGTGCTATTACACTGGTGTTTTGTGACAGTTCCAAAGTGATTTCTTTTTAAGCGATAATAGTGAATTTTATTGAAAAGGTCAAAGGTCAAAGGCTAAAGAATACAAGAGAAAAAGAAAAGAAGAAACAAGACACATAGACTTTACAACTTTAACCAACTAACTGGAAACTGATCAACAACTAGTATATTAGCTGCATGCCCATATTCTATTACATTTTGTTTTACCCTATTGAAAACTTCCAAAGGACAACCCATATGATTCTCGGCTATTCTCTCCAACCAAATACTCCAAAGACCTACTAATAAGCGTAAGTGCCAAATTCATTTCCCGAGTTTACTTTTGCCCCCTCCGCGCCAAGCCGAAAAAAACTGATCCACCGATCTTGGGTAACCCATGAGATCTCAATCCTTGCGAAATTGGTGATATTACCTACTACCGCAAGAGTTCATTTTGTTTTCCGACCATGAGGCATTGTGATACCTCAACTCCCAAAAAAAAATTAAACCCAAGGCATGCGAAGTGGGTTGAGTTTCTCTGGAAGTACATCTTTGTATTGAAACGCAAGGCCAAGGTCGAGAATAAACCTCGTAGAGTGGCATTGCTCCAATCCATGAGCGTGGAAGTCATTGGGTTTGAACATTTGAAAGGAGAGTATTCTACGTGCCCAGATTTTGGGAAAGTGTACACGTCACTTTTGGATGACTAGTTGAGGAGTGATAGTGGGTTTGTCCTGATCAATGAGTTTTTATTTAAAGGCGACGGACTCTGCATTCCCAGCACCTTCCTTCGAGATTTTCTAGTTTGAGAGCTTCATGTCAGAGAGGTAGTCGGTCATTTCGGTAGAGACATGACTATTGCCCTTTTCGAGGATATGTTTTATTGGCCTAACCTCAAGCGAGACTTGTCCAAAATCATCGGGCAATGTAGGACTTGTCAACTGGCAAATCAAAAAAGGCAGAACACTGGATTATATACGCCCTTGCTCGTGCCACACGCTCAGTGGTAAGATATTAGTATGGATTTTGTGCTTGGGTTACCCTAGACGATTAGAAAGCATGATTCCATTTATGGTTGTGGACCGTTTCTCGAAAATGGCCCATTTTCTCCCATGTTTCAAAACGTTTAACGCCACTAACATTGCCAAGCTTTTCTTTGGAGAGGTGATGTAGACATCAGTGGTGCACCCTTTAGAGTGTACCAGAGGAGGCGACGTCGTAGATCGAGTGTTGAAGTAAATGAGCTGATGTGGATGGACGCCAGGCCCATTGGACCCACTTTCTGATGCGTTATGAGTACGCGAGTTGCAGGATTGAGTATCATGACCGTAGGACCGTGGGGCGGATTTAGTTTTAGGCGTTTTTCTGTTTATTTCCTTGTTTTTAGTCGCTTTAGTGTCGTTGTTTAATTTTAGGCATCTTTATGTTCTTTTTTTGGTTTTCAGGTGATTTAGTGCACTTTTTATTTTCGTGGGTTAATTATACGTTATAAAAACCCTATTTCGTTATTATTGAATGAATAGAAAATTCGGCTACTTGTTTTCCTCTTATTTCAAGAGATTAGGGTTTCAGGATTGGCCCTCGGGTGCCGAGGATTCCACCCCAGTTTTCATTTTTTTCTCGTCTCTAGTTCTTTAAGGTGCAAGAAAGGTATGATTTTTCTGTTTTCATAACCTGTGTTATCCTCCATCTCGAACTTGTTGCTTCCCCATTACATTTGTACCTCCCTGAATCTACGCCATTTTTTTGGTACGATCGGAAAAGAAGGATGTCTAGCCATGAGAACTGGATCCAAACTTGACTGTGGACTGGTCTATGCTAGATCTGGGATATCTTCATATCCCTAGATCCTCCATATTTTACGGTTTTACGTGATTTTTATGCTAAGGGGCATGATCCGAACGGACAGATCTCATCTCTGTGTTAAGATTTGTTAGTTTCCTTTGATTAAAAATAGTTGTTAATTTTTTTTATTTGAATATCTTCCATCTGAATATACATGCATCTAGGGTTAGGTCATCACATGTCCCTGCATCAATTTTGGTACCAGAGAAATGGTCCTAGCGCAGGTCAGTTTACCCTAAATTCCCATTTGCGACGACATTTTTTAATGGAACACAATATCCCAAATCGTAAATTTGACTCGCATTCTAACTCTGCGTAGGGGTTATAGTTTGTTGAGTCTAGTTAGCCATTTTCTTGATTTTGTTGAGTCCTCATATAGACCTAGGCCATATAAGGTAGCTTGCATTGTGTTGAACTAGGATAGTCAAAACTGCATTTAGATTTTTACCTTTTTACACATTTACTCACCTAGATCTAGGGCCGTTCACATATTACTCCTGGTGTATGCCCACGCGCATTGGTCGTGGGTTTGGTTTCCATTATACCATGAACTCTAATCAATTTACCAAAGCTATGGAGGGTCTAACTAAGAGAATGTATCAACAATTTCGGTCATTGAGGGATGAGATCGTGCAGCAGTTTGCGCATCAGGATGATAGGTTCACACGTCTAGAGGAGAGGGTTACACGCTTAGAGGATGGCACGCAAGCCACCACTTAAGATGGTCTCCAGGCGACCCTCGATACTAGGGCAGTCGATCAGTCCCAAGTTGTGGGCCTTGATCCGCCTAGGGATGGTTTGGGCGTAGGTCAAGCCTATGGGCTTGGCAATGGACATGATGGGGTGCATCCTCTGCCACCCCCACAGATTCGTGATCTTATTGTCTTCGCCCAGCGGGAGGGCCATGGTGGGGTGCGATATCCGCAACCTCAGAGATACCATGAGCAAGAGGACCATGTTGCTAGGGTCATGAAGGATATCAAGGTTGACGCTCCCAGTTTTGATGGGAGACTGGACCCCCAAATTTTTTCCGACTGGCTAGCAGACATGGATCACTTCTTTCAGTGGCACGATCTGCCAGACCCAAGACGGGTTGGGTTCACCAAGATGAAGTTAGTGGGCCAAGAAAAACTATATTGGGGAAATGTCGAGCATCGCCGCGAGCGATCTGGATTGGGGCTAGTTCTCTTTTGGATTGAAATGAAAGAGCTGTTGCGAGAGAAGTATGTTCCCCTTTCTTACAAGCAGAGGCTGTTGGATCAGTGGAACACCTTACGCCAAGGGTCCATGGCGGTGACGGAATACATTGCCAAGTTCGATGAATACATGATGAGGTGCGATGTGGATGAGGACCCTGCTGTGGTTCTCTCTCGTTTCCGTATGGGCCTCGAGCCTGAGCTCCAGCGAGAGCTCATGCCTCACATGGTCACCAGTTTAGAGCACGCTTATCAGATTGTGTGAGAACTGGAGTGCTGTGCGCCAATCCCTTGTTAGGAGGTTTAAGGTTCGACCTTCCGTGCCTAGAATAGCTCCGCAAGGAGCGAGACCTTAGGTCAGAAATCAACCTAGAGCTCAACCTGGTACCTAGCCAATCAACATAAATCGAGGTAACAATGTGGTTGGACCAAGTACTAGACCCGCAATGCCAGGGCAGTGCTATCGCTATCGTGGCATGGGTCACATTGCCGCAGAGTGTTCAAATAAGGGTGGGTGCATTGCCTTTGTTTCTGAACACTTTACAGAAGAAATGGCATATGATGTTGATGGTGACCAGAATGATGAGGTGATCATCGTCTAATCCCTGGAGCCGGCCAGTGATGCCGAGGATGATACTGTGGAGACTACCCCACTTGCAGTGGTGAGATGCGCTTTGGCCCAGGTGAAGGAAAGTGAAGATTGGTGTAGAACCACCATCTTCTACACTTATGCCAAGTATGGAGAGGAGCTGCAAAGTGATCATAGACAGCGGGAGCTGTGAGAACGTAATTTCCCCAAGTACTTTGAGTCGCCCGGGGTGGAATCCAGTCCCCCACCCCAACCCATACCGAGTTTCTTGGGTGGATGCGACATCCCTTCTTATGAATCAGCGATGCCTATTAAGTTTGGATCATGCAAGGACAAGTGGTGTGATGTGGTCACGATGGACGTTGATCATATCATCTTGGGAAGGCCATGGCTCTTTGACAAAGATGTCACAATATTCGGGCATACGAATAATTGTGTGTTTAAGCATGAAGGAAAGAAGCTTGTCTTGAACCAGCTCCCTCCCAAATCATCCATAGGTGTTAATCATCCATAGGAGCGAAAGATGTTGCATCTCCAGGTAGTTTTAAGAGTCAAGGGGCGCTTCATTCGAAGTCTCTCCACATCATAGATGCTAAGGAGTTTGAGAGAGGCCAAAGCTGAGACTATGATGTACGCTCTACTGGCTAGAGAGAGTACACCCGAGGTTGCTATAGGGTTACCCCAGGAGGTTCGTTCAGTCCTAGAGGAGTTTCGGGATGTCTTCCCTAAGGACCTTCGAGACGAGCTCCCATCGATGCAGGATATTCAATATGCGATAGATCTTGTCCCAGGGGCGACCTTACCAAACCTCCCTCACTACAGAATGAACCCCGCCGAACATGCCGAGTTGAAGAGGTAGGTGGATGAATTGCTTAAAAAGGGGTTCATTTGTGAGAGTCTGAACCCGTGCGCCGTGCCTGCGCTTCTTATGCCAAAGAAAAATGGCATATGGCACATGTCGACCCTACCAAACCTCCCTCACTACAGAATGAACCCCATCGAACATGCCGAGTTGAAGAGGTAGGTGGATGAATTACTTAAAAAGGGGTTCATTTGTGAGAGTCTGAACCCGTGCTGCCGTGCTCGCGCTTCTTATGCCAAAGAAAAATGGCACATGGCGCATGTGTGTCGATAGTAGAGCCATAAAAAAGATTACTGTCAAGTATCGGTTTCTCATCCCGAGGCTTGATGACATGCTTGACATGATGGCCACCTCTACTATCTTTTAAAAAATTGACCTAAAGAGTGGCTATCACCAAATTCGTGTTTGCCCAGGAGATGAGTGGAAGACTGCCTTCAAGACGAAGGACGGGTTGTATGAGTGGTTGGTTATGCCCTTCGGGTTAACCATTGCTCCAAGTACATTTATGAGGGTGATGACCCAGGTGCTGCGACCCATTATGGGTAAGTTCTTAGTTGTGTACTTCGATGATATCCTCATCTATAGTACGTCCCCTAGCCAGCACCTTGAACACTTGAGGCAGGTCTACAATGCCCTGTGAGCAGAAAAGCTTTATGCGAAGCTCAAGAAGTGTTCCTTCTTGATCTTTAGAGTTATCTTCCTGGGGTTCGTTTTCTCGTCAGAGGGTATGTCTGCAGACCCTGAGAAAGTCAAGGCCATTCTCAATTGGCCTGAGCTGCATAGTATACATGACGTGCGAAGCGTTCATGACTTAACTATGTTCTATCGGTGGTTCATTCATGGATTTAGCTCTATTATGGCTCCCATTACAGATTGTATAAGAAAATGGGAGTTCCAATGGACTAAAGCCGCTGCGTGGGCTTTCTCTGAAATAAAGAAGAAGATGACGAAAGCGCCCGTCATACATCTGCCTGACTTATCCAAAGTCTTTGAGGTGGCGGGTGACACGTCAGGACTTACCATAGGGGGAGTGTTAAGCCAAGAGGGACATCTTGTGGCCTTTTTCAGTGAGAAACTGAGTGAGGCTAAACAACACTACTTCGTCTATGATAAAGAGTTCTATGTGGTTGTGCAATCATTGCGCCATTGGCGGCATTATTTATTATCGCAAGAATTCGTCCTGTTCTCTGATCATGAGGCCTTGAAATATTTGAGCTCTCAAAAGAAGCCAAGCCCTAGGCATGCTAAGTGGGCACAATTTCTTCAAGAGTACGCGTTTGTAAAAAAGCACAAAGTCGGAAAAGAGAATAAAGTTGCTGACACACTTAGCCGTTGTGTCATGACGTTGCGGTCCATGAGCATTGAAGTTACTGGCTTTGAGCAACTCAAGGGTGAGTACTCAACTTGTCCTGACTTTGGGACCATTTATGTGTCATTGTCTAGTGACCTCCTCTCAAGGAGTGCCAAGTTTGTCCTTACAGACATATATCTTTTTAGAGGGACAAGCTCTGCATCCCACGCATATCCCTCCGTGATTTTCTAGTGTGGGAGCTTTATGCTGGAGGGATGGTAGGTCACTTTGGTAGAGATAAAACAGTTATCCTGGTTTCTGATCGTTTCCATTGGCCTAATCTCCAACAAGATGTGGCCAAGATTGTAGGGCAGTGTCGGACATGTCAACTGGCAAAGCAGAGGAAACAAAATACAAGCTTATACACTCCTCTGCTAATTCCACATGTCCCATGGAAAGATGTCAGTATGGACTTCGTGCTTGGGCTTCCCAAGACTATTTGCAAGTACATTTTCATACTCGTGATTGTTGATCAGTTTTCTAAGATGGCCCATTTCCTACCTATTATAAGACCTCAGATGCCTCCCACGTTGCTAAGTTATTTTTTTAGGAGGTTGTGCGATTTTATGGCGTACCTAGATCCATTGTGTGTGATAGAGATACTAGGTTCACTAGTTATTTTTGGAAGACTCTTTGGCATCTTTTGGGTACGAGGCTTCAATTTTCTTCAGCATATCATCCCTAGTCGGATGGTTAAATAGATGTAGTGAACCGTAGCCTACGGAATTTGTTGAGATGTCTGGTTGGAGACCACCACAGGACCTAGGATGTTGTTCTTCCCACAGCAGAGTTCGCTTATAATTCTTCAGTGAACAGGTCCACAAGAATGAGCCCATTTGAAATTGTTTTAGGTCTTAAACCCCGAACCCCCATAGATTTGATCCCCATGGCTACTTCACAACGTCCTTTAGAGTTAGGAGAGTTATTTGCCCAGCATATACATCCATTGCATAGTGAGATTAGGAGGAAGATTAATTCAAGTAATGAACATTATAAACTTTCTGCTGGCACTCACAGGAGATTTAGAGAATTTTAACCTGGAGATGACGTCATGGTTTGTATTAGGTCTGATCGGTTTCCACCTGGATTCGTGAAGAGCTTCATGCCCGTAGCATAGGCCCACATAAAATTGTGAAAAAGTTGGTCTAATGCTTATGTTGTCGATATCCCTCCTAACATGGGCATCAGTTCCACATTTAATGTGGAAGATCTAGTTTCCTATTACGAGCCATTACCTCTATCCACTGGTTCCCCTGTTTCTTCCCAGACTTCTCCTATATATGAACCCTAGCCACAGCCTGACCTTCCTATACTCATGTTACCTTCTCTTCCATCTGCCCCGAGAAGAGACAAGATAGAAGAAATTTTGGACTCCGAGTTGGTTTTTCCTCGCTCAGGGGATTACCAGAAATTCCTAGTCAAATGGAGGAACAGGCCTATTGCAGACAACTCTCGGATTATCGAGACAGCTACAGCGTATAAATCCAAATATGCTTGAGAGATACAGGAGTTCACTTTCGCTAGTGGCGAATTCTTCCCACTTGGGGAGAATTGATGTGGACATCAGTGGTGCATCCTTTAGAGTGTACCAGATGAGGCGATGTTGCAGATCGAGTGTTGGAGCAGATGAGCTGATGTGGATGGACGTCGGGCCCATTGGACCCATTTTCTGACGCGTTATGAGTACGCGAGTTGCAGGACCGAGCATCATGACCGTAGGACCGTGTGGCGGATTTAGTTTTAGGCGTTTTCTGTTTATTTCATTGTTTTTAGGCGCTTTAGTGTCGCTGTTTAGTTTTAGGCGTCTTTATGTTCTTTTTTTGTTTTCAAGCGCTTTAGTGCACTTTTTATTTTGTGGCTTATATATACGTTATGAAAACCCTATTTCATTATTATTGAATGAATAGAGAATTCGGCTGCTTATCTTCCTCTTATTTCAAGAGATTAAGGTTTCAGGATTGGTCCTCGGGTGTTGAGGATTCCACCCCGGTTTCCATTTTTTTCTCGTCTCTAGTTCTTTAAGGCGAAGGAAAGGTACGATTTTTCTGTTTTCATAACCTGTGCAATCCTTCATCTCGAACTTGTTGCTTCCCCATTACATTCGTTCTTCCCTGAATCTACTCCTTTTTTTTGTACGATCGGAAAAGAGAGATGCGTAGCCATGAGTGCCGGATCCAAACTTGACTGTAGACTGGTTTATGTTAAATCTGGGATATCCTCATATCCCTAGATCCTCCCTATTTTACAGTTTTACGTGATTTTTATGCTAAAGGGCATGATCCGGACGGACGGATCTCATCTCTGTGTTGAGATTTATTAGTTTCCTCTGATTGAAAACAGTTAGTTGTTAATTTCTTATTTGAATATCTTCCATCTGAATATACATGCATCTAGGGTTAGGTCATCACATGTCCCTGCATCAAGAGGTGGTTAGCAATAGATGCGCGTCCGAGGAGGAGGTGGTTAGCAAATTTTCCTTTCATGAGAAAGATTGGGCATCCATGGTTCCGAAGGCGAGATCTGCCTCTCTATTTTCTTTTTCTTAGTTGTGGCTACCTTGTATTCTTTTGCCGTCTTGATTTCTTAGTAGTTGTTTAATAAAAATTCTTGTTATCTCTAAAAAAACGAACCCTCTTTCTACCCACCAACCAAAGCAAATACCGCCACCTTGGATGGAGCTCCATAATGCTAGAGATGAGCTGTGTGACGTTAAACTTGCACAAAATGCCCCCCAACTAATCTCTTATAAAAAGGCTTTCTGTACTTTCCCTTTTTCAATGGGCCATACCAAAGTATCTTCCTTGGAGGATAATGGATGCCTACTTGACAATAATTCCAAAGGCTTAATCAACTCAAGTTTTCTTCTGCAAGGAGGAGCCCAAACAACTTCCTTACCTTGAAAGGAGAAATACCCCTCTACCAAAATATTTGGCTCTAGGGCAATACTTGCTAATCGTGGAAATAAGACACTCAAATTTTTATTCCCAAACCACACATCTACCGAAAAGCGGATCTTGTTGCCATTCTCAAGTAAGAATCCCACATTTTCCCAAACCTTATTTTTCAGTAAATTCACCCGCTTCCATAATGAGGAGGCCCTGTACAAAGAAGAAGCTTTTGTCCATATCCTGCTTCCTCTCCACAAGCTTTCTTCCTCTAACCTGAACCTCCAAACCCACTTTCCCAATAGTGCCCTATTCATTACCTTCAAATCACACACCCCTCGAGCAATCAATTTACACACTTATTTTCATTTTAGCAAATGGAATTTATGATTTTCTTCCGAATCTTGCCAAAGAAAGTCTCGTCTGATCTTTTCTAACTGATTTTGGAAATTTGAATGCAAACATGAAATAATAAATTGGAAAGTTTAACATTTCCAAATTTATCAAGTCAACCTCCCTCTCAAGGAAAGATGCTTGCCCCTCTAAGATGAAGGTTTTTCTCTCAAATCTTTCAATGACTTTATCACATAGATGCTGAGCCCGGCTACCCAATGCATAAGGGAAGCCCCAGGTATGAGGATGGGAAGGAGCTTGCCCTACATCCAAATCGAACTGCAAAACCCTCAACCTCCTTAGAGAGATGGATTCGTGCTCAAATTGATTTAAAGGGGCCAAAAGTCGGGCCCAACTTTGATCCATATAACCCTTTGGCCACTTGGATGGGTTCCTCCATGTGGCCCTCTTCGCCACATAAATGATTTTGTCTTGTGAATTGGTCAGTTGGACTAGCTTGGGGCCATGAGCATATCATGTGGTGTCTATGGACTATGAGATATGAGTTTCCTTTTGGTTTTAAGATGGACTAAGATAGGCCCATTTTGATCCACATGGCTCTCTTGGCCACGTAGGTGGGGGTCTATTTGGTTGAAGAAAATATTAAAATTGACCCACTTGGCCCTCCTAGCCACGTAGATGGAGATTTTATGCTTAAACAAGTAAACACGCTAATATTGGCCCACTTGCGAAAACCCCTTCCATTTCATCATGATGAGTCCAAGTGAAGCCCATTTACTAGGATTCCCACCCATGGAGGCTATCTTGGAGTCCCAAAAGTACATCTTGGCCCATTTGAAACTCAAATTCACAAAGGGTATTTAGGGGGTTGCATTGACAAGGAAGCCGACTCGAGGAGGAACATAAGAATGTTCAAGTGGAGAAGCCCAATGTGCATTTAGAGCCTTTCCACATTTTAAGGATTCCCACTATAGGATCCACTTACATGGGAATGCAAGGAGAAGCCCGTTTTTGTGAAACATCAACTTCTAGGTGGCCCCATTAAGTGGGGATGAGTCCACAAGTAGGGCTGAAAGTCGGGCGGGTTGGGTCGAGTTGATGCTCAACCCTAACCCAACCCAACCCATCCTCGGGTTGGGAATTCTCTGCCCAAGCCCAACCCAAGCGGGTTTGGTCGGGTTGGTCGGGTTGATACATGCTAATATTTTATACATGTTTTATTTTTTGTATGTATGATTTTATTAATTATATATGTAGTTATTTATCGTAAGGAACTTCCATTTTTCTAAAATAAAAGCTAAATTTTTTTTCCCATAGCCCATCTACAAAGTGAATGGCCAAACTTGTTCAAACAAGCAGAGGTCATAAAAAATGGATGGACAAACTTGTTCAATCCATAGCCAATCTACAAAGTGGTCCATCAGATCAAAAATATTGATCACGAAATGAATGGGCAGTTTGGTCCAAACCAGCCCAATCATCCACCTGATATGATACTAAAAACAATACAAATGCAGGGGGAAAAGGGAAAAGAAGAAAAATGATGAGCCAACATGTCAATGGTTTGAACTTTGGAACATTGAAACATGACCCCACTTGGACAAATCGAAAATCATAAACCGTTGGACCATTGAAACCTTTGTATATATGATGCAGATAGAAAAAGAGAAAATAATATATTGACATTTAATTGTAATACATACCTTGTGGTGCTCTCCTCTCTCTCCCCCCTCTCTATCTCTCTCCAGGCGTGGATGGGGCTCTCCGACTCCCACTCTCGTTCTCTCCTGCTAACACTCTCGCTCGGACGTGGTTTTGGCAGTTACTAAAAGTCTAAAAGTGACCTTACTAAGGATTTTGGGCTTCACCATAATGTATGTGTTATATCCACACCGTCCATCCATTTGGAGAGATCATTTTAGGGTGTGAGCCAAAGAATGAGTTAGAACCAAAGCTCACGTGGACCTCACCAGAGAAACTAGTAGGGACAGTGACGCCTACCGTTGGAACCTTCCTAGGCCCACCATGAAATTTATTTATGACCCAACGTATTCATACATTGACACGGACATGGATGAAGGGAAAAAAAACAAATATCAGCTTGATCGAAAACTTCTTTGCCACCAAGAAGTTTTTAGTGGTAGGAGTTCAATCCCTATTGTTTTTTTATGGTGGGGTCTACTTAAGCTTTGGATCTGCCTCATTCTTTGGCTCATGCTCTAAAATGATCTATCCAAGTGGATGGACGGTGTGGATACAGTACATACATCATGGTGGGGCCCACGGAACTTGGTGACGTCAATTCAATAGGTGGATACCATTCTCTGAAAGCCGAAAGGATTGGAACTTAGAAGGGAATCAGACTGCCTAGTAAGTAGGCTAAGCGTACTGAGTAAACTCTGTGGGGCCCAATGTGATTTTAGTATTTTATCCACTCGGTCCATCTATAAAAATAGATAATTTTAGGGCTAAAGCCCAAAAATGAAGCATTTTGAGATATCAAGTGGACCACACCACATGAAAAGTGTTAACAGAATGTCTCCCATTAAAAAATTCGTGGGGGCCGCGGAATCATTGGATCAAGCTAATATTTGTGTATTCCCTCCATCCATGTCTATGTGATCTTATGAATGGGTTGGATGACAAAGAGACATCACTATGGGGCCTAGGAAGGTTTCAAAGGTCGAAATCATTATTCCCACTGTTTTGTGTGGCATAGTCTACTTGAGCTTTGAATATACTTCAATTTTAGGCTCAACGGCTTAAATGAGCAGAAAAAATGGATGGACGGCGTGGATAGAACACATACATTCATAGTGGGCCCAATAGAGTTTACTTTGTACAATTGGAGCCTCGTAAGCCATTCGATTTTCCTCTGGAAGAGGAATCGGTGGAGAGCTGGAGTTGGATTTCTTGCCAAAAAAGTAAGCATCCAGATTTGGTGTGGCCTTTGGTAGGCCCGTCTTGATGAATGTATTTCATATCCACACCACTTATTCGTTTTTTCATGTCAATTAATAATGTTATCACAAAAATTAAGTCTATCCAAATCTTCAGTGGATCACAACTCAAGTAAGTAAAATTATAACTTACAAGTATATATATATATATATATATATATATATATATATATATATATATATATATATATATATATATATATATATATATATATATATATATATATCGGTTGGGTTGGGTTGGGTTGGGTCGGGCAACCCGAGACCTCAACCCGAACCCGACCCACGCTTCATTGGGTTAACGTTTCTATGGCTCGAGTCCGAACCCGAACCACCCTACCCGAGCCCGACCCAATGCCGGGTCGGTCACGGGTCGGTCAGGTTGAACCCGCCCGATCAGCCCTATCCACAAGGCATGGTGGGTAGTTTCAAATCCCAAGTAGATCCACATCAAGTCACTCACCCATACATACGTGAGCTCCCATGGGTCAAATGAACCCACTCTTTTAAGGCCCAATCATTGTACCAAAAAGAACTAGTGAAGCACATTAAGGCCCACACACATTTAAGCTCCAAGTACCAACTACAAGTGGGCCTTACCTTGTCAAATGGGCCCAAAAGAGGGGTTTTCTTCACTAGCAATGCATGAGAAGAACCCCTTTGGCATGACAAAGAAAGATGTATGTGTCCACTTCAAGTGTTCGAAAGAACCCAAGAAATGAGCACACATCACATGTGGGAACCTTCAAGCTTTGGGCTGCCCCACATACAAAGAAAAGAAGAAAGAAAGCCCAAGTGGGCACGTGCATGAAAAATCTAAAGCCTTCCAAAAGAAGATCCCAAGATAGGTGGTGTCCATTCTAAAGGTCCAAGTGGGCCTAGCAATATGGACACGCCCCTTTGGAAATTATAGAGCACTTTTGGGCCTTGAACATCATCAAAGTAGGCCCACATTCATGTGAAGACGAGAGGGAAAAGAAATGTAAGGATACAAAGTATGGGTCAATGGCATGGAAAGGCCATGACCCACCTCCAAAATCCAAATGGATGTCCACCACCTTCAACAAAAATAACGGAGAAAACTTGCCTTAAGAAAGTATAAGATTGAAAAGAAAGGCGAAGTAAGGAGAAAGGATGAAGTAGAGAAGATGAAGGGAAGTAAGAAGGGGTAAAGAAAGGGGGAAGTGAGAGAAGAGGGTGAGAAGGCTATGAAGATGATGGTTGCTGGAACGAGAAGAGGAAAGAAGATATAGAAGGAGGTGCATACAAAGGACCGGTCGCTAGCAAAGTTCGGTGGACAAAACAGTGCTGGGCGGCCACTGATGTAGGATGACCTAATTATGATGCATGCTCATGAACATATATAATCCAGCGGAAATAAACAACAATAATAATCTAGAATTCAGAATCTACCATCATAAATTAAGAAAATCATAAAAGATACATGCAATAATGCGGCCATCATGACAACCACAAAGTATGAAGTTCAAATAATGCATAGGTTGGATCCGGCGAGGGATGGAACCTCTCGATCTTGCATGGTCATAACCCAATCGAATAATGGGGTTCACTAGTCCGAGAGATCAAATGATTTCTCTGATTAGGGAATTGGAAATTTAAGAAAATAGGGTTTTGGATCAATTCTCATATTTAAGGTTCGAAGATTGTGAGATGATGGAAATAGAGAAAGAAGGAAGAGTAATCTTACCTTAGAAGAATGTCAGAAGGGCAAAAGAAGAAGGAAGAAGAAGAAGATTGGGGAGGAGAAGATGACATTCCACAGAGAGGGGGAGGAGAGGAGGCAACCCAAAGGCTCTTCATTCATTAATCAAAAGTTAAAATTCGTAATTAGAGCTAAACCCTCTTAAATAAGCAATAGGAAAGAAGAAAAATATCAAAATACCCTTAAGGAAGATGCTTGTGGAGTGCGCTTTCTTCGTTGATAGACTTTGAAAGGTTTAGTGTCCTCATCAACTCCCCTCGGGTGAGAAAAACTTGACTCCGACGAGTTGAAGCTCTTATGGTGCTCTAGCAAATCCGGATCAATGTTCTGCAATTCCTGCTTCAGTCAACCACGTGGATTCTGACGGTGGTCTATTCTTCCATTTGACAAGATACCTTTGGAAACCTCCGTCCCTCGTGGAAGCTATCTCTTCATCCATAGTTTCCTCAATTTCTTCCTTACGAATAATAGGTGGGGGAAGGGGTGGAGTCGGTTGTGAAGCAAACTCAGAGTATGGCCATGAAAGGGAAGAGGAATCAATGGTAGGATTAGGGGAACGGACTAGGTCTTCCACATTAAACGTTGAATTAATGCTCATTTCTGGTGGAAGGTCAATCCGATACGCGTTAGACTCAATTTTTTGCAATATTTTGAATGGTCCAGCACTACGCGCTTGTAATTTCTTAGCAGTACCCTCTGAGAACTGCTTTGACCTTATCCTCACCATTACAGTCTCCTTTCTGAAAGTTTTGTGATCTACGATGAGAGTCAGCTGAATATTTATAACTATCATTGCTTTGATTAATCCGCTGTCTAATATATGTATGCAATTCATGGATGTTTCGTGCAAATGCATCGGCCGACTCTGAAGATCTTTGGGTGACAGACATGGGTAAAAGATCTATGGGCATTCTAGGTTTGTAACCACTGGCAATTTCAAAAGGACTCGTTCCTGTCGACCTATTGACAGACCCATTATAAGCAAATTCAACGATATGTAGAATTAAGTCCCAAGTCTTAACATACTCAGCCACTAAACAACGTAATAGGTTTCTAAGACTTCGATTTACCACCTCAGTTTGTCCATCTGTTTGAGGGTGATATGCAGTAGAAAATTGTAAACGAGTACCCATCATGTGCCATAATGTCTTCCAAAAGTAACTGGTAAATCTGACATAACGGTTAGACACTATAGTCTTAGGCAACTCATCGAGACGCACCATACTATCAAAAAAGACACGAGCAATATGAGACGCATCCGACGTTTTCGAACATGGGAGAAAATGTGCCATTTTAGAAAAGCTATCCACTACAACAAAGACTGGAGTTGTGCTTTTTTATTGTCCTAGGAAGTCCTAGCACGAGGTCCATACTAATGTCTTGCCACGGAGCATGTGGCATTGGCAATGGCGTATATAGCCCAGTATTTTGCTTTCGTTGTTTTGCTAGTTGACACGTACAACATTGTTCTAAAATTTTGGCTACGTCTCGCTTGAGACTTGGCCAATAAAAACGATTCGCTATGAGGGCAATGGTCTTGTCTCGACCAAAGTGGTCAACTATCCCTTTTGAATGAAGCTCCCAGACAAGGAATTCACGAAGGGACATACGGGGAATACAAAGTCGGTCTCATTTGAAAAGAAAGTCATCTTTAAGAACATAATCACTTATGCTACGCTGGTCACTAGAGAGTGACGCATAAGTATTCCCAAAATCAGGACATGGGATACTCATCTTTTAGTTGCTCAAATCCAACTACCTCCACACTTAAGGAGTTGAGCAACGCCACTCTTCTACTAAAGGCAACTGCTGGTTTGTTTTCGACCCCGGCCTTATGTTTCAGGACAAATGAGTATTCCTGAAGAAACACTACCCATTTAGCATGCCTTGAGTTGAGCTTCTTATGAGAATGTAAATATCTCAAGGCCTCATAGTTAGAAAACAAGACGAATTCTTGTGGTAAAAGATAGTGACGCCAATGTCTCAGGGATTGCACTACCGCATAGAATTACTTGTCATAAGTGGAGTACTTCTGCTTTGCCTCATTCAGTTTCTCACTGAAATAGGTTACTGGATGGCCCTCTTGGCTCAACACTCCACCTATACCAACACTTAACGCATCACACGCCACCTCGAAAACTTTAGAAAAGTTAGTTAGACGCATGACAGGAGCTTCCACCATTTTACCCTTAATTTCCTAAAAAGCCCTGACTGCAGCTTCGACCACACGAACTCTCACTTTTTCATGCATTCAGTAATGGGAGACATAATCGTGCTAAATCCCCTAATGAACCAACGATAGAAAGTTGTTAAGTCATGAAAGCTTCGCACCCCATGAATGTTCTTCGGTTCTGGCCACTCAACTATAGCCCTGACCTTTTCATGGTCTGCGCGCATTCCTTCAGATGACACGATAAATTCTAAGAACACGACTTCACTAGACGTGAACGTGCACTTCTTAAAATTAGTGTACAGCTTTTCAGTCCTAAGGTCGCTACATACCTGCTTCAGATGTTCAAGGTGTGATTCTTTAGTGGTACTATAAATAAGAATGTCATCATAGTAAACCACTAGGAACTTTCCCATGAACGGTCTCAAGACCTACGTCATCACCCGCATAAAAGTACTGGGTACGTTAGTCAAGCCAAAGGGCATGACCATCCACTCGTACAACCCATCTTTTGTTTTAAATGCTGTCTTCCACTCATCTCCTGGGCGTATGCGGATTTGGTGATATCCACTCTTGAGATCAATTTTGGAGAAAATTGTAGACCTGGCCATCATGTCAAGCATATCATCAAGCCTAGGTATAGGAAACCTATACTTGACGGTAATTTTGTTTATGGCACGGCTGTCCACACACATGTGCCACATACCGTCTTTCATTAGTGTCAACAATATGGGTACGGTGCACGAGCTCATGCTCTCCTGGATAAAACCCTTTTGCAGAAGCTCATCAATCTCTCTTCAATTCTGCATGCTCAGCAGGTTCAACCTGTAGTGAGAAAGGTTCGGCAAAGTCGACCCCGAGACGAGATCAATGGCATGCTGGATGTCCCGCATAGGTGACAACTCATTCGGTAAATCATCAAGGAATACATCACTGTATTCCTTCAAAACCGATGTTACCTCATGGGGTAACTCTGATGGAACCTCTGATGTAATTTCTCTTGCCACAAGGGCATACACTATGGAATCCTCCTTAGTCTCTTTCTCGAACTCTTTCGCATTGATTATATGAAGAGACTTAGGTTTGGATTTCCTCACTTCCTTAAGCTCACTCGCCTTCTCATCCTTCTTTTTCCCTGATGTGCTTTCTGGTGGCATGGGATTAAGTTTGATCTTCTTACCGTTATGCATGAAGATACACGCATTAGAACGGCCAAAGATCGTGACGTCATTGTTGAATAACCACGGTCTACCTAGGATAATATGTCCAACATCCATAGGTATCACACCGCACCACAAGGACTCTTTGTATGACACGAACTCGATAGGAATTAAGCATTGATGGGTGACAGGAAGGGAGGTCTTGTCAACTCAAGAGACTTTGTACGGGTTAGGATGACGTGTGGATTTCAATTTTAATCGGTCCAAGATATTAGCTGGAAATCACATTTTGACAACTTCCATTGTCCACTATCACCCTGCAATTCTTTTCTCCACACTTGGCAAGAGACACTAGTCAATTTTAATCGGTCCAAGATAGTGTTTCGACGCCAATCGACACTAGTCCTAGACTGAAATAGCACACGCCTAACTACTGCAAGCGTTGCTTCGTTGACTACTTTGTCTTCATTAGTAAGAGACCTCCTTCAGGGTGATATTCTTCTATTTCATAATCACCTTGGTCATCTACTACTCTCGTGGTACTTCACCTATAACTAAGGCTTTTGCACGGTTCTTCGGGGGACATTGATTGGATATGTGACCGATATTCACACACTCATAGCAGCTTCACTTGACTACCCCCACTAGGGCCGGAACCAAGGACACCTTTGCCCTTATCATCCTAGGAACAATTGCATGTGCCCTAGATTGACTACCGATGTTAGGTCTAGTTCCCTGGGATCTAGATCTAGCATTAGAGTCTTGGGACTCAAAGTGTCGAATGACAGGAGCCCTCAGATATTGTTCCAATTCCTGCACAACTTGGTACACTTCCTCCAAGTCTGTTATAGGCCGAGTTAAAAGCTCGCGCTGAAGATCCGTTCAAAGGCCCATTTTGAAACGCGAAAGCATTACTAGATAGTCCTCTTAGATGTCACATCGCATCATATACTCTTCGAATTTAGCGATGTAGTCAGCGACAGACATTGACCGTTGGCGCAAGGACTACCATTGGTCAAGGAGCTTCTGTCGGTATGAGAGAGGGAGATACTTCTCCTTCATCTCATTCTAATGTGTGACAAGGGCGCTTCCAACTCTATTAATTATACGCTCGGTGTTAGTCCAAAATAATTTGGCTTGGCCCACAAGCTTCATCTTAGCAAACCGCACCTGTCAGTTTTCTGATATGTCATTCCACTCAAAGTAGTGATCCATGTCAGCTAACCAATCAAGGAATGCCTTGGGATCCAGACGCCCATAAAAACTTGGGGCTTCCAGCCTCACATTCTCCATCGCACAGTTATCTGGATCGTAGCGGTTTGGGTAATCATATGTGGCTTATGCCTCCCGCACAACACCACAACCCGCTCCACGATCTCTACCACCATTATCTCCATGTGCGGGAGCGCGTTCTTCAACGATTCCTCCTGCTTGGGATTGCGCATCATCCCCAACAGTGGGGTTCTCCCTTTGGGATGCCTCTAACTGCTCTCGATCTTAGTCATGGTGGTGGCGATTTGGTTGTCAATGCGAGCGTATTCACGCCTTTGGCTCGTTTCTAAGGCTGTTATCTTTTGTATCAATTGAGCAAGTTGCTCAGATAATAGCTCTTTATTCATGATTGGTTGAAGTCCTGAAACCTCTACCTCTTCTCATGGGCATGCAACTAAAGAATCGAACCAAATTCTACCCAACTTGCCCTCCTACGGTTTTACGACTCACAAGATGAATGCGATGAATTTAAACTACAATGAACTGACAATTATTAAATTTAAACAAAAGACAAATCAAATCTGGAAATTTTCAAATTAGGAAACTTTTTAAAATTGGAAACTTTCTAAATTTGGAAATTTTCTAAAACAGACTTAAAAATCAAAACCCCAATTTGGTAACTCGATCTAAACATAACCATGCAAAACCTATTCTTTGATACCAAATTTGATGTAGGATGACCTAATTATGATGAATGCTTATGAACATATATAATCCAGCAGAAATAAACAGGCAATAATAATCTAGAATTCAGCATCTACCATCATAAATTAAGAAAATCATAAAAGAGACATGCAATAATGCAGCCATCATCACAACCACGAAGTATGAAGTTCAAATAATGCATAGGTTGGATCCGGCGAGGGATGGAACCTTCCGATCTTGCATGGTCATAACCCAATCGAACAATGGGGTTCACTAATCCGGGAGATCAAATGATTTCTCAGATTAGGGAATCGGAAATCTGAGAAATTAGGGTTTTGGATCAATTCTGAGATTTAGGGTTCGATGATTGTGAGATAATGGAAATAAAGAAAGAAGGAAGAGTAATCTTACCTTAGAAGAATGTTGGAAGGGAAAAAGAAGAAGGAAGAAGAAGAAGATTGGGGAAGAGAAGATGAAGTTCCACAAAGAGCGAGAGGGGAGGAGGCAATCAAAAGGCTCTTCATTCATTAATTAAAAGTTAAAATTCGTAATTAGTGCTAAACCCTCTTAAATAAGCAATAATAAAGAAGAAAAATACCCAAATACTCTTAAACTTAAGCAAAAAAAACAACTTAAAAAAAATAGTTCATGCGGTGGTCGGGCGTGGGGTCAGGCACCCGAAGGTGTCCAAAAACCTCTAGCGACTAAATCATAAAATGGATGAATTTCGGGCGCTCGAAGACGGTGAAAACTGTCCAGCAAGCTAGTCCAGTCTTCGAATCAGGTCTTCTTCATCCTATGCATGTGTCTTCCCAATGTGAGGTCTTCTATGTGCTAAATCACGTGTGTAGGGTCTTCAATGCTCTTCAGTGGTCGCCTAGTCATAAGGAAGATGCTTGTGGCGCGCGCTTTCTTCAGTTGATAGACTTTGAAAGGTCTTGTGTCCTCATTAGCCACTTTTCTCAAATGGGATTTGATGAGTACATTCCTCTTGTAAGAAGAATGCATGGGGAGAAGCGATTGCAGTTGTGGCATGACAAGTGAGGGAGAAACAAATAAAAAAGAGAAAGATGGGAGGGAAATGATTTGTGTGGAATAAAAGGGAAAGAGAGAGGAAGAGAATGAGAAAAAGAGAGTGAAAGAGAAGTTGGAGAAGAGAAATTGAAGAAGTCAGAGGAGAGATTAAAAAGGAAAAGTGAGGAAGAGAAGGAAAATTGAAAGAGAATGAGAAGATAAGTTGGGGAAGAGCGGTTGAAGAAGGAAGAGGAGAAATTGAAGGAGAATGAGAAAAAGAAATGCGAGAGGAGAAGTTGAAGGAAAGAGAGGAGAGAAACTGAAGAAGAAAATGAGAAGAATAAGTAGCAAGATAGGAGAAATTGAGAGAAATAAGATGAGAAATGAGAAGACGAGATGCAGGAGAAAAGAAGGTTCTCTTTTGGCTATGGTAACAAGGTTCTCTTTTGGAAAGATGCTTGGGTTGGTGAGTCATCTCTTGCTAACTCCTTCCACTCTTTATTCACTTTAGCTTCCAACAAAGAGGCCAATGTGAGGAGTTATATCAGTCCATGGGGGTTGCTATTATATGGAATGTAGGCCAAGGTGAAGGATGATGAATTGGGGGAGTTTGTTGTGCTTACGGGAACCCCGCATGAGGTAATAGAAAGGTGTGGAATGGACAGCAAGTGGAAGTTTCTCCGCGATTCCTTTCTGTAAATTGGTGAAACAGGAACTCTCCTTACCCTCCATGCCTCTGTGTGGACCCCCATCGCCACCAAATTTCTCATTGTTGATAATCTTAAGAAGAGGAAAAAAAAATTATGCTTAATGTGTTCTGTGTAGAAATGATGAAGAATTGGTCGATCAACTATTTCATCATTGTCAGGCGCTCAGACCATTTTGGATCATTTCTTGATATGTTCCAGTGTTGTATATATTCAGCACCACTGGTCAGTGGCATGATACCATCCTGGAATACCAAAAAATCCAATGTGTTAATGATAATACCATCCATACAATGCCATTTATCACATGATCTACGACGTCCCCTATATTTCCCGTTATATTTGGGATATTTGCCAATATCTGTAATATTTCCCTAGATAGTTGTGATATTTCCCTCTTGTATCTTCCACTTTGAGAACTTAGTGAAATTGTTTTCTCTTAAGTAATATTTTCTGCTTCACTGCTCATCTTCTTTGTATCTTTCAATTGTGGAAGTGGCTTTTAATCACTCGTATTGTACTATTACTCCCTTGTCATGTCTTTTCCTTGGTAAGTTTTGGTTATTTTACTTGCATATTGATAGCGCTCTCAATGAGTAGGTCTCAGTTGAGTCTCAACCATTGTTACACCAGTACCCAAAAAGAGAATATTTTCATAATGTTTTGAGTCACATATATTTTAATATCTGAATCAACCAAGTATGTGGTCATCAACATCATATGTGGCGGTGATGGTGAAAGAACTGGAAACAAACCATACAACAAAAACAGGAAAAAAAAAAAAAAAAGGCTGATCAAGAGGGCAGCATCCCCAAATACAATATGAGGGGAGCATCCTGCCGCTTCTGCCCAGGAGTAAACAAGACATTTGACTATCAAAGAGACGTCAGCAGCTGATGCAGATAAGTTCTGAAAGTTTCTCTTTGTGGAACATTTCTGCAAACAATGTGAACTCAACATTTCTGCAAACAATGTGAACTCAACAACTTTTTCTATATGATAATTTCCATGAACAACATTTGAATCTAAGTCAAGCTGAATCAATCAATACCAAGCAATGACTATTCCACTTGATGCCTTATGAATTTTCATAGAGGTAAATATATAACTATACTAAATGAGTCATCCTTCCATCAGGCAGCCCTCCCCTTTTCTATCTGTTTTTCTAATTTATTATTATTATTATTACTTATGGCAATGAGGTGTCATGCTTGGTAACTGCAAGGTTCATTTTTATGCTCATGAACAGCATGAATAACACTTGAGATGTGTCTGGCCCATTATGTTGTGTGTGGCATGGCATCCACTTTGTCCATTAAGTGAGCTCCTTGCTGTCAGGCCACAGGACGAAAGTCTATCGGAACAACAACCCAGGTGAGCCAACTGCTAGGGAATAATAGGGAAAAGGATGCTTACTATAGTTTTGTGTGTGGGGCCCACCTGAATTCGGGATAAAGTTGATTTTTGCTATGTTCAGTGAAGATGATGTGGCTTCTGTGATGTAAGAGTGGATTCTTACACATCACAGTGGGCCCCACATAGCTCAGGCATTTTACACACTGTGTACAATAAAGTGGCACGGGCACACATGACACTACCCACGTTCCCCACAACTTGTGTGTGCGTTGAACACCATACAGTTCCCTGCTAGTAATACTAAAAGAAACCGATGTTTTTTCTTCCTCCCTTTCTATTCTATTTCTTTGACAGTTATTTTATTCTCTGCATTCAAACATTTCATGTTAAGCAGTGCTTAGAAGTTTCTCTTGTGACCATAATCAAGTAAACCATCTTCTAATGTTTCTCGTCATATATCACTTTTATCTAATTGCATACTCTTGCATCAATGCAGTGTCACATACTTGAGGCTGGATGGCTCTGTTGAACCAGAAAAACGTTTTGACATTGTGAAATCTTTCAATTCAGACCCTACTATTGATGTACTCCTTCTCACGACACATGGTAGGATTTGATTATTTTAAATGCAGTTTCAATTGTTTCAATCGAATGCTTATACATATGCAATATACAGTCGGTGGACTTGGTTTGAATCTGACATCAGCTGACACACTCGTTTTCATGGAGCATGATTGGAACCCAATGAGAGATCACCAGGTATTTAGAATCTTTCTTGTGTTTTTAATGGGGTATGGTGTATGAGTGAATTTCTTCTCGTTGAGAGTATTTGCAGATTGTTTATAACTTTAAACATATGGAATCAATGGCTTATGACTTACGAACTGTAATATTCACATTCTTTTTTTCAAAATCCACCTCATCTAGGAGTGTACAAGGTTGCTCTACTTTGTTTTATATGTGTTGTGAATTTAGTGTTATGAATTCCGTGGTAGTCAGTTTTTTCAATTTTACCATTCAAGTGTCTGTTCTTGTTTATGCTGAGGAAAAGTTGTCTAAATTTATTCCCATTGTATGAACCATCTGCTCTATTTTTTATTAAAGTCTACCTTTTTTTTTATTGGGATGGAGTGGTGGTCATTTGTCTCTTGAGTTGTATGATGAGCTGATAGAGACTGTAGTATGTGTGAATGATCCAGGGTTCAGTCCCTAGTAGTGTTGCCTTACAAATAAAAAATAAAATAAAAAATGGAGCGGTTGTCATTTGCTGAAGTCATTACACTCATAGTCAAATCTATTAAGAAATACTTAATCTTTTATTCTTATTGTTATTATCTACTGACTCATGCATGGTATAGTTTGCAATTCAATGGTACAATTTATATCATAAAATGCTTCAACCTTTTTACTTGGGAAGAAGTGTGGATTCTTTCACTAGTTCTAGCACACTCTTTCCCTCCAAGATCAAGGTCAACTGATCTCAGGACTTCGTGGGCATAGTTTTCCTTCAATCAATTCTGTCCTGTGACCATGTTCATTTGGCACCCTTTCTCCTTGCAACTTTGTTCTTTCATGGTGCTGTTTCACTACTTTGTAGGAGATTGGGTGAGCATTATTGTTGCTGTTGTGTACCGTTTTAGGTGCTCCTATGTGACACCATGTTATTTTATTGTTAGTGTTTTATGTATGATATGCTGAAGGAGAGAGAACTAGTGTCTTTACATCCCTTTCTCTTTCACACCCTTCTCGTTTCTCGTTTCTCCGTCCACCCTTCACTCTAATCTAACAAAGTACCAGAGCTGCCATCCATATTTCCTCACACCTAGTCTTTCACAAGAGGGTCAAAGCACATTGAAGTTGGCTGTCACTTTGCATGAGAGAACATCTCATCAAAGTTATGCAGTCTGTTCATTTTATTCCAGTGATTTTTTAGCTGTATTCTCCCAAAAGAAAGTAGTTCCTCACACCTTCAGGAGATCGTAAAAAAGAGTTTGGAATACATAATATCTATGCTCCAGCTTGAGGGGCAATGTATGAAATCATGATTGTGTGTAAAAATGTCACTGTTTGGATGGAGTCTGGGGTTATTATTGTTGGTGTGGTGTACAGTATAGGTTTATTATTTATGTGGTGTATAGGTTTTAGGTGCTGGACCCCATGTTATTTTGTTTTGGGTTTTATTGATAAGATGCTTAGGGAGCAAGAGGCAATTAGTCTCTCCACATCCTTCTCTTCCACATATCGCTTATCCTTCCACCTTGACTCTACCATGTGATCTAACATTCTGTTTTCTTGCATACTTCTTGTCTAAACCTTCCATGCATGTTCGTGTGGCACACCATCTCAACGACACTGCATTCTTTTATTCTTTCTTTCTTTTCCCTTTTCATGGCATGCTGCCCACTGCCCACTCACTGTACACCCCTTCTCAGGAATAACTCTCCTTCCTTGAATTTGTGGAGCATCAAAACTAGAATTTAAGACCAGCTGTGAATGACCTTTCACAGCTTGATTGGTTCTTGACTGCTTATAATTGTGCAGCTTAGATTGCTGATTGAAAATTGGTTATCGATTTACTTTCTGATGTTCTGCTTATGGTTTTAAGTTTTGAGACACAGTTCCCATGATGCCTCTCAATTTATCAGATGCTGATTGTTGTGTCTATGGCATGTGCAGGCAATGGACAGAGCCCATAGGCTGGGCCAGCGAAAAGTTGTAAATGTCCATCGGCTCATCATGCGGGGAACCTTGGAAGAGAAAGTTATGAGCCTCCAAAGATTCAAAGTGTCGGTTGCCAATGCTGTCATCAATTCAGAGAATGCCAGTATGAAAACGATGAATACGGGCCAGTTGCTCGACTTATTCACTCCCGTGCAGGCCAGCAAAAAGGTAACTAACAATACCATTTGGGCTTTTTTTTCTCATACTGCTATCAATGCACTTCTAGAGCAAAGGAAAACTAGATGCTCATTTATGTTTAGAAGTGAGAAGCATCGATGAAAAACTATGGAATCATCATCACGTAAGCCTTATCCCACCTAATTGGGATCGGCTACATGAATCCTTTTCTGCCCTTCTACTCTAGCAAGGGCCATGACTTCAGAAATAGACAATAGGTCATGAAGTCTTTTTTTACTACCTATACCCATGACCACGCCCTTTTCGGCCTTCCCCTTGCCTTTTTATAGCCTTCAACTTGTACCCCAAAAAAAATGCGGGTGCTTTTTCTTTTTCTTTTTTTCTTTTTTCTTTCCCCCTCTTTTGTCAATCTTACTCAAAACTATCGACTGCATTATAAGCATAGCCAACTTCCTGTGAGTTGCATTTTCGAAATGCACTGCAAAAATGATTGGGTTGTTGCCCCAAGAATTGTCACTTTCACCCAGACCATCTGCTACATGGTGCCTACTCTGTACCAACACTAGGCCATGTGGCACATTCAATGCATGTGGAGATGGAGAAGGTGGTTAGCAAGACGTCAGAGAAAAGGGTGAAGCAGTTGAAAGCGGGGAGTTATGTGATACTCTGGCAAAGCATGATGGTTGATAGTTGTGCACTTTGAAATAATCACGGCATACTCTTAATTAAACTGTCCAAGTCAGAGGATACCCTTTAGGTAAGTCATCATCCAAGATAATGATCCGAATCTATGACTAATAAGCATTTGTTTTTTTAATTTCTAGACCATTGAGTATTACATTTTGACCATCTGCTAAATAGACACCAATCAAACAAGTCAATTTATAAAAAGAAAAAAAAAAAGAACAAATCAATGTAATTCTCAGTTTAAGAGCCATCTAAATCAGGCCCAAAATTTGTACGCTTCAGTTTTATATGTGAGGCGAGTAATTTCTTAGTGTCTGCATATCGACCATAATACTTTGACAAAGTATCAAAGTTTCCTCATTTTGGAAAGTTGGAGAGCAGTCCAGCAACCATACAACCTGATCTAATTGCTTAATGCCCTTTGAAACTCATCCCATGTCAATAATCCATAGTTTTAGCCATCCAAAAAACTAATTGCATGGAAAATCTTGCTCCCAGCTACTCGTCATATATATTAGAGATATCCACCTGTTAGCAATTGGAATAGGTTGGGCACAGCTCATCTCTATTTAGTCATAGTCGTTAAGATCAGGGGAGTGATGGATTAACTCACAAACGAATGGTCTGATTTGCTCAACGAATGTCAAGTTCTTAGTAGATACCAAAAAGGTACTAAGTTGATGCAAACTTCTTATTTTTGGAACATCACACAGGGTGCTTCCCATTCCAAGAGTGCCAATGGAAGCCTCGACGAAGATCCGAAGTCAATGGGTGGAGGGAAGGGTGTGAAAGCCATCCTCAACGGGCTGGAGGAGCTCTGGGACCAATCGCAGTACACAGAGGAATACAACCTCAGCCAGTTCTTAGCAAAGCTCAACGGCTGAAAACTCGTCGCTGCCACCAGTGTACAAAGTGTAAATTGGAAGAGGGAGTTTGTCGGCTCAAAGATTTTGACAGTGATCGCGTCGTCCCCGCTAATTCTTTGTTTTTTGTATATGTTTATTATGTTTCTGAGAGGCTGGCTAAATTGCGATGACTGGTCACTCCATGCGGGCCGGAGGGAATTTTGATCATCCATCAGCAAAAAGGTATTGGAAAGAAAATGTAAAAGTTTTGCATATTGTATATACCACCAGCTGCTCTCATAATCGAGTTCCCTGGTTCATTGAATCAGCTGCTGCTCTCACCTCTTATCTACTGGCATATAGAAAAGCTGAATTTAGAGGCTAGAAATTATAGCAATTTGTAGTATTCAAAAATAAAGAAACTAGTCGAACACAAAATGAAAGAGTGGCGGCAGTGCACAGGCCTTTGCAAAGCCCACATGCACGTCTATAGGTTGCAAACCTTGCATGTGTGGCCTGCAAACAAGATGGCATTAGGTGGCTCTTAACCTCACCTAACTCATCAGGTAGACTCCCCAATAGTAATGGATTTTTGAAAACTTGTGAGCTTTTTGCAGACAAAATTGTGCTTGGTGCATCTAGTAACCAGACCAGCCTGATTTTTGGGAGAAGTCATTACATGGTGGGGTGGGAAGCAGCTGATGCATGGCTCATATGCCTGCACAGACGTGTGGCCACCTCCCGTGAAATTAAGGGCCCGTTTGGATGCCTCCAAATAAGTTACTTTTTCTACTTACAGCAGGTAGATAAGTAACTTATTTCAGACAAGTTTGGTTTATGATAATTAATAAGCTACTTTTTAACTTAGAAGTACATAATCACTTAAGCTAATATTTTTAGCTATTTTACTTTTTCACAAGCTGCTGAAGAGAGGAATAGGAGAGGTGAAAGAGACGAAAAGGATAAGCACGTTGTTTACCATCAAGGCAGGCTCCGCATGAATAGACAGTATTGGTGTGCACGGTGGGTGCATGTTATGGGCAGTGAATATTGAAGGTGGGCCCCATATGATAGATAATAACATTGATGGTTGGCCCTACTTGATAGATGACCAACATCAAAGGCTGGCCTTACATAGTGGATGGTGCACATTAAAGGTCCGGCCATAATGATGAATTGCCCACATACAAGGTGGGACTTACATGATGGATGGCTCACACAATGAACGGTCCACATCAAAGGTTGGCTCCACATGATGGACAGTCCACATCAAAGGTGGACTCCACATGATGGATGATCCACATCAAGGTGGGCCCCACATGATGGACAGCCCACATTAAAGGTTGCTAATGAGAATGGCCCATATCCAAGGTGGGCTCTTGACAACCCATGTGGGAGGTGGGCCCAAATGATGGATGGTCCACATCAAAGTTGGACACCACATGATGGGCGGCGGATATTGAAGATAGGCCCCACGAGATGGACAATAACATTGATGGTGGATCACACATGATGGATGGTCAACATCAAAGGTGGGCCCTACCTAATGAATGGTGCACATTAAAGATCGGATCCTAATGTTAAATGGCCCATATCCAAGGTGGGTACTACATGATGGATGGCCCACATTAGTTGGGCCACATAATGAACGATCCACATCAAAGGTTGGCCCCACATGATGGACAGTAGATGCGAGGCGGACCAAATAGACTTGAAGGATGATTACTTATGATGTTGGAAACCAAACATGCTTAATTTTCTACTTTTTGGATGATAACTATGTTGTTTGCCAAACATGCTTATCCGCTAGTTAAGTAGAAATCAAGATAAGTTACCTATCAAATAAGTAGCTTATCTTAAGTAACTTATAATCCAAACGGGCCCTAAATTAGCAAACGGAAAAGGGCTATTGCAAAGTGCAGGTTTAATTACCAAAAAAAAGAAAAAAAAAAAAAAAAAACCTTATAAGAATTGGAAAAATGCTGCATTCGTTTTCTATATAAACAGGGAACTGATCATCTGCAGGGCATGTTTGGTCTTTTGCTGGAGTTAACCCTAGCTTACCACCTCTCAAATAAATCCGTACCATTAAAACGGTGTGATCCATCAAGAGGATCGCACTTTTTGTAAATCAGACCGATCAACTCACTGGGTGGCCATGCTTGTATTGGTTCATATTGTAATCTGTTCGGGAAAGATTGTTTGGCAGCTCCCGGGTGGCAATGGATCAGGTCGACCTACTCGTCAGTTGGCCTGACCTGCTTCTTAGCCATGTTTGGGCCTTGCTGGGTCAGTAGTGGGTTGGGCCGAAAAAAAAAAAGAGCCTTGGATAAAGGGGTTGGGCACATGATTAGACCTTCGTGACCAGCCCGTGCAGATTCATCCTGCTGGCTCTACTCATCCAAAATGGATTTATCTTCCAAACTGGTAGTATCAATGATGCCCATTTCCTTTATTAATCCATTCCTCCATGATACGAATGAGAGTCCTCTTACTCTGTTTCATCTGTGGAACAGAATGTAAAACGGCTTGAATATCTGGAGTAGGCAAGATGGTACGACCCATAATTCGTAACAAAACATTTATAGTATTGACCCCATGAAACTGCTTAAATGTTTTGGTATTTCCTTACTGCTACCACAATAAGTCTTGTTTACAGTGTCTAATCTCTTCTCGTTGACTAAAAAGTTAGAGACATTTGGATATATGAGTGCACCTAATTGCTGGCTCAAGTCCTGCACGGTTTTGCATGTGTGGAGCTTGCAAGCAAAGCATATAGGAGCGGGTTGGCCTGGATGTGATCTGCATGACATTTTTGTTGAGAACGGACGCCTCGAATCAGTTTCTACAGAGACCACCGGCCGGTCGGTAGGGGTGTCCGACCGGCCAGCCACACACTGGAACCAGGCAGCAAGGCTGCTGGACGCTTTTTTAGCCTATCCGACCAGTCGGCCGACCGGCCGGTAGGGGTGTCCGACCGGTCGAACGACCAGTCGGCAGTGTCCTACCGCAACACTGGTTTCTTGCGCGGTTTGCGCGCAAGAGGTTTCTAAATCCGTTTTTCCTTCTATTAAAGGGGTATTACGAGTTTAGAGATTACCAAGGTTGCAAAGGGAATTGAGGGAGCTTCTAGGTGAGAGAAAGAGCTTGGAGAAGAGTGTTTCTTCTTGGGTAAGCTTGTGATTTCTCTTGTAGGCTTGGGTTTTGGGTCTTGGGTTCCATCTCTTGTAACTTCTGATATTATAGTGGATTGTTGTCGCTTTGTGCCGTGGTTTTTTACCCGTGAGCGGTTTTTCCACGTAAAAATCCGATTGTCTATGTGTGGGTGATTGCATGCATTGTGATTGCATTGTGTGGCTTGTTTGATTGAATTTGTTGCTTGTGTTTGGCTTTGCTTCCGCTGCCTGGCCCTCCTATCCCAACAACTGGTATCAGAGCGATCGTTGGGGTGTAGTAGAAATTCAAATCTGAGACAAGAGCATGGCATCAAGCATGAGGTTCGACATAGAGAAGTATTCGGGGAAAAAATAACTTTGAGCTTTAGAAGGTGAAGATGAAAGGCCTTCTAGTTCAGCAAGGATTGCAAGTTGCGCTCCTTGGAGAGCGATCAGAAGCTATGAAAGAAGAAGAGTGGAAGAAGATCGATGAAAATGCCAATGTCTCAATCCAGTTGTGCCTAGCAGATGAGGTCCTGTATAACGTCATGAAAGAGAAAACTGCGGCTAAAATATGGGCGAAGTTAGAGAATATCTATGTGAAGAAATCTCTTGAAAATCGCATATACTTGAAGCTTCAGTTGTACAACTTGAGGATGACGGAGGGAGCCGATGTCGAGAGCCACATCAGCAATTTCAATAGGCTTATTTGCAAGTTGATGGATGTAGATGAGCTGATGAAGGACGAGGATCAAGCGTTTATCCTGTTGAATTCTCTTCTAGATTCATATGAGTCACTCAAGGACTCTTTGTGTGCAGGTAGGGAGACTATTGGCGTGGAAACCGTTATCTCAGCCCTTCAGGCGAAGGCGATGATAAGGAAAAGCGGCGGCGTGGGTCCCTCTACTGATGAGGCACTAGGTTATGAGTGGGAGGAATTCTGAGCGGGGTGGAGGATCTCCTTCATCGAGATCTAAATCAAAAGGCAAGTGGAGGCACAAGGTGAGATGCTGGAATTGTGGGGAAGAAGGATATGTGAAAAGGGATTGTTCGAATCCTGAGAAAAGGCAAGAGAGATCTGGAGGTTCTTCTAGGGAAGGAACCAATACCATAGAGGACTGTGGTGACGGTTGTGATGTTTTGACTGTATCTGGCATAAAGCCTCTTGGTGGAGAGTAGCTCTTGGATTTAGGGGCATCATATCATGTATGTCCTAACCAAAGCTCATTCATGTCATACAAGGAGTATGATGGTGGATCGGTGTTTGTGGGCGATGGCTACGCTCGCAATGTGGTAGGGATTGGTTCTGTGCGCATTAAGATGTTTGATGGAATCGAACGGATCCTTGAAAGTGTGAAGTATGTCCCTGAGATGAAGAGGAATGTGATATCTCTTGGTGCACTCGAGGCGAAAGGGTGCAGGTTCATCGGCTGCGATCGGTATTGTAAAGTGATGAAGGGAGCACGTGTGATGATCAAGGCACGGAGGTGCGATAATCTTTACAAGGTGATCGGGAGTATTATTCATGGTGGAGCTGCGGGATTGGCAGCGGGATCCATGATTATTCAAGTGTGGCAAGAGAAAAAGGGCCACATGGGAAGAGCAACAAGGCGTGTGAAGATGCAAGGATAGAGTCGATGGGGCATGAGAAGCGACGGGACTATAATGATGACGAAGTAGAGGTGAAGATTGTGCATGGCCAGGAGGTGCATGGTGATTTGAGTCGTGGTGGAGTTTGTTGAGAACTGACGCCTCAAATCAGTTTCTGTAGAGACCATCGGCCGGTCGGTGGGGGTGTCCGACCGGCCGGCCACACACTGGAACCAGGCAGCAAGGCTGCTGGACGCTTTTTTAGCCTATCCGACCGGTCGGCCGACTGGCCGGTAGGGGTGTCCGACCGGTCGGCAGTATCCTACCGCAACACAGTTTCTTGCGTGGTTTACGCGGAAGAGGTTTCCTAATTCATTTTTCCTTCCTATTAAAGGAGTATTACGAGTTTAGAGGTTACCAAGGTTGCAAAGGGGATTGAGGGAGCTTCTAGGTGAGAGAAAGAGCTTGAAGAAGAGGGTTTCTTCTTGGGTAAGCTTGGGATTTCTCTTGTGGGCTTGGGTTTTGGGTCTTGGGTTCCATCTCTTGTAACTTCTGATATTATAGTGGATTGTTGTTGCTTTGTGCCGTGGTTTTTTACCCGTGAGCGGTTTTTCCACGTAAAAATCCGATTGTCTATGTGTGGGTGATTGCATGCATTGTGATTGCATTGTGTGGCTTGTTTGATTGAATTTGTTGCTTGTGTTCGACTTTGCTTCCGCTGCCGGCCCTCCTATCCCAACAATTTTTAAGAGTAGCAAAGAGCTTACATTCTTTAACCTGGTTGGGTTGGTTGAGCCAGACCTGGTTACAATTCAGATCAGTTTTAGAATGTATAAATTTTAGGTGGGTTGGGCTGGGTCACTTGGTAATGGGTTGCAGGCTAGTTAGGGGCAGGTTTCTTTAACTGTTTTCTAAATATGTTGGGCTTGGGCTCAGCTGGACCCAAACAAATCCTAACCCATTGCTGAGCCTAGTCGTGGTTCCGTGTCTAATAATTGATCATTTTCTGAGTGTTCAATTCTCCTTGAGTGATCCTAACTTTTAAATTACCCTTACAATGCTGAATGCAATTTAATGTTTTTAAGAAAAACAATCGCAATTACTTTTAGCATGAAAAAAAAAAAAGTGGAATTTAGTGATGTGAGAGGTTTTTTCTTTTTTCCTTTTTCTTTTTTGTAGGATTTTTCTTCAAGAAACAATGCAGAGTTTAAAATGAAGTTTTGCTAACTGTGTAGACTTGGGGGGGACCATTGTGATTTGCTTTCAAATTACAAAAGATACTTTTGAGCACTCAATGGTCCACTTGAATTAGGCCTTCAGTTCAGATGAACTCTACTCATTTCAAGAAGTCTACCATATTTGTTTGTATACATGCACGCTTCTCCCATTGGAGAGTGGGAAGGAGCATGCGACAATGTCCGAAATTGGAATTTTGAAAATCTAAAATCCCATTTTGAAAAATGTGTCAGGGTTCTAACCACCATGTTCAGATCTCCCACTCTCAATGCAGACTGTGCTCAACCTGTGCTCTGCGGACAGAGATGGCCCAACAACTAAAAAGGCATTATACATAGTGGAACACAATGGTTGATATATACTCATGATATATGGGGCCCACCGTAATGTGTATGGTACATCTAAACTATCCATAATGTGCTTCCCTTGATGCCCTCTTATGGCCCTGAAAAAAAATAGCTCGTTGATTATCAAATGGACCACACGAAGGAACGATGGAATGTCCATCATTAAAAACTTTCAGATTGAATTTAGGGCCTCCCGTGATGGGTAAAGGACAACCAATCCATCTAGTGTGTACATGTTTTAATGCTCTCTTAGAGGCCCCAAAAAAATAAATCAAGTCCTTATGTGATTTGCAGGATTTTGGAGGGTTTACCACCCAAGCTCTATGGTATGAATACCTATTTTATACATTGTAAACACTTTACAGACTAGCCAAACACACAGTCTGTCAACCTTGTAAACAGATTATCACTTAAAAGCCAAACAGAATAGCATGTAAATCGTTTACACCTAAAACTCTTTTCGAGTGTAATATGTTTACAGCTTGAAACTTAACAGGCATCCCAAACAGCCCCTAAGAAAAAATAAAACCACACTACTCATATACAAATTCAATATTACTTGCACCTCTCCATTACATTATAAAAGAACTACACAGTAATAATTCCTAAAAGATCACCCACCTCTCTAAACAAGCTTAGAACACTAAGAAAGAGGAACTAAAGGTGCATCTACTTTTACAGCATTTCTGTCCACTACGACATAATTTCCTACCCATTTAAACAAAAGAAGTGGCTCACTAGTTGGATGGTTTAATTGACTTAAATGGATGGCACATGAATAATCTCCATGTTTTATCTCTTCTCATATGGTTATCTTCTTATGATAAATACAAATAAACAGCATATTGATGTGTCTTATAGGTGAGTGATCACGTGCCAACTGTGACAATGTCGAGCAAAAGTGAGACACTTTCATCTTAACTAATTCTTCATTATCACAGTCCAACTAATTTTAGATAGTTTTGGATTCTAAAGCATCATCCATGAAATTTGGCTTTGCATTTATGTCCTCTCTTGTTTTGTCAATCAAAACTAAGTTATTTGCAAATTGTTTGAAAACCAACCCTATGGAAGCGCTTCATCTAATTGAAACAAACCAGAGGCGGTTACAAAGCTCGAGGGGACCACACCCTAGGAAATAGTGTGGATTGAACATTCACCTTAAGAAAAAATTTAATGGCCATAGAAGTTTTCGATCAAGCTGATATTTGTGTTTTCCATTCAACCAGCTCTTTTTGATCTTATGAATATGTTGGAAGACAAATAAACATCACTCTGGGCCTTGGGAAGGTTTCAATGGTAGACATCATTTTCCTCACTGTTTCCTATGGTGTGGTCCACTTGAGCTTTGTATCTGCCTCATTTTTAGTCTTATGCCTTAGAATGAGCTGTACAAATGGTTGGACGGCATGGATAAAATAAATGCATCATGATAGGATTGATAGAGCTTTGACACCAGCTTGCTGGCTGGTGTTCGTGTCACCAGCCAACCCGCGTCCCCCAATTCCTTCATTCATGTGATCTCCGGGAGATATTCCATCCTCAATCAACGTGCCCCACAATTTGGATTGCCCGGATAGCATGGTTCCTGAGTGCCACGTGCTGGGAGGATGACTCACCATGATGAGCTCTGAAAATGGAAGCAGATTGCATGCTGAGTAACTTTGTGGGGCCCACCATGATGTACGTGTCTAATCCACGCTCTTCATCCATTTTAACATCTCATTTTAGGGGCACGAATCTGAATGCATATAAAAATCCTAAGTGGACCACACTATAGGAAACAACGTGAATTTAATGCCTACCATTGAAAACTTTTTGTGGGCCACAGAATTTTTGGATGTAACTACTTCTTTGGCCCATGGAGTAAATTAAATTCTATATCCAATGGATATAGTAGATTCCATACATATCTCATTATGGGCCCCCACAACCCTTAACACATGACAATCTAAACCCTTAACACATGACAACCACAACTCAGACCTTTAACACATGAAAACCTGACCCTTAACACATACTTAATAGTGGGCCGCATACACGGCGTCCTTGTAGTATTAAGGGTCGGGGTCGTAGTTGTCTCATGTTAAGGGTCTAGCTAGGTTGTCAGGGTCAAAGTTGTCATATGTTAAGGGTCTAGGTTGTCATGTGCTAAGGGTCAAGGTTGTCAGGGTCGAGGTTGTCATGTGTTTAAGGGTTGTGTGACTTTAGACACCATCTATGGGCCCAGCATGGGGTATATGCCAAATCTACTCGGTCAATTCTCATTGGGATTTCATAGAAGGCTATGATCCGAAGATTAAGTCACATCCGCCAATCATGTGGACCACACCATAAGAAAATATTTGACAATGAATGGCCACTGTTATTGCTTGTCAGGTACCGTGAGTTTAGGATCCATCTCATTTTTTTTATCTCATGTCTTAAAATGAGCTTGTAGAACAGATGAACATAGTGGATTTCTCACAAACATCACGGTGGGCCCCACCTAGCGAGGCAGGATAGGATGCAATCCGATTACGTCAGCGGAGGGGAAGGGGAGAGGATTTGGTAATATGGACATGAATTTCTTGTGAAGGCCCTTGGCAGGAAGTTCCTGTGCTAGGATGCTAGATGGGGCCCACCATGGTGTTTGTGAGAAATCCACTCCTGTTCATCCATTTTGTGAGCTCATTTTAGGACATGCAGCGTGTCCTAAAATGAGGTGGATTCAAAACTCAAGTGAGCCATACAGGAAGAAACATTGGGGGAATAAATGCCTACTATTGAAAGCTTCCTGAGTTCCACCTTGATGTTTGTATGACATCCAAATTGTTTATAAGGTCTTTCTCATTGGGATGACGTGAAAGCATAAAAAAAAGGACTAATATGGAACTTTTGTGGCCATACAAATGTTTCAATGACGGTCATTGAATCCCCATTGTTTCCTCCCGGTGGCCCACTTGAGTTTTAAATCAGTCTCATTTTTGGCCGCATGTCCTACTGTAGACACCCCACCTTCGGCTACACTGTTGATAGAGATAGCTGGTTGAACGGAGGACCATACCCCCAAATCCCAAGTCCAAACTCAGCCAAACTCACCCTTGTAAGCCCCATTCCATAGCCCAGTTCAAGCCTGAACCCAGTCAACCCAGTCCTAAAAATCACCCTGAAAAACCCCCCATAAAAAAGGCCAGTTAAAAAATCCCAAAAAAAGTCAAACTCACTGAGTCAACTCGCTGAGTTAACCCGCTGAGTCAACCCGTCGAGTCAACCCGCTGAGTCAACCCGTCGAGTCAAAACACCGAGTCAACCCGTCGAGTCAACCCGTTGAGTCAAACCACCGAGTCAACCCGCTGAGTCAACTCACTGAGTCGACCAGCGAGTCCAACAGCAGCCCCGAGGGAACGGCCGTACTCGCTGGAAACCGAGGAGCGGCCGTACGGGCGGCCCATGGCAGGCCGCCCGGAAAAAATTACGAGAGTGCCCCTCTCTGCTGCTATAAATACCCCCCTCCCCTTCTCATTTCAACAAGCCATTCGAGTCCATTTCAGCCCGAGAGCTCTGAGTCCATCTCTCCACCCTTCAGCCCATTTTTCCACCAAGGAGAGCCCGAGTGAGGAGAGCCTAACCCTGGTCCAGCCCAGCCTGACCACTGGTCTAAGCCTCTCAAGCCACCCAAGTCCTGATCTAGCCACTCGAAGCCAACCCTTGCGACACCTCCGTCCACCCAGCTACTCACTTTCCAGCATCATCTCATTTGCATCTAGCATAAGTGCAACATTTACTTTCCTTCCAACCCCCCTGCTTCACTACAAGCACCTTGATTACTCAAGCACACTTGCATATGTCTTAAATTAAGCACCTGTCAGTTCGAGCGTATGCTCTGGGCTTGCCCGTTGTTGGAACCTGCCCATCAGAAACTCTTACTGTTCAGACCTGCATTCATGCTTCACCATAAAACACCTTGATCATTCAAGCACACTGCATACGTCTTATATTAAGCACCTGTCAGTTCGAGCGTACGCTCTGGGCTTGCCCGTTGTTGGAACCTGCCCATCAGAAACTCTTACTGTTCAGACCCGCATCCATGCATCATGTCATTCATGAGAATATACGAGGATTAAATTAGACTTTCAAGTATTCGATCGATTCTGTGAAGTAGAGACCGTACTTCGGTACGGGCAGTGTGTGGGGTGCTTAACCTCTTCCCACCCTGTAACCGTGATCCCTTACCTTGAATCTCTGACCGCAGATCAACAGGAGTCATTTTAGAGGAAGGAATCTTCGGATTCCCTTCTCTAATGTTTCTACGGGGTCTAGCCGACTGTAGATTCGAAGTAACTGGCTAGTGGCGACTCTGGTCTTATATAAATTCACTTAAACACATCCAGCTCAATACGACAACCGAACGAAGCCCTCGAGAACGAGGCAAGCCAGTGGCACAAACGGCGATTTCGCACTCACGCACCTCTTCTTCTTCTTCTTCCGAAAGGAAAGGGAGAACGACGTCGTGTGGGAGCGCGGGAAAATCGGCGAGGGTCCACAGAATGGCGACTCCACTGGGGATTAGCTAGTCCCACTAGTCGTGATCCAACTTGAAAACAGAATCCTTCCCGTACTTGAAAGTCATTAATCCTCATACAATCTCATCTGCATAGCATTCTACCCAAACCCAAACACAAAAAAAATAGAAAATTCCAAAAAAAAAAAAAATAGAAAATCCCAAAACCCAAAAAGAGTAGAGTACAGTCCTCACCATTGCGCCTCCTCGGGCTCAACGTACGCGGAGACAACTTCCTTTCCGCAGCATAATCCGCACTCGGGCTCAGCAAGCCATGTCCGACCACGAAGAAGAAACTCATCACTTCCCTGCTCTCAAAATGACCGAAGCGCAACCTCCAGCGCAACAGCCCATTGACAATACGCCAATCATACAAGAATTGGCACAAGGAGTGAGAGCAATGCAAGAAATGCTCTTGCAATTCATGCAAGCACAAACCACCGCAGCAGCCAACAATCAGGTTGGCCCAGTTCAGCAAGCTCAGCAGCCATGCCGGGTCCTCCCGGCCTCCAGTTCAAATCAAGCACAACCATCGGAGTCTGCCCAAGACTACCGACAGCAGCCATCTCAGCCCTTCGCTGTGGGGCATCCTTCTCAATATCTTCCTGCGACGACAAGGCCATCTCAGAGCACCTCCGTTGCAGGAACATCCAGTCAGCTTCCAGTCAATCTTGCAAACAACAATCTCAGTAGATCTCAGCATGTCCCCGCCGATGGGACACCTTTTCAATTCCAGCACATCCCCGCCAATGGGACACCTTTTCAATTCCAGCACATCCCCGCTGATGGGATTTCAATTCAATTTCCAGCAACAGGGACAGCACTGGCGAATGCCCACAATGGGGGTCAGTGTCAAGCCCACATCAATCAGCGGACAGTGGCGAATACCCAACAAGGGGGTCACTTCCCAGCATCTCAGCCTCCTGCAAACAGGAGCACTTTTCAATTCCAGCACATCCCCGCCGATGGGATTCCAGTTAATTTCCAGCAATCTTCAATCCAGCAAAATCCAGTTAATTTCCAGCAATCTTCAATTCAGCAAAATCCAGTTAATTTCCAGCAAGTTCCAGTTCAACCTTCAGTACAGTCTCCAGTTCAGTTACCATCAGTTCAAGCTCAAGTTCATCAGAATCCAGTTCAATCATCAAACCAATTTCAGCAACCCGCGGTTGCTTTTCAGCAAGCCCATAGGGTCGAAGACATCGACCACTATGCCGAAGAAGAACGTGCCTTATTCCAGGAGGCACCAGTCGCTCGAACAGATCACTCAGGACTGGACGAGTTGCAGGAGCAGTTCCAGATCTTGCAAAATCAGCTTCAGCGACAACAAGGAATCGACTTACCTTCGACCAAGTTCAGAGACTTGTGTCCTTTCCCAGATGCTCAGGTACCTCAAAACTTTGAGGTTCCGAAATTCAAGAGATACGATGGCAGCGGTTGTCCTACAGCACATCTCAAGGCTTTCTGTGGAGAGCTGAGTGCAATCTCAGGAAATGAAGGGGCCCTCATTCGTTTGTTCCAAAAATCTCTGAAGGGCGATGCCCTGGATTGGTATACTTCATTGGACTGCCACCGCATCAGGACATGGGAGCAGCTTTCCCAGGCTTTTGTTGACAGATTCGCATACAATCTCAACATGGCACCCAGAAGAGCCGACCTCGCAGCACTCAGGCAAAGGAGTGATGAAACACTATCAGCTTATGTGGGACGTTGGCGAGCTATGGCAGCCAGAATGCGGACACCCATCGACGATGAAGAACAAATCTCCATGATTGTTCATTCAACATACCCAGGCATATCCGGGTATCTCATCTCGCATCCATATGCGAATTTCTCACAATTGATCCGTGCTGGAGAGCAAGTTGAAGCAGGAATCCGGGCCGGGACGATCTCCCCATGGCCTCATCAAGCCACTCCAGTCAAGAGGAACAGAGTGGAAGGAAGACCTATCGGGCACGGGAATGGAAACCGCAATGGTTCTCCTCCCCGCCCAACAGAGGTAAACAACATCAACACCGCTGCTCAAGGAAATCAACGTGCTCCCCCACAAGAACGTCAACAGTATCAGCAGAATCAAGTTCAGCATCAGCCTCAGCGATATCAGCCACAACCGAATCCTCAGCCACAGCCACCCCGACAACAGCAGCAGTTCAGGGGAAATGGCCAATACTCATACCAGAACAGGCAGAATTACAGGGAGTTCAGGAAGTTCACTCCACTCAGTCAACCACTTAATCAAATCATGACTACGCTGGTACAAAAGCAGTTACTCACTCTGATGACACCTAGGCCTCCTCCTCATCCTCTGCCTCCAAACTACCGAGAAAATGAGTACTGTGCCTACCATCAAGGACGTGGCCACGCCACTGACCGATGCTATACTTTGAAGAATGCCATACAAGACCTGATTGATGACCGTAAGATCGTCATCTCGGTCCCTGGAACTTCTCTAGCAGCTTCCACCAACATCCTTCAGAATCCTCTGCCTCAACATCCGACGGACCCCAGTTCATCTCGTGGCCCTGCCGTCAATAGTATAGAAGAAGGGGACCATATCGATCGCTTCTTCTCCCCTATTCAGTCCATTCATGCCTACACCTATGAGCCAACAAATCCTCCTCCAGTCTTGCAAGGGGCAAGTCCCTTTCTTCCTTCAATCTCCGAGCCAGTAGTGTTTGAAGGAGCACCTCCATACGATATACCAGTTGTTCAAGGGGCACCTTACAATCATTCAAACTGGGAACCAGTCGTCCTGGAAGGAGCACAATCATACATTGAGCCCACATACGAACCTGTCATCTTGCAAGGGGCAACCCCAGAACAATCCAATCCACAATGGAGGGATTATACTCATCAGCAACAAGAACCCGTTGTATTGGAAGGAGCTCTTCCAGTCGAGCCAGTCGTATTGCAAGGGGCAAGTCCCGGAGGCATATCAATCACGCTACGGCAGCTCGGACGAACAGAGAAACCTCCCGCCATATCAAGAGGACCAGTATTCATTCCATGGGAGCCTCCTGCCCCAGGAACAGTCAAGACAGGACCACGACCTTATGTGGTCTACAAAGACAAGCCTCGATATTACCCCTTCAGCACAGGCAACAATGTAGTCCTCAAGGCAAAAGCTCCATACGAGGAAGACCTGGTACCCACACCAGCACCGTTGCAAGAACCGGTGGTCCTAGAAGGCAAAAGGGAGGAAAGCTACAAAGAGGTTCCATGGCACTATCCAGAATGTGCAGAAGTGGGGAACATGAACCCCAATGGACGTTGCATCCGAAGAGATAATCAGAATCGAGGAGATACTAAAGGCGCTCTCTCAGGCCTCGGCAACAAAAATGAAGCCGCATACGATGTAGCAACTCAGCTCAAGTCAATCCCTGCACAAATCTCAGTATGGGAGCTACTCTGCACATCTCGCATACACCGAGAAATGTTTGCCAAAACCTTGAACGATGCTCATGTCTCCCCCGATACGGCACCAGAAATGATAGCTTTGATGATTGGACAACTCCTGGCTCCGCGCGCCATCACCTTCACAGATAATGAGTTGCCACCAGAAGGACGCGATCATGGGCGTTCCCTCAACATAGCCTTACGATACAAAGACCTCTGTGTTCCGCTGGTCCTTATCGATAATGGCTCAAGCTTAAATGTCTGCCCACTCAAGACCGCGGAACGTCTAGGAATCAGTCCTTCTTCATTCAGACCCAGCACCATATGTGTCAGAGCATTCGACAACACCCGCCTATTAGTGGAAGGGGAAGTCGACATAGAGGTACAGATAGGCCCGGAAGTCTCCACCATCACATTCCAAATCTTGGATATATCAGCCTCTTTCAACATGTTGCTCGGACGGCCGTGGCTGCACAAGGTTGGAGCTGTGCCATCAACCTTACATCAACGGGTGAAGTACATCTGTGGAAATCAAGTGATCTCTATCCACGCAGAGAAGGAGCTCATCATTCCTTCTAATGCTGCTGCCACTGAACCAGACATCCCGGTCATCGATATCCAACACTCTGAAGAAGACATCCCATTTCACAGTTTCGAATTTGAGACTGTGAACTCTATCGCCAATCCAGAACCAACAAGGGTGGACCGTGTCTTCTCACCGGCAGAGCGTCTGAGCCTCAAATATCGAATGAAGAATCACTTCAAGTCCAGAAAGGTACCGCTGGTATATAACCAACGTAAATGGGGACTCGGATACAGGGCAACCTTCATGGACAAGAGAAGGAAGAAATTTCGGTGCTCACCCATCCAATTCGTCAAGCCAGGAGAACCTTGCAAAGATCCAGGAGGGAATCAACCGACTGCACTACACAAAGGCCTCCCGATGAGTCTAGTTTGGGCCATGTGGCCCCCCATTCGATGGGATCAGATTCTCGAACCATCTAAGCCTCCAGAAGAAGAAGAAAAGGATGAAGATAAAGAAGGAAGTCAAATGCAGCAGCTTCAGGACCAGGTTACTCTGACACCTGCTCCCAACCAGGGGCACAACTTGCCCACTTCTCTCAACCAGGGGCACAACTTGCCCACTTCTCTCAACCAGGGGCACAACTTGCCCACTCCTCTCAACCAGGGGCACAACCTGCCCACTTCAATCAGCAAGGGGCACGACTTGCCCATCTCAACATCAATCAGCAAGGGGCACGACTTGCCCATCTCTGCAAAGTCAACATCATCAATCATCAGCCAGGGGCAGAAGCAGCCCATCCATTGGACCAAGAAAGGAAAGTGGCCTGCCCTAGATTGGTCGGATGTCCAGGTTCCAAACTTGTGTCTCACTGTGGAACCAGACGAACTGCAATGCGAGGTAAGTGATCCGGGAGGGACTGAGTGCGACTCAGATCTCGAACCTGACCAGCAAGAAGTCATGGTCATTGGGCCAGATCGTGACTCTTCGCCCAAATCATCAACCCCCACCTCTTCAGGGGAGGAAGTGTGGGGTCCTGAATGGTCATCTGTTCCCCTCACTTTTGAATCAGCCAAAGAGCCATCTGAGGGCTCTGGCTTCCAAAAAAAACGCCTGTTTAGGCAGCGACCGGAACTTTGGAACAAGTTGGGATCAATCATGGTCTGCAATGCCCGCTTGTTCAAAGTCCCGCGAATTTCGAAAAGCCAAAAAAATCAAAAACTTTCAAAAGCCAAAAACATCTAGCATTTTCATTTCAGAAAAATCTCAAAAACCAAAAAACATTTCTTTTCCTGCATTCAATAGTGTGCCAAGTTCGTCTAAAGAGTCACATGAGTTTGAAGTCGAATCATATGACTTTGACATCGAATTAGACTTAGTGTGCCAATCTCTGAAGACCCGAAAAAAGATCATATAGCAAGTCCAAAGAGAACACCATGGCATCCTGGCCACCAGCTGCAGGCCGAACAAGATAGGGAATCCCGAACCAGTTCTGCGGTGTGGCAGTCTTCGGCGACGTCTTCGGCGAGAAATATTGAGCATAATCCCAAGGAAGGCCTGTCAAGCGTGCAAGCTCCTCCAAAGAAGGTCCCATCTCCATATCGTTGAATGCGAACAAGTTCAACGAGGGGACCCAGTCAATCAAGGCAGCTCCAAGCATCCTCCAATCAATATCAACTCTGGCCATATGGATCAGACTGCCGAAACCATAAGACTCCAAATCTCGAATCTCATAAGCTGACAAACTGTCAAGCCAAGCAAGCAGTCGTGGCGAGCAAGAAGAACGAGGAAGCAGCTGACAAGTCCTCACCGGTATCCCCTCCAGCACAAAAGGCCCAGAAATCGAGGACAACTCGTCGAGGATCGGAAGGTCAACAGGCGAAGGAGAAGGAAAAGCTGGAACCTCTGCCGACTCGACAACCCCTGATCGGCCCTCAGTGGCGGCTATGTCTGATATAGTCGCATCGCCATCTGAAACTGTCATAATCTCAGCTGCATGAGAAGACTCGCCCACCTCATGAACAGAATGCGCAAAGGGCCGATGACCAAAAGAAGAACAATGCTCCCAACCAAAAGAGCCATCAGTGAAGATCACACCGCACATCGTGGCATCCCGACCAATCTGACCGTCAAAGAATGCATCTGAACCATCCAAAAGGGTCCCGGCTACCCCGATCGAAGAATCAACGGCCAGATCCGGACCTGCGGCCCTCTCCAGTAGGAGATCATGAATCCAATCATCATCCTGGCCGATCAAAGGGATCATCGAGGCATCCACACCGTCCATCATCAAGGGGACATCATCAATGATCACATCAAGTCCACCCAAAGAAGTATACCGCACATCCTGGCCCTCATCCAGAGCATCCAAACCGTCAAAGGTACCATCTGAACCATCCATCCCATCCAAGCATGAGATCAGCCTATCTATGTCCCTCATGGTCCCATCATCACCATCCATCACATCATCCATGGGGCCCACACTCAAGGGATGCATAGCTTCACCCATGTCCCACCTCATCATCCTATCCATACCATCCATTTCTCCCACAATCAAAGGCCCATTCAAATCAGAAATTTCAGCCATCCCACCATTAATGGGGCCATTCAAAGCTCCACCAACCACCAAGCTTAAATCTTCATTAATGCCCCCATTTAATGCTCCATCTCCACCATCAATCAAAGGCACTTCATCTTCTTTAAAGCCTCCATCAAGTGCTGAAGTGTGGGACCCACTGACCTCTCCCACAATGGCCCACAAGCCATCATCAATGGCTGCCCAAGAAAGGGTCAACAAAGAACAAGACAAAAAGAGAAGGAAAGAAGGGACAAAATGTAGATTCATGGCTGGAATCGAAGGATCCAGTGCAAAGGGATAGGGGACAAGAGAAAAGGACAGCAGGGAATGTCCGAGCATGAACCAGCCCAGGCCGCTCAAGAGACGAGCTCTGGGCGGCCTGCCCTAGGCCGCCCGTACGGACGCGAACCTCCTCTCTCCGCGGGATTAGCTCCAGGGCTTTTGGTAGGTGAGGCTGACAGTCCACGTCAGCAGATGGCGCTCCGTGGGCCGCCCAAGGCTCCGGTCCACTCCAGATTTCGACTGAAGATGATCAAGATCATACAAAAGGTGCCCCACTGGTCCAATCATGAAGCAATGTGATCGGAATAGGGCTGATCAAGCCAAAGAGAAGGAAAGGTGATCAAGTGGAGGCCACAAGCAATCCAAGCCATTCAAAGACTAGATCATCACGATCTAAACCATTGAAGAACCTACATGAGCCGTCAAACAACAAGATCAAAGGTTTGATCATCACAAGAAGGGCCAGAATCCAAGATCTAATCATCAAGTGGGCCCACAAAGCCAAATCAAGCGATCAGAGACGTTCAAGCCATCATCCACACCATGAGAAGCATTCCTAGCCTCACAAATCATCAAAAGAGATGCCCCAAAGTAAAACCAAGGTTTCAAATGGGCCCACAGGGCCGAATCTATCAATCTAAACCATTCAAGGGCTAGATCATCAGGATCCAAACCATTGGAAAGCTTACACAAGTCATGGAGCAGCAAGATCAAAGGTTCGATCATCAAAAGAAGGGCCAAAATCCAAGATCTAAACATCAAGTGGGCCCACAAGGCCTAATCAAGCAATCTGAACCATTCAAGTCATCACCCATGCAACTAAGCAGTCTCAAATCATGAAGGAATGAGTCAAGAGTCAAAGCATCCAGACATCACCAAGGAATTTGGGAGAAATCAAAGCCTGTATATTCATCCAAAAGAGCTTGATACAAAAGGGGACAAAAACAAAAGTACAAAGCCATATAAAGCAGAGCCAGCTACAAGTCACCAACATAATCATCATCGCCCCTCCTCGCGTCCTGCTCCCGACGATAAAGATCCATCAAAGGAGCAGTCACTGAACCTCCAGCATACCTGCGACGGCCACCTGGAACGTAAAGCGAAGGAAGCAAAGGCCCCTGGCCAAATAGCAGATACCACTCGTCATAATCACGATCCGGGATCGTGAAACGGAAGCCAGGCTGGCCCACCAGAGCCTCAACTCTCTCATCAGCTGGCATCCGAGCAACTGGAGGAGGTGCAGAACAGGGGACCCGAGCTACCCCAGTGACTTGCCGAAGCAATCTCTCTCCCAAGTACCATTGGAAGGACTCAGCGTCAGAAAGCATAATACGGAGACATGAAGCATCATATGCCTCCACGCGCTGGGGTGTGTAGTAGAGAGGGAAACTAGCGTACGGCATCCGGGCAAACTGCAGCAGAAGAGGTTACCACGATCAGTTACAAGTACAGTACAAGGACAAAGACAAGCAAGATACTTACGTCCTCAACGGTCAGCCCGTCTATATCAGCACGCCAATTGTCCCCGGGAACTCGGGAGTTCCGCTGACGATTCTGCTGATGCCAGTACATGTGGCGATACTGAGCGGGTTCAATGTCATCTCGCATCCTCGGCGCAAGATGCGGAAAATGGTCATAAAAGCAGGTCTGGATGAAAGTACATTTAATGATCAGAGAGAGAAAGGAGGCAAACGGCTCCAAAGAGGATGAAAGAAGAGGTACCTCAACAACAGGCCAGAAGCCTGTGAAGGACCGGCTATGCCGACAGGTCTTGTCCAGACCTTGAAAGAGACGGGTCAGGATGGCCCCATTCCAGTTATAGGGGTGATGAAGATCCTCGACTAAACGAAGAAATTTAGGATCAACTCTCTCATTCGCATGGCAAAAAAGAAAGGATCCAAAAGCATAAGTGATCATGGCCCGCGCCTTGTGGAGGGCCTCTCGCTCGGTGGTAGGGACGACAAAAGCAAAATTGTTATAAAATCATCGCATCTTCACTTGATGGCCTTGGAATTCACCCTCAGGAGGGACGTCACCAACAAGCCGTAGCCAATCAGTGGAAGAGAGGGGAGCTAGAGAGCTCACTTGAGGGACAATTGCCCCATGAAAAGGGAAGCCTATCTGCATGTAAATATCCAAGGGGGTTATTCCCCACTCCCCACAAGGGAGTTGAAAGGTGTGGGTCTCATCCCGCCACCTCTCACAAAGGGCCGCAAGCATCATACGGTTGGCGTCGTTATTATGGAAGCGTAGGGTGAGGAGGCCAGCAAAAGGAGTACCATCTAGTACTCGCTCAAGCAAGGGCTATGGCTCCTTCATCCAATTGTCCCAGCGATCCCTGGTACCTCGACCCTTGATAGCAGGAAGAGGTTGATGCTCCATAGCTAGGGAACACATGTGGTCCCCTCGGCGGACAATGAAAGCAGGATCATCCTCGTCAACCACTTGGTGGCCCCTAGTACCATCCGCCATGGAATCCTACAAGCTTGGCAAGGTAAGTCCCTATCCTTTACCCATTAAAATCCAAATTCTCATCCAAGAAACCCATGGGATTGGACTCACATTCAAATGCAAAATCTAAAGTCCAACTCCATGTGTCACTTAGGATATGTGTTGGACCCATTGGAAAAAGTAAGGCCTGCCTTAAAGAAGGTGGCATGGCATGCCTCAGGTAAGAAAAGTCCATCATCCAAGGACACATTTTGGACAACAAATGCACTCAAGTGCCATGAGATCAACTAAGGATGAGAGTCCTACTGCACATGAGAAGTTCCTCTTCAAAGTCCACATGTGGCCAAGGATTGACTCACTTTTATGCCAAGGTCATGATTCTCACTTAGGATGTCTCCATCTTTTTACACATATGCATGGACAAGTGGGGAATAGAAAGGAAACGGGTCCCCAAGAGCAACCCAAATGCCTCATCTCAATGGATTGGAGAGGGCACATAGCCCACTTGAAGAACATGAGGACCCATTCATGGGTTAACCATGGGCAACCTTATGTGCCTCATCTTGATGAAAATTTTGACCACGAAAATGCAACAAGGAGGTCTACCCACAAACATATGAATCAAAGAAGCTAAGGGTAGAAAGTCGATGCACATAGCCCACATGAAGAATCAAAGTTGAAAATGCCCATGAAAAGGCAAGTTTGGGCAACTTATGTGCACCAACTTTTTCACCAAAAGGGAGACCATTTGAGCACAAAAGAGCATGGCTTGATGAGTCACCCAACCATCATGAAAATGGATAAGAATGGTACACATAGCCCACTTGAAGATCAAAATCCAAAATGTCCCAAGGCATGGGACAAAAATGGGTAACTTATGGGTACCATTCCTTCTCACAAATGGAAGAAGAAATCACTCATATTTGAATGATGATGGGTGATCCACCAAGCCCCCATAGAAAAGTTCAAGGAGCTATGGTTGTATGGACACTCACTTGAGGATCATCCAGTTGAGGTTGATAACATTAAAGGGAAACTCTTGAGAATCACATTCCTACCACAAAGGAAGCCATTTGAACTTAGTGAGATTGTGGGAACAACTCACTCATGGGACTTGTAGATGGTCAAGTAGCTCAAGTCCTCCATCCATCAAGAGAGAAAGCATGAAAAGAAAAAGCCTACATGAACAAAGTGTAGTGGGGCACACATGGTTCAAAGAAGTGCCCAAGTTTCAATGAAGGCCCAAAAGCCCATCCACATGAAAAACTTCAAGGAACCCACTACACCTTGTACAAGGATGTACATCATAATCAAGAAGTGATGGAAGAGTTGGGCCACTTGTCCATGTAAGCCCAACTAGGAAAACTAGCCCACTTGAGATCCAAAATGAAGAATGGGCTAGTCATCTTGGTCCATACATATATGACAAAAGATGGGGTCACCCAAAGTAAGCCCCATGAGCCCAAAACTTGAGAAGGGCCCTACCATGCCCATGGGCCCAAATATGGAAAAGAAGATGGAGAAGAAAAGAAAGTTCCAAAGGAAATAGCAAAGACAAGAAAGCATGAGGGAGCCCAAAATGAAGCATTGGGCCCATCAAGTACACCAAGGGCCATGACTTCACTTTGAGCCCATTTGATACATATGAAAAGAAGCCCAACTCCCATGAAAAAGATAGAGTATTTTGCCATGCACACTTGATGACATGGCAAAATCACTCTTTACATGCACATGGAGGGAGTGTAGAAAAAGGAAAAATGATGAAGTAGAGAGCTTGCAATGTCCTTCTCCATGCACCACCTTTGAAAGACTTGAGATCTAAGAAAAGATCAAGAATGCTTGGGCCCACCTTCACACCTTCTTTGAATAGCTACATGAAAAAGAAAAAGGGCCATGAGAAGAGACAATGAAGATGGAAAAGGACAAGAAAGAGAAAGGAAGTGGTCCACACCTTTACCACTCACCAAAGAAGGACCACCTTGCTGTCCCAAGACTTCTCTAAGGCCCACCACTTGAAAAGAGCAAAGGACCACCAAAGAAGAGAGAGGAAACTTGAAGAAAGAAAGAGTATGAGAGAGAGAAGAGAGAGATTGCACGTTTGAGGGGGGGAGGGTGCCCCATGTTATATAGAAAAGGGGAGGGCACCCTTTTACCCAGCCCCCTGAAGAGACCAAGAGGCAGAGACCGTCCGGGCGGCCCATGGGAGGCCGTCCTAGCCTCCACCTACTTGAAACGACCTCCCTCTCCCTCTCCTTGGGAAGAACTCCTCCTTGGGAAGGGTGGTTGCAAGTGAATCTTGTACCTCCATGTAAGAATGAAGTGATGGAAGAGAATGGTGAGAAAAAAGAGGAAATCTCACCAAAATCTCATCTCATGAGAAATGGGTGAGAAATTGGGTGGATGATGTGGAAAAGTTCCATGGAATTTCCAAGAAAAAGAAAGGAAAATTTGACTTGGTCAAACAATGATCTCAACCATCCAAAGGCATGACCAGATGATCCAAACCATTCCAAGAAGAATCCCAAGAATCTCCGCCCTTGATTACTGTTCACATGTATGAATTGTGGTCCGAAGACCTTAAACTACGTCGGGATCAAGATCCCAAGGGATTGTCAATAAAACCGGCATCAGTCTTCTTCAAGATCTGGTGGCTCCGGACATTTTCAGAAAACCAAAAAAATATATACATCACTTGTACAGTTTCTGGTCCGAAGACCTTAAACTACGTCGGGATCAAGATCCCGAGAGATTTTTAATAAAAATGGGTATCGACCTCGACCATCAAAATCAGAATCGATGACCCAGAATATTTTTCAAAAAAAAAAAAATGTCTTTCCTCTTTTAAAGTTTTGGGTCCGAAGACCTTAAACTACGTCGGGATCAACGTCCCGAGAGATTTTTAATAAAAACCAACATCGATCCCAGCCTTTCAGGCCAAGATCTGATGATCTGGATCATTTCGAAAAAAAACAAAAAATGTGTTTGCCCCCCTTTTACTAAGTCTGGGTCCGAAAACCTTAAACTACGTCGGGATCAGCATCCCGAGAGATTTTCAATAAAAGCCGGTGTCGGTCTTGTTTGCTCACATCAAGATCAATGACTCCGGACATTTTCAAAAATCATAAAAATATATTACCAGCCCCGCTTTTAAAGTTTTGGTCCGAAGACCTTAAACTACGTCGGGATCAACATCCCGAGAGATTTTCAATAAAAACCGGCATCAGTCTGGATTGTCCATCCGCTGACACCGGACATTTTTCCAAAAAAAAAAAAAAAAAAACATGTTTGCCCCTCTTTTGTACAGTTTCATGGTCCGAAGACCTTAAACTACACTGGGATTAATTTCTCGGGGGACCTTTCTCGCTTTCAACTAAAAAACGGCATCGGCCTCGACCGTTGGGATCATGGTTCGATAAACCCGGATCATTTCAAAAATACCAAAAATATTTTAAAGCTTTCCAGAAAAACCAGTATCAATCTTGATCACCCGAGTTGAAATCTGGAACCTTTTCAAAAAAAAAAAAAAATAGATACAATATAAAACAAAAAAAAATTTCACCACTAGTTTCAAACGCACCAATTTATCCCCAGCGGTCCGAATACCGTAAACTACACTGGGATTAACTTCTCGGGGGCTTTCTTTCCTAACCTGTTCCAGGCATGGCTGACACTTGATCGTACGGGTGTCTGGAATCTCTTAAAACAGGTAAGGGCTGTGGCAGGCGGAACTCCGCAATCCTGTTCGTGTTGAACGCACCGTGATAGACAACCTTGATTTGGAAGTCGCTGTTGAAGCTGACGGATGTTCCCTGTTCCTAGAACTCATGAAGGGGATTAAGGCTGTTGGGAGGTGGAGCTCACCCTCACGGAATTGTGAGCAACGTAAGACCCCAAACTGGATTGACTAAGGGAGATGTGAGGATGTGGCTCATTTTGTGGCCGAAGGAGTCCGTCGGACGATACGTGGTCTATGTACATTGCACATGAGGAACAGGCAACTTTGTGGGTGTGTTGACTGAAAACCCTCAAAATCTCCTCATCCGAAGATGTAAAACTACGGCACTTAACTGTGTGAGACTCGTCTTGCTCGCTGACGTAAAATGGATCGGGTGCCTTACTAGCAGTAGAAGCTGGAAGTGGATGGAAATTCCACATCTTTTCCCTGCATTCCAGAAAAATCACAAAATACAAAAAACATTGCAAAATCACCTCTTCAAAAATCACAAAAAAATATTTCCATCAAATCAAATATTGTCAAAAATCACAAAAATATTTCTCTTGCTTTCAAAGAAAATATCCTCAAAAATACAAAAATATTTCCTGTGTTTTCAATAACCAATCTCTATCCTGATCACTCAGGTAAAGATTCGGACCACATATTTACAAAAATCACAAAAATTAGCATCCCCAGCACTACAATTCAGGAGTCTTGAACTCCGCTCACTTCACAGTATGGGATGACGGATCCAATCGTCCGCAAATTGGAATCTTGACCAAAACGGGCGACCAAACACCATCTCAATCACATGTATGCCCAGAAGAACATCTTGAAGTCGGATAGCATCCTCGTACATTCTCATTCGCAAAGAAACAGCATCTTGGGACGATGGACCTGATCGACCACGGGTCGGGATCTTGACCAACCCGCTGTCCAAACCTCCGTATCAAAAAGAAAAATCCCCAGGGGAGCACAACCCTGCAAGCAATAAGCTCCAAGTTTTCTGCATCACCAGCAAAAGCAAAATCATCAAACGAGAAGAGAATGAGCCAAGCCATGCATTCATCATGCATCTCCATGCATCAGCATCCATCGCATCAATCATCATGTTTACCTGCTTTCAAAATAAAAGTCGGTTAGCTAAAGACCCCACAGGCATCCCTAGTGGAGGCACATGCAAACCAGATTTTCATTTCAAAAAGACAAAAAATATTTCTATTTGCAAATAAAAACCCCACGGAGTATCACTCCCCAGAGTGGGTATCTTTTCAAAAATCCAAAAATATTTTTCCAGTAGAGCGTTCTGCCTCCAACACGCTGGGAGATCTTCCATATCTCTGGGTAGGAGCCGACGCAAAAATCAAATAAGATCCGATGTCTCGCGGTTTCCCCGGAGACCGTCGGATCCAATGCACTCAAAGTGCGGTCGAACTGAACTCCAGTGTCAGTGCGGTCGCACCACATGCCAAGATACAAAAAGATGAAAGCCAAAAGGCTCGGTCACAGAAACCATTTGAACAGGTGGAAACGATGAATTGTAACCCAAGTATCAAAATCAGCAGATTGGGTGGAAAGAGTTCACCCGCACATACCTAGGCGTGGATGCCTGAAGTACCTTGACTGAGTCCAAGTCGGCGTAGTAGAATCCCGTAAGACTATCGGACGCAGGGCGTCTAACCACTTTGACAGTCAAGCGAAACAAGTACTCCTGGAGTGATCTGGGAAAACATCAAACATCATACAAACAGTCTCAGGGTCAGCATCCTCGTAAGACTAACGGACGCAGAGGCTCTGCTGTACCTTTCCGATGTTAGTACCGATCGGGAATGGAAGGGTTGCGATTGGGTACCCAGGTTGCAGCAAACTGCAGGGACAATCGCAACGTTTTCTCCAAACTCCCGCGGTATGTGCGAGTTATCAATTTCTAGACAATCAACTGACTCAGATACAAAGGACAACAAAGATTCCAGACCACAATCAAGGAAAGAATGAATTGCAAACTAAGCATCGAAACCAGCAGATCGGGTGGAAAAGCCCACCCGCACATACCTAGGCGTGGATGCCTGAAGTACCTTGACTGAGTCCAAGTCGGCGTAGTAGAATCCCGTAAGACTATCGGACGCAGGGCGTCTAACCACTTTGACAGTCAAGCGAAACAAGTATTCCTGGAGTGATCTGGGAAAACATCAAACATACAATCAATCACAGGGTCAGTAACCTCGTAAGACTGTCGACGCAGAGGCTCTGCTGTACCTTTCCGATGTTAGTACCGATCGGGAATGGAAGGGTTGCGATTGGGTACCCAGGTTGCAGCAAACTGCAGGGACAATCGCAACGTTTTCTCCAAACTCCCGCGGTATGTGCAAGTGAGCGATCTCCAAACGATCAACTGGCACAGATGCAAAAGCAAGCAAAGATTTCAGACCATGATCTATGAATGACCGGGTCAGAAGTGGGGTGTCCACTCGCTTTGGCATTCGGTTGCATGCAACCTCTGCCAAAGAGGGGCATCTGTAGACACCCCACCTTCGGCTACACTGTTGGTAGAGATAGCTGGTTGAACGGAGGACCATACCCCCAAATCCCAAGTCCAAACTCAGCCAAACTCACCCTTGTAAGCCCCATTCCATAGCCCAGTTCAAGCCTGAACCCAGTCAACCCAGTCCTAAAAATCACCCTGAAAAACCCCCCATAAAAAAGGCCAGTTAAAAAATCCCAAAAAAAGTCAAACTCACTGAGTCAACTCGCTGAGTTAACCTGCTGAGTCAACTCGTCGAGTCAAAACACCGAGTCAACCCGTCGAGTCAACCCGTTGAGTCAAACCACCGAGTCAACCCGCTGAGTCAACTCACTGAGTCGACCAGCGAGTCCAACAGCAGCCCCGAGGGAACGGCCGTACTCGCTGGAAACCGAGGAGCGGCCGTACGGGCGGCCCATGGCAGGCCGCCCGGAAAAAATTACGAGAGTGCCCCTCTCTGCTGCTATAAATACCCCCCCTCCCCTTCTCATTTCAACAAGCCATTCGAGTCCATTTCAGCCCGAGAGCTCTGAGTCCATCTCTCCACCCTTCAGCCCATTTTTCCACCAAGGAGAGCCCGAGTGAGGAGAGCCTAACCCTGGTCCAGCCCAGCCTGACCACTGGTCTAAGCCTCTCAAGCCACCCAAGTCCTGATCTAGCCACTCGAAGCCAACCCTTGCGACACCTCCGTCCACCCAGCTACTCACTTTCCAGCATCATCTCATTTGCATCTAGCATAAGTGCAACATTTACTTTCCTTCCAACCCCCCTGCTTCACTACAAGCACCTTGATTACTCAAGCACACTTGCATATGTCTTAAATTAAGCACCTGTCAGTTCGAGCGTATGCTCTGGGCTTGCCCGTTGTTGGAACCTGCCCATCAGAAACTCTTACTGTTCAGACCTGCATTCATGCTTCACCATAAAACACCTTGATCATTCAAGCACACTGCATACGTCTTATATTAAGCACCTGTCAGTTCGAGCGTACGCTCTGGGCTTGCCCGTTGTTGGAACCTGCCCATCAGAAACTCTTACTGTTCAGACCCGCATCCATTGCATCATGTCATTCATGAGAATATACGAGGATTAAATTAGACTTTCAAGTATTCGATCGATTCTGTGAAGTAGAGACCGTACTTCGGTACGGGCAGTGTGTGGGGTGCTTAACCTCTTCCCACCCTGTAACCGTGATCCCTTACCTTGAATCTCTGACCGCAGATCAACAGGAGTCATTTTAGAGGAAGGAATCTTCGGATTCCCTTCTCTAACGTTTCTACGGGGTCTAGCCGACTGTAGATTCGAAGTAACTGGCTAGTGGCGACTCTGGTCTTATATAAATTCACTTAAACACATCCAGCTCAATACGACAACCGAACGAAGCCCTCGAGAACGAGGCAAGCCAGTGGCACAAACGGCGATTTCACACTCACGCACCTCTTCTTCTTCTTCTTCCGAAAGGAAAGGGAGAACGACGTCGTGTGGGAGCGCGAGAAAATCGGCGAGGGTCCACACCTACAATGAGATAGCAAAATGGATGAGCTAGGTGGATTTCTCACAAACATCACGGCTGGCCCCTCCTAGCATCCTACCACATGAACTTATTGCAAAAGCATTTTGTAGGAATTCTTGTCGATATCATTAAATCGAGAGTGGATTAGCTGTTATACTTGGGTAACAGCTTAGTGGGTGTTACCCAGCCCCAAATTGCCATGTTCTGGCTATGGAGATGAATATATGAAAGTTTAAAAAAAATTCTTTCTGACTAACATATGAGCATCAACGATCTTGCCCATATTTTTTGTAACAAAATGGTGTGACTATTTCTTAAATCATCTTGGGTTGGAAAGGAAGAGGTTATGTGCATGTATATCCTGTACCGTTGTAGTGCTTATCTTGACAATTATATTTTCCTATTATATAGTTGTATAATTGTTTATACAATTGCATCTCTATATCCTACACTATATTTTGTGCCCATATATCAATGGAATTAGAAATGGTTCTTACCAAGTTCAGACAAGGCTCTGAGTAGCAGAACAATTCTCTTTAACTAGAGAAGAAAATATCAGTTCAAGTAAGATAAACTTACAATATAATATCTACACTGGCAGAGATTGATGAGATTAAAAAACGGAAGGAAATTTAGAAAAGTTTCTCATTATCATATCACGTACAAAAAAAAACAAAAAAAAACAAAAAAAAAAACCCTTCTCATGTGAGATATTATCCATTGGAATTAGGTTTTTTTTAAAAACTTCTCATGTGGCCACAAAAGTTTTAAATCAAGCTAATGTCTGTGTTTTCCTTTTATCCATGTCATTGTGACCTTATGAACAGATTGGATGATAAATAAACATTACCGTAAGGCTGTAGGAACGTTTCAACAGTGGACGTCATTATTGACACTGTTTCCTGTGGTGTGGTCCACTTGAATTCTGGATATCCTTCAATTTTGGGCTCAGGCCCTAAAATTATCTCGAAAAACGGACGGACGGCATGGATAAGAAGAATATCAAGGTGGGCCACTCCAAACTGAATTAATTGTATGCCACGTGCACAATTTCTCAGGGGAGCGAGTAGCTGTTACCGGGCAGGACCTTAGTGGCTGTTACCCCTTACAATGTAGGGGCCACCTTGATGAATTTTTTTAATATCCACGCCGTCTATCTGTTTTACCAGCTCATTTTAGGACTTGTTCCAAAATATTAAGCAGATACAAATATTAGGTAGAAACACGACTGAAAATAGAGGTGAATGACCATTAAAACTTTTCTTGGGCCACACAAGTTTTAGATCAAGAAGATCTTTATATTTTCCCTACATCCGGGTCTGGATGACCTTATGGACGGGTTGGATGTAAAATAAAAATTAAGGTGAGCCCTAGGAAGTTTTTAATGGTGAGAGTTCAATCACCGGTATTTCCTGTGGTGTGGTCCACCTGAGATATGGATCGGACCAAGACCTAACATGGTCTGGAAAAACGGATGGATAGCGTGGATTTACGCAAATCATCAAGGTGGACCGCACGGTAAGGGTAAGGTAACACCTAGTCCACTCCCATTGCTCAGTGCCTGCGTATCATGCATTACACTGCCGAGTATCAAAAGTTCTTCCTCAAAAGCTTAAACCCCTTCCCATCCCTAAACCCTTTCCGCACTTCCACCTGTCTCTTATTCGCATCAGAAACGCCACCGCAATCAAAACCAGAGAAAATCTCTTTTTCTCTCTCAAATTCAATCATCTATTTCTCTCTCACAAAGCTAACATCAGTTCTCTCTCAAATCCAATCTCTCTCTCTCTCTCTCTCTCTCTCTCTCTCTCTCTCTCTCTCTCTCTCTCCAGTCCAAAATCCAAAAGAAGGTAAGGGAAAAGGCTCCAAATGCAATGCAAGCTTGGAAAGCTCTAAAACCCCTATTCTCTTCTTCTCTCCTCTCTTCTTCTTCTTCTTCTTCTTCAAGAACGCATCTCATTCCCACACTTTCTCTCCTCCATTTCTTCTCAGCTCAACCCCATCAATCCCTTCCTACCCTCACCTCTCCAGAAGAAGAAGCCGAGGATTCCGATTCCGCTTCCGTCTTTGACAGTTCCCATTTCTCTCTCCCCTCGGCTCCGGCCGCAAAGCCTGCCCCCACATGGAACGAGGCATACCGGGCGAAGGTCGATCGGACTCTCTTTGGCATTGATACGACCCAACAGCAGCAGCAGGAGAAGGAGAAGAAGAAGAAAAAGAAAAAGAAGGAGAAAAAATCTGCTGTGTCTTTGGAAGAAGATGATGAAGGGGAGAATAGGCGGGCGAACAGGCTGGCGAAAGCGCTTCTCCAGGTGGCGTTGGAGAAGTCAGACGATGTTGAGGAAGAGGAAAGTGGCATGGTTGTGAAGGAAGAAGATCAACGGTCGCTGTCGGTTGGGATCATTGGCGCCCCAAATGCCGGGAAGTCATGTTTGACAAATTTCATGGTATGTTGCTCTCACTAAAGGCCGCCCCCCCCCCCCCCCCCCCCCCCCCCCCCTTAAGTTGTAAATCATTTACAGTGTTTGGATAGCCTGTAAAAGTTTTATATCCTGTAATTGTGTATTCACACCTGTGATAGTTTAGAGAAGTAATTCATTAAATAACATTCAAATGGTATATAAGAGTGGATTTTAAAGTGGTTGGGTTAAGACCGTCTCACTAAAGCCTAGGGTTGATCCTCACATAAAACGAAGCAGTAGGTGAACTATAGAAGTGGGCCCATGTATTCAAATGCTCTTTTGTAAGGAGGCAGTAGCAAGATCTTCTGCTGTTAGGGAAGAGAGAGAGAGAGAGAGAGAGAGAGAGAGAGAGAGAGAGAGAGAGAGCTGTTGCTCCAACGCCATCCAAACGACCCCTTATAATTTTCTGCTTCTGCTATCATTAGAATGAAAACTCAAATTTTATTTGAGGTAGTATACAGTCCTGATGTGACCATGGCTGCATGCCTGGGCCACATTGTCCTGCAACTTCAATCCTCAGGTCCCTCTCACATTAGAGCTCTCTTACTTAATTAGAGAAGTTGCCTCTTGTATGCATGAGCTGATCTACAGCTCTACAAGTGCAGGGATCAGTCACATTACTTGTGAGAAGTCTTCTCGTATCACCCCTTTTGAAGTCATTGGGAGATGATGCAAAGTTGAAATCCACCAAAGATCACCCACTCTTGTACCAAATGATGCAATCCAACTATCGAATCAATGAGCTTACCAAACCTGAATTGCAAGAAGACAAAACACTTTGACGATTTTTATGCTATCGCATCATTAACAGATGTTAAGTTAGAGCAATTGTTTCAAAGATCTGGTGATTCACGGATGTAGCACACTCTTGGGATATGGAAACATATCAGGTTATCGCATGGGAAATATCATATATCGCATAATGTTTTGCGGTTTTTGGGAACATTGGGAAATTGGTTGAATTTTTCAATGGAACTTTAGAGGATGTTAAAAAAGTCATCATTACGCACTTAGAAATCAAAAGATCATAAAAACAATTGCACATAATTTTTTCCTTTGTATAAGTGTTTAATTGATTTTATTTCCCTCAGATGTATTTAAATATGTAAAATTAGTTATCTATCAACTTATGAAAGTTCCTCTAAGTTTCTTTTTTTTTTTTTTTGAATTTTTCACTAATTTTCGATTTTTTTAAAATTTTTTTTGAAAAAAATTAGAAAAAATGTGGTTGCATATGCGATTGTGTGATCGCATATGCGCATAGCACATGATCGCATATCATTAATAAATCTAAGAAATGGTTTAGAAGTGGAAGATTTGACAAAAAAGGGATTTTATAGTTTTTTTTTCAAATTTTCTTTTATTTTTTTCAGAAAACCCAAGTGTTGTTGTCGGTATCAATATATCAACGATACTATCGTCGACACATCACGATACAATGCCATACATTGCGATACTATCATCGATGCAATGCGATGTATTGCGATACATTGCGATAAATATTGCTGAGATTGAAAAGACCCACAATTTCCTATGGGTTTCAGTATCGCTGAGGTGCGATATTGATAATATTGGCTGATAATATTGACATTGCAAACATTGGTTGTAGCGCGGAAGAGTTGGTAAATCATCTCCCATTTCATTGCACAACAACCAGGGAGATCTGGTCCACGGTGTTGTGCAAATTTGGGGTGAGCTGGGTATTTCTGGCGTTGGTTTGCAACATCTTTGAGAGCTGGCATGTAGAGGCTTGGGGCGGGATTAGCAAATGGCTGTGCGAAGGAGTGTTATTTGCTATGATATGGAGCATATGGTTTAGAAAGAAACAAGTGCATATTTCAAGGAAGTCAGTACCAACTACCAATAAATATTGTTCTTAGCAGGATAAGCTGACTCCTTGATTGGGCAAGAGCAAACAACCATTTCAAGGAGTATTCTGGGGAAATGATTTTCCAAATTTGGGATAAATTTTGCAATGTTGATAGGGGTGCCATTTAGGATTGGGTCATATTTCAGGCAGGAGGTTGTGCTTGTTTGTTTGATTGCGGTGTCAGTGTATGGGGCTGTTGTGTATTATTTAATATGCCCAGGCATGACCTGTTTTCTTTCTTTTGTTAATACAATGATCATTATCCATAAAAAAAGATGTTATCAACCTTATCCTTCACGAATTCCTTAATATTCCTCTTCTCTGGAGCTCCCAATCCTCTTATATTCCATGGTTGGACCTTCTTTGAGAAAAAGTTCCGAGCAAAACCATCCTTTCTTTCCTTCCTTCTTTATTTCTTTCTTTAATTACGAGAATATACAAAATTCTTGTAACCCATTAAAGAAAACGACCTCCTCCTTTCATAGTTAACCTAGCTTTTCAGATTTTGAACTTCTTTATTGCGTCTTGCCTTTGGTTTGCTCTATTTAGAAGATTGTTGATCTCTCTCTTCTAGTTTCTAAGTGAAACTAGATCATTGTAAGGCGGATCGTAAGGATTATCCAATAATCCTATCATACACAAGGTTTTGAAAGTCGAATTGGATCGTGAAATTGTAAGAGGATTGAAATTATACATTGTAAATAACAAATTGTGAAACCATATGATTTTTAGAACTCTTTTACACAGTAGAAAAATCTTGAAAATAATATTCATGAAATCTAACATCTAGGATATTATCAAGTATTTGTCATCCTATAATTCATCGTCATCATCATCTGAGCCATACTCCTAACTAATTGGGTTCGTCTACGTAAATCCTTTTCCACCATTCAACTCTATCAAGGGACATAACATCAGTTAGACCATAGGTCATCAAGTCTTTTTTTACTACCTCCACCCATGTCCTTTCGGGCCTTCCCCCTGCGCTTTTAGAGCCTTCAACATTCTTCATCTTATAATTACACATCATAATTTGTAGATAATTGGAAAATATATTACCACTACACATTGTTGGATACTATTTTAATAAAATCTAGCTAAATATGGTCATTTCATTACTTCAAAACTTTGGATGAGGTCATTCTCTAAATTTTAAGTTGAAAATTTTGATTACAAATGAGCCTAGTTCCTTATCTTTGAATGAAGAATGACCAAAGGAACCAAAATGAGCGTGCACGATACCAATAGTCCATCTCCTACCGCTTTGCCATAGGTGCTACCACCTTTACCTTCAACAGCTGGAGGTCTTGGGGAATCATGCTACCCGTAGTCGACAACGCCAAATCCAGTAGTGAAATTTTAAGAACTTGAATATTGTATCTTCTTCCATTGGTCTTTAAACAAATAACTTCGATTGGATTTGGTTTTGAACACATGGTATTTGTATGAACTGGGAGGAAGCAGCCGCCACTATTGTTTTTTGACTTAATGGCTCAGACCAACTTGTTTGGTCCTGAGTCGAATTACGATCGGCCAAGTCAGGGGTTGACTTGGATGAGTCAAGCTGAGTCACCTTCCATTCTGATGCTGACTTGCCGGTTCTGAGCTAGATCGTACTCGACCAAGTCCAAGTTGCATCCTACTTGGCCAGGTCATTAATCCATGGCTGCTTCAGATGGACTGAGAATTGACTTCCAATTTTTTCCTAAACTATTGGGCTATTTTCCTAACGTTGTCTTTCCTCTAGGCTAGTGGGGGAACCCCATAAATGGAAATACAAACCTCCCAAGCCATCCTCCAATTCTTTGCATTTTCGGAATAAAGACAAAATGTACTGAAGAAGCCACAAATGCACTGAAGTCAACTCAGTCTATTCCTCACGAAAGACTCATTGGCCAAGTGACGTAGGATTGCCCTAATTCTGATGCATGCTCTTGAACTCATATAATCCAGCGGAAATAAAAGACAATAATAATATAAAATCTAGCATCAATCATTATGAACTAAGAAAATCACAAGGAGACATGCAATGGAGCGGGCCATTCATCACAACTATGAAGTATGAGATTCAATTATTGCTATGGTTGGATCTGGCGATGGATGGAACCTCTCGTTCTTGCATGGTCTTAATCCAAATACCCAATGTGAATCACTAGTCCGAGGGATCGAGGGATTTCTCGGATTGATTTTGGAATTTGAGAAATATAGATTTTGGATCAAATCTCAAATCTAGGATCTAGAAGTTATGAGAGAACAGAAATAAAGAAAGAGGAAATAACAAGTTTACCCTAGAAGAAGTTGGAGGGGCACAAGAAGAAAAGAGAAGAATGAGATCAAGGAAGAAGAAGAAGCACCATGAGAGAGGGAGAGAGGAAAGAGGCAACCAAAGCGTTTTCTTTTCATTAATCAACAACTAATTTCGTGTTTAGGGCTTAACCCACTTAAATAGACACTAAGAAAGAAGAAAAATACTAAAATATCCTCAAAACTTATGTAAAAAACAAACTTGAAAAAAACAGCCCGTGCGGTGGTTGGGCGCTCTGTGACCAGTTTGGTCGGGGTGCCCGACGAGGACAAAAAATGTCCAACGAACAAATCTCCAAAATCGGAGAATTTCGGACGCCCGATGACCAGTTGGTCAGGCGCCCGATGACAGTGAAAACTGTCCAGATAGTCTTTGATGACCTCCAGTCTGGTCCTCCTCCTTCCTACACATGTGTGTAGGGTCTTCAATGCTCCTTAATGATTGTCTAGCCACAAGGAAGATGCTTGTGGCGCTCGCTTTCTCCGTTGATAGACTTTAAAGGGTCTTGTGTCCTCATCACCAAGACCATAAACAACTCGGGAGATTCCGGTGATTGTTTTCTTTTAGGAATCCTAAAAGAAGGTTCACTAGATAGGCCATCTTTAAATGATGCAAGGCACCTCTTTAGGCATTGAATGCTCTTTTGCTGGAATCCCACTACATATACGTGCTGTGCTACCGTTGTTGTTAATTTGTTTCTCATCCGACTTGACAACAGGTTTCCCAAAATGAGCGTTCAGGCTGTATTTAGCATAGTTAATGCTAAGCTTCTTTCCTGTGATGATCCAGCCATCTAGCTCGGCAATAGCATTGTCAGCTGCAACTTTCTCTGTAGACCTGACCAAAACAAAGCCTTGCCTGAAACTCTATGTTCGACAAACAAGGATGACAACCGCCAGAATGGTGCCCAAATTACCAGTGTTGACGAACTTATTTATGTTCCAATCTTTTGGAGAGCCTTTGATAGAGAGAGCGTGAAATAGTATGATAAAATCAGATTTCTCCTTTTCTTCTTCCATGTGCTGCATGCCATTCTCTAGTGTGATCCCTCAGAAAAAAACAGAGAAAAAAAGAACTACATAGCCCAATTGGAGACCAAAACCCTGTCAGCCGATTACATTGACGGCTGGAGAGGCATCCAAGCACATCCCCTTGATCCATGGTGAAAAAAAGGTGTCAACTTGTTTCTACTAAAGGGGCAATCGGGGTCCTATATGACACCCTTTTCACACAGGCAGATGGGGAGGAGGCATCCAGTACATCCCCTCGATCTACAACGCAAAAAGGTGACATAAGGCTTCAACATGGGTACTGGCCATGTGGTGAGGACACCAGAGAATATAATTCTCTCATGCTGTCGAAGCTTAATTAAATTGATTTCTGCATCACTTCCATCTATCCACTACATTCAGTTCTGTGTTGCCTTTTTCCTTTTTCAATGGTTTTGAAGAGACAAATATCTTACTGGGGCTGTGCACCTAACGATTTTGAAGAGACCATTAAACTTCCTCAAATTTCGTGCATTCCATTCACTGTGTCAAAAAGAGAAAAAGCAAGAAAGGACCAAATGAAAGATTAAATGGAGGTTCCTTTAAATTAAGCTTTGTAGAAAACCACTAAAGTGTGAAACCCAGTTTCAATTCATCATTTCATATGCTCATTTCTTCATGCAGTGGCAACTAGACTCGGAAATTGGGTAATTTGACTGAGAATATTGCTATGGAAGTGGAGTGGAGATGTCCACTATTTAGCAACGACATTTTCCCAATTCTTTATTTGAATGCTGCTCTTTTTTTATTTTTATTTTATTTTTTAATTTTGGTAGGCTAATGCATAGAGAATAGCTTGGAAATGCATAGGTTAAAATTGAGTCTTCTTTAAATTAATCTAGGAAGAAAATGAATAAAGCGGTTTCTTTAAGCTGGAAAGAAAATCTATTGAACTAGAGAGGACCAAATGAAATATCGAACAGAGGCTTCTTTAAATTAAGCCTAGAAGAAAATCAATAAAGTGTGAAACCCAGTTTCAATTTATCATTTCGTATCTTCTTCTCTTCATAAAGAGGCAAATGGACTCGGAAATTGAGTAATTTGACTGAGGATCTTGCTGTGAAAGGGGGGAGTGGATTAGAAAGTACAAGTTTGAGTATATCTGCCATTTAGCAACAACATTATCCCAATTCTTTTATTTGGATTGGAATGCTTCTGTTTCTTTTCTTTTTAATTTTTTTGGTAGGTTAATGCATGGAGGGTAGCTATGAATTGTAACTCCTAGCCAACTTCTAAAGGCATTCCTTTCAATGTCTTTGTCAGTGAAGTGAAAGTCAGGTTTATAGATGTGTTCCTATAATTTCATTTGATTTAATGAAGGAACAATTGTTTTATTTCCTCCTGGGTTATCTAGGCTACTCTCTTACTCATGGTATGCCAAAACGGTTACGCGACGGATTTAACGGCTGTTACGTTACAGTAACAGTCATGATCTGCTGTTGGTTTTGCTTATGCCCTCTGCTTTTTTTGCTTTAATGTTATCACTTTCTAAAATTGTATTAGTCATGATCTTTTAATTTCATTGATGATATAGGTTGGGACCAAAGTTGCTGCTGTTTCTCGGAAGACAAATACAACAACCCATGAAGTCCTAGGAGTGATGACCAAAGGAAACACTCAAATAGTATGTTCTTTATTTTGGTTAGCCAATTACTTTTCTTGTCATGGTTGAGAAGCAAGGAACCAAGTTGTTTTCTTTCACATGATATTGTTTGGACAGACCACAGGTATGCACTTTGTTTGCGTGGATGATGGATCCATGAAATTTTTTATATCGATGTGTCAAATTTTACTGGGTTGTATTCTTTTTGTATCTTCATATCAAATGAATAGATCATAAATTGTAATTTGTTGAGGATGAGTTCCTATTGTTGCTTTTTTTTGTTATAGTAAAGATGTTTTTTTTTTTTTTTTTGGTTTTTGTTTTTGTCAATAGCAATGAAATATTTAAACATGAACTATCATAATTCATACAGGAAACCATCAAGATAACGGATAGGAAGCACCAATGCAAGGAGAGGTTCTAGAGACCCTTTCCTTAGCTAAACAGTCTTCATTGGAATTAGCTTTCTAGAGACGTAGCTAAAATGTTCCCCAAATATAAGATCAACCTTACTTATCCATGATGAGGGCTAATTTCCAAGAGACCAAACACGACCCAAAAGCTCATGCAACTGCTGCAATAATATCCTTCAACTAACTAATGAGTAGCAAAATGTTTCGAAAGAACTCTGACACTGATTTTGATTGCAAGCACCATGCCTGGTTAGTGCCCATAACCAGCTGGACTGGAAAAGGACAATCTAAGTGCGCCAATTTCCTTTCTCAACCCATAAACCAATCTAGGAAGAAAAGGGGTTCCTTACAGCACTTCCGTTATTATTAATTTTCCACTACCTTTGTAGGCTTTAGTCCATCTGTTAACTTATTTTGGATCTTCACGTCATCAATTAGCACCCTCCAAACCCAGGAGATTAAGTGGCATACCTTTGTATGCTTAAGTGCATCGTGCCTAGTCAGCTGGACTAGAAAAGGACAATCTAAGTGCACTGATTTCCTCTCTTAACCCATAACAGTCTAGGAAGCAACACGGTTCCTTATAGAGCTCCCATCATTATTAATTATCCACTACCTTTGTAGGCTTTGGTCCAAACGTTGACTTCTATAGGATTCTCACATCATCGATAAGTACACTCCGGACTTGGGAGATTAAGTGCACTATCTTTGTAGGCTTAATCTCCCATACTACAATTTGCACGTTAATGATTTTGACAACATTGCCCATAACTAGCTGTACTGGGAAAGGACAATATAAGTGCACTGATTTCCTCTTAACCCATAGCCAATCTGGGAAGCAACAGGGTTCCTTACAAAGCTCCCATTAAGAAAATGAAAAGAATCTTGAAGTAAATAAAATATAAAGTAAAAAGATACTAAACATTGAATATTTTACCCAAGGTATGCAAAAACGGTTGGCCGTTACGTAATGGTAATTGTGGCTACCGTTATGCATTATGGTAATTGATCCTTTCTTGAAATTTGCTCATGGTGTACTGCAAATATAATTTCCATTTTGCAGATGCGTCACAATAGCATCTCCTACTCTTCAAATTGTAATACTTGTACACTGTTTTTAAGATCTCCTAACACATCAAATTGTACTGATTGCTTGTGCACAGTGTTTTTTTGACACCCCAGGATTAATGTTAAAGCGTGGTGGACACCCGTATAGAACTGATGTTAAAGTTCGTGTTGAAAGTGCATGGAGCTCAGTCAATCTATATGATGTGTTGATAGTTATTTTTGATGTCCATAGGCATCTTACCATGTAAGGAGTTATACTCTTAGACCATTTTTTACCTGGTAAATGACATCTGTATATTCCTTTTTTCCCCCCCTTTCTTTCTGCTTGCTTTAAAATCAGTTCGTTGAGAGGCCTTTGGTGCTAATCTTAAGTCAAGGAGACAGGTTTCTTGTTTGGTTCATAGTAAAAAATTGAGATATTGAATAATATATCCTGCTTTCTTTATTAAATCTAGTTGGATAATGATTTGTAGGCCATCTGATGCAAATTAGCTTGCCAGCCGCAAGACAAACACATGGGAGGAGAAACCAAGGAACTAAGTCCTGAAAATCCCATCCAAAACGTGTGGTATTATGGGTTTAAATAGCACTTCAAAATTTTAGCTTGTGAGAACTTGGAATAATTAGATGGGGCTCATGCACTTCAATTGAGTGTTGCTACCAAGCCAATATGGATACGATATGCCCATATTGGTCGATATGATATGGATATTTGGAACCATATATGTGATCATACTTACACAATAATATGAAGTCAAAGTTAAATTTGGGATGAAAGGACACAGTTTGAGTTAAGCTCACCAAAGAGATCTCCTATTATTATTTTGGGTGCTTTCTTCTTACTATGTTTCATGTTTAAAATATGTAAACAAAATTGTGGTCTTTGCAAACTAAAATCAACAAATAAGTTGAACTTTTTGCACTATAAACATTTCACATCTTTACGGTTTTTTCTTGTTAGGATACTTAAGATGCTATTTTAATGGGGAATTCCTAGAAGCCCCTACTAAATGACCTTTTAAGAACCTTGTCATTGCCAATAAAATGACAACGTAATAGGAACTTGGATTAGTGACCAACTTGGGATGCTTACTATGTGATCCACACTTCCTACTGAATGACACTAGCACGAGGCAAATGCTAGATTTGGGATGAATGCCATATTGTAAGTCAAGATCACCAAAAAAGAAGATTTTTATTTTCTTTTATCTCTACCAAACTGAAGATTTGTTATTATTGTAACTGTGGGTGATATCAATTATGTATCTTTGATATGTAAAATATGTAAGTTGGTGTTTGTGAGAGAGAGGGAGGGAGGGATATTATTTTATGATCCACCCGCTTCCGCATGTTGTACTTCACCAAGGATCCATTTTATTATACACCATCATGTGGGTAGTACACGAAGAGGGAGGGAGGCGGGGGAAAAATATGTAAGTTGGTGCTGTGTGAGGGAGGTAGGGAGGGAGCGAGGGCCAGAGGGAGGGAGGGAGAGGGGGAGAATAAATTTATGAGACGTCTTGCTTTCATAGTAGCTTCTGCAAATTGATACCCAATTATTATCATGTGGGTCACCAAGGATCACTGACCAATTTATTCTTAAATTCATGTAGGCCTGACTCGAGGGTGATAAGGTTGATTAAACATTTGGGATCAGACGAACAGCCAAAACAAAAGCGGGTTTTGTGCATGAATAAGGTTGATCTAGTTGAAGTGAAGAAAGACTTGCTAAAGGTTGCTGAAGATTTTGGAGGTCTTCCTGGATATGAAAGGTTGAGCTGTTGTTCTTTGTGGTATTGATTTGTTACTGTTTCGAAGGTTGTCTTAATTCGTTGCTTTACTCTTGTTAACAGATATTTCATGATCTCGGGACTGAAAGGCTCAGGAGTGAAAGACCTCACTGAATATTTGATGGAACAGGCATGCTATCTGATATTTTTCAAACATATTTTTTCCATTAGTTTTCTTGTAACTTCATATTTCTCTCACATAATTGTAAATTAATACTTAAGTTTTTCAAACATACACACTACCAATTAAATTTAGTATTTGGTGGGTATTGTACATAGCATTATTTCTACTTCTACAATTAGTTCATCCTCATTTTTTTTCTTCTTATTATTTGTATTAGTACATATGGCCTATTTGGTAGCCACTAAAGAAATTCTTCTCATTTTAGTTAATCATAGAGGTTTTTTTTTTTTTTTTTTTTTGTTTCTTCTTCTTCTTCTTTTTCTTCTTTGGGTAGGGATTAAAATGTTCCTGATAACCAACAATTTGTATAACCTGTAATCCACAATATTAACTAAAATGAGATGAGCTCATTTTTAAGTGGCTGCCAAACAGGCTCATAGTCATAGTTCTTCTAAACTTTCATACTGCCAATTGAATTTATTATTTAGTTGGTGAATAATTGTACAAAACAATATATCTACTAAATCAATAAGTTCCAGATATCATTTTGAGTATAGGTGTTCTACTGGAGTGCTTCCTTTCCTTGCCAAGGAAGATTAGTTTGATCAAGGCAGGCTTCCCAACTCGCTGATGTATTTCCAATCTATGTGACCTGGGTATTGGCTCAGGTATCTAGTGGGGCAAGGATCCGGTATGGTGGATCCGCTAAGTCAATACATACATACATACATATATAAATGTTATTATGTCTCCAAAGGGTCCATAAGCCAGCCATTATAGGTAACCTCCACACAACCTTACCTTATTTTCCAAGGTCCATACAATGCCAAGGCCAGAATAAGTCACTTATTGAACCCAGCATCACCCATGCCATCTTGAAAGTTCTAAGGAGGCCCAAACCAAACTATGCAAGCAAATGGACGATGAATGAACAAGTGATCCATCGATTTGGAAGCTCTCATGCACATAACGGTCACATTCAGGTTCACCATTGATCTCTTGTAGTGGTTAATACTCTTTTCCTTTCAACAAGCCATGCAAAAGCTTCGACTTTCAGAGGTGCAGTGTAATGCCACACATACAACGTATGCACATGACTACCACCCCTCAAAGAGAATCAAATAAGCTTACAGAATGAGTGGATTAAAAGACAGCCCAAACTATTCTTTTTCCATACCATCTTATCCTTTCCTGTGATGGGGCACATAAGTGGATTCTTTTGTGAAGCATGATAAATAGGCCTGTCCACAGGCCGGGCCTGGGGTTGGTCTCGGCCTCAAAATTCTGATTTTGCAGGCCCGAGGCTGGCCCATTGACAACCCCTAATGATAAAGTCTTCAATTTCTGGTTTGGATAGGTCCTTCGACATGGATGAGACCAAAGTAACACCTCGCCACTAATCAAGAAGCATCTTGCAACTGTTATATTATCTTCTGGGGCTAAGCGTGCCAATCATGGGAACACCATCTAGAGAGGAGCTTCCCCCAACTCACACTTCCTTCTAAAATCAGATCATTTCTCCATCCTCAAGTGAGAATTCGAGTCCTTCCCTAAATGTAGCCTTCAAGCTTGATACTCCCTTCCAAATCCATGACACTTTATAACAAGAGTCCCTTGTCCACCACCCTCCTTCCTCACACCCTTCGAGTCCTTCCCTAAATGTAGCCTTCAAGCTTGATACTCCCTTCCAAATCCATGACACTTTATAACGAGAGTCCCTTGTCCACCACCCTCCTTCCTCACACCCTTCGAGTCCTTCCCTAAATGTAGCCTTCAAGCTTGATACTCCCTTCCAAATCCATGACGCTTTATAACGAAAGTCCCTTGTCCACCACCCTCCTTCCTCACACCCATGCTTGTAACTGTCACTAGGCTGTCTTTTTGAGTAATAATTGCAATTAAACATTATTATTTTGTTCCCTCCTTCCTCGCACACATTATTCTTCAAGCAATAATTGCAATTAAATTCGATAGTGCCTAATGTTAAAAATAAATAAATCGATAGTGCCTCCAAATGCACCCTTATATATATATATATATATATATATATATATATATATATATATATATATATATATATATATATATATATATATATATATATATTTCAGTTTCTTATTCAACATGTCGTCTTTTCAGTCCTTTATTTTGTTCACTAGTCTATGTAGTGCACCTAACTTTGAAACGCCAATGATTTTTTATGCTTAGGCAGTGAAGAGGCCTTGGGATGAAGATCCAACCATCCTGAATGAAGACATTATGAAGAATATATCATTAGAAGTTGTCCGAGAAAAGATGTTGCACTATATTCATCAGGTATTAAGCAAGTCTCCTCTCTTCTTTTTTTTTTTTTTTTTTTTCTGAATTGTAAGTTGTAACATTGGCAGTCATAATGTGTGTGCATGTGGGCATGCATGCATGCTTTTTTGTGAAAACTGAGAAGAGCTTTTGGTGGCATTCCTGTTTCAGGAAATTCCCTATACAACAGAGCATCGCTTGATGGACTGGAAAGAATTGAGAGATGGTTCTCTTAGAGTGGAGCAGCATTTTATCACGCAGAAACAAAGCCAGCGCAAGATTCTTGTGGGGAAGAATGGCTCTAAAATAGGGTAAAACATTTTAGTTTATTTAATATTTAGTCTTCTACCATTCTTCTCTACAAAAGTGTTTCACTTGGACCAAGTGATACATATCTGTGAACACCTCATTTTTTGACATTTGAGATGGATGATATCATGGGAGGATCATCAGCAAAGATGCAGTTTGCCAACGTGTGTATATTTGGGCATTGTCCCTAGCACCCCCACCCAAAAAAAGGGAAAAAAAAAATGATACCCACCATGAATGAAGGATGCCTGGAGTTCTTCTTGATTGGACCATCCAGACCCTTCAACGTGATGGCCTGCCTCAAGTTTACAGTGGAATTAGTCTGATCTGATATGGAGAAATTTATGTCATGAATCTATTTTTCTCTTACTCTTAAGCATTTTAGATGTAGTTTCCTTTTGATCTCCTACATCTTCAACTTGCATTTTGAGAGTGTAGCTTCATGAACTCGAATAGTGATCCTAGTTTTTGTCACAGTATTATTGCTTTTTCTGTTTTTTTTTTTTTTTTTTTTGTGGAAAGATCATAAATAGTATTGTTGCATGAAATTGTTGAAGCATAGTTCACAAATTCAGTCAATATCACACTGAGTTGGTCAATCCATTGCAGAATGGCCATGGATTACAATGTATTTGTAGTCTGGACCATTGCGCTGGGAATTGGCTTGGTTTGCGGATTCCACATTGAGTCAATGAATCAGCTGCTGATTTGATGGAATCAGCTGATGTTGGTTGCTTTCTGGGAAAAGAAAACAATGGATAGCCTGAATCAAAATCCTGGCAGCCATCTAAGTAGGGATGGTCTTTGGGTGATTAAATTGTTTATCTTGTGGGTCCCACCATGGGATGAATTGAGTCACAAAATCTCTTCCCTCAGACGATCCTAACAAGTAACAATCCTCTTTAGTGATTTGTGAATGGGCAGTTAAAGAGGATGCAACAATTGTATGACAAATCTTCTGATTGGGGACATTTTGGACCATGGACCGTCCATGATGGAGACCTGCCAAATGAATGATTTGAATTACTAGAAATGGATGTCTATGATTAATTAGTGTTGCCTGAACTTGAGACATGAGAACAAATAGTTGGAAATGGTTAACTAGTGATGATTTGATCTTTACCAGTGGATATGAAAATACCTTGATGCATGACAACTAACCACTTGCTCTAAAAGCTTGAACTGATAGAGTGCGGTGAATCAATCCCTTTATCTCATAGGCCAGGCCAGGCCAGGCCCTCGACCGAACCCTCCTTCGTGGGCCCCACCTCACATGGGTCCCACCTCACACGGTCCACCTACCTTACATGGGTCGCCCCACCCTGAGTGTGCCCCCGCTCCTACCTTGAGTGTGCCCCACTCGAGCCCGGTGTGAAAATGTCCCTACATTAATCATCCCCGGTGATGAATCTTGAACACGAGACTTCCCGCTCTGATACCACTTTTGATGCAGGACAACTAACCACTTGCTCTGAAAGCTTGAGTTGATAGAGCGTGGCGAATCAATCCCTTTATCTTATAAGCTAGGCCCTCGGCTGAACCCTCCTTCATGGGCCCCACCTCACATGGGTCTCGCCTCACACGGTCCACCTACCTCACATAGGTCAACCTCACCACGAGTGTGCCCCCGCCTCACACAGGCTGCCCCACTTGAGCTTGGTGTGAAAATGCCCTCACATTATACCCACAGAACTTCCGAAAGGGGGATAAAATAATTAGTGTTTTTGTTTTTTTATTATTATTATTTTTTATTTATAGATTAGTGTTTTGTAAGAACACTTATCTATTGAAAAACATTGAATCCTTCCAAATGTTGTGTTCGAGCAACATTTTATTGAATAGACTAGTGTTTTGGAAGTACTAAGATTCGTCCATAGTTGAGAAAATTACGGATACCAAGATGAACTACTTGAGTCGATGGAAAAGATAATGTTGTTCTTAGGTGGCAAGGGCCACTCTGTCTACTGGCGTGCTCTCTCTTTCGTAATGTATTTCCTTGTTTTTCTGATGATAATTGTCGATTATGAGAAGTGTAATCACAGGTGCTAGACATTGTTGACAAATTATCCTGGAGCCAAGGACATGCATTACATACTTGATCCTTTATTCTGTAAAAGCTGAGCCTGTGTCTGTGCTCCAACCTGTGGATCTGATGGGCTCAATCATGGATGTACATTTCCAGAATCTCCATGATGGGACAGATCCCTCACTAGGTGACCTGAAAATAGATGGTTTCAGATAAAAAAGAAAAAAAAAAAAAAATCAAGAAGCAACAGATGGCATCCAATTTAGGGTGGGCCAAATGTTGATGTTTAGGATCTTCCATTCTAGGAAATGTGTGGGGCATGGTTCATCCATGGTGGGGCCCATCAGGTCAATGTTCTGGCTCATAGAGCCATGATCCCACTCATGCAAACTGAAGGGCTGACAACACTATATGTATCATTAGTGAGGATCATATAATTCCTTGACTTTGCAACATCCACCACTATATGGGTTTTGCTAACGTCCCCAAACCTTTATATGGCACACGGGTGACCTATCGTCGATCTGAACCATTCCTTCATTGATACAACTGGGAGCAAGCCATGGTGCAAGAATCATGCTGATAAGATGATCCTAACCCTTTGAATGGGGCGGATTTGTTACAACCTTCTGTTGTTTGTGAGCCATCAATCACATGGTTAGAATCATCGTCTCAAAGTGCTAGTTTAGAATCATAAGCAATACAAAGTGGGATCTATCTACTAGATGTTTTAAAATGATGATTAGACCTATTTTGCTTCTCCATTCAATCTTGATTGTCCATTTTGATGCTATTGATAGGAATTTTAGGATCACCTGATTGGACTGTCCATTTTCATGCTATTGATAGGAATTTTAGGATCACCCTGTTGGCATGATTTTTGCATCATGTCTTGTTCCTAGTTTTATGAATGAGTGAATGGTTTGGATTGACAATAGGTCACCCTGTGTGCCACTTAAAAGGTTTGGGGACATTGCTAACATCTCTATTAGTGGAGACATTAGCAAAACCCTACACATGCATCATCATCTAAGCCTTATACCAATTAATTGGGGTCAGCTACATGAATCCTTTTCCACCATTCCACTCAATCAGGGCTCCTAACTTCAGTTAATCCATAGGTCATAAAGTCTTTTCTTCCTACCTCAACCCACATCCTTTTGGGACTTCCCCATGTCCTTTCAAGCCTTCTACTTGTACGAACTTGCTCCTAACTGGCACAGTTCTTGGTCTCCCTTGTACATGACCAAGCCATCTATGTCTAGTTTCTCTCATCTTGTTATCTATTGGTGCTACTTCTAAGTTTCCTTGAATGCACTCATTTCTAATTGTATCCTTATCCTGCCACTCATCCATCTCAACATCCTCATTTCAGCTACACTCATCCTATGGACTGTTGTCCCCAACTGCCCAACATTTCCCATAAAGCATGGCTAGTCTTATAGCCATCCTATGAAATTTCCCTTGTAGCCATCATAAAGCTTGGCTGAAGGTCTCAAGTCCAACTGGATGGACCACAAGGTGTGGTCCACCTAGCAAATAACTTCTGACCTATTAAGTGTATGTGACAGCCAACCCTTCGAATAGGTTGGTCCCACCATGAGGATTACTTAGTGCAAAAATCAGCCCTACGTACTCATCAGATGGAACACTAGCCATTGTTAAATAACAAAATGTGTAGTCCACTCGATGAGTGTCAGATGGAATGCACCATTGAAATCTTCTTCTAGCCATTTCTTTTTGAAGATATAATAAATTTTTTGAAGACGATTAACCAAATATAAGTGTGGTCCACTCGATGAACAGATGTTGGGATGTTGCTGATTTTTTGCGCAAGGTGATCCTCATGATGGGGCCAACCAATTGGATGGGTTGGATTTTTTTTTTTTTAGCAATTAGAACAAATTTATTGCAAGACAGGCCGAAGCCAGAAAATAGGATGGGTTGGATGTTGCACACATATGAAAGGTTGGAAGTTATCTACTGGTTGGACTGTAACTTACAGTCCAACTGGTTGGACTTGAGACCTTATATATATGAGAATGGCTCAAGTCCAACAGGTTGGACCTTATGGTCCACCTTGTGGATAACTTCTAACTTGCTAAGTGCATGGGACATCCAACCTGTTCAATAGATTGGCCCCACCATGAGGACAGTTCATGCAAAAATCAGCTCCATCCATTGATAAGTAGACCACACATGTATTTTCCTATTTATCAATGGCTATACGCTTTTTTCTATGGTGTGGCTCACTTGATGATTTGATAGGGCTGATCTTTGCACTAGGTGATCCTCATGGTGGGGCCAACCTATTAGGAGGATTGGATATCACAAGCACTTAACAGGAAGTAATGCACTGGCTGGACTGTAAACTGTACTCAATTCTGGTTGGACTTGAGACCTGTGTGTGTGTGTGTGTGTGTGTGTGTGTGTGTGTGTGTGTGTGTGTGTGTGTGTTTCAATGACACATGGGGTAACCTGTCATCAATCTGAACTATTCATTCATTCATTCATACAACTAGGAGAAAGCCACGGCGGTGTAAAAGTCATGCCAATCGGTTGATCGTAAGTGCTCAATCAATAGCATGGAAAATGGACAGCCAAGATTGAGCAGAGAAAGAAAATAGCTCTGATCATCAGCTTGAAACATCTACTAGGCAGGTCCTAATTTGTATTGCCTATGACCCCAAAGTAGCACTTTTGTTTGATGATCCTAACTATGTGATCTATGGCTCGTAAACAACGGAAGGTTGTAACAAATTTGCCCCATCCAAAGGGTTAGGATCGTCTGATTGGCATGATTCTTGCACCATGGATTGCACTTAGTTGTGTTGAGTGAGTGAATGGTTTAGATCAACAATAGGTCATCCCTTATGCTGTTTAAAAGGTTTGGGGATGCTGCTAACGTCCCCACGAAGGCGGTAGACATTAGTAAAACCCACACACACATACATATTATAATTATATATAAATAAAATAAAACAAGTGCCATAACTCAAAAGTTGCAGATGCGGTTCACCATAACTAAAGTAACATTTCAAACAATCTATGGATGTACTCGGTCATTTCATAACCAAAACTTCATGAGGTATTTGTGTTGTTGAGGCAACAAGTGATATACTACTGAGGCCCTTTTGTAAATGCAGGAGAATAGGCTTGGAAGCCAATGAGGAGCTGAGGTCCATCTTCAAGAGGGACGTGCATCTCATTCTCCAGGTCAGAGTTGCTTGAATCAACAACTGAAAAATCAGCCATGCTTCTCCTCCGTCTATGGGTTATGCCATACACTGGTGAGTGCAATGTTGCTATTCTAAATCGCACTGTAGTTACAGCTCTCAGATCAACCACTAGTGTAATTTCATCACCTCCGAAGGAGAATGCATGCATTAGATATGTATACCATCTTCTGAGCTAACCAAGGATTGGAGTTCTTGATTTGTTAGTGGTTGTAATTGAGATGAAACCAAAGGAAAATGAATGAATCAGCGGGAAGGAATTCCAATAGACTATCCTTGTCTCGATTTTCTGCCATCTTCCCCTTCTAGCAAAGTATTCAGTAACAGTAACAGTGGCCGTAATTGCCAGCCTTATGACCGTTACGATGTGGACTGTAATAACGGTCAAAAGGTTTTTAAAGGAAGGAAATGCATCGGCCTTGTATTGGACCTTATGGGCCCGTATTGGCTCATTATGGACCCTTGTCACCCTGTAAGGGCCGTTTGGAGTGTGGGATTAGGTGGTATGGAATTGCATTTGGTCCAATGTAAATAATTTCAAGCGTTTGGAACTGATAGGAAGAATTGGATTAATCCAGTATCTTATTAACCAGTCCCAGCAGGAGATGCGGTGGGATTTCTGAAATCCACCTCCGAAGGAGAATGCACGCATTAGATATGTATACCATCTTCTGAGCTAACCAAGGATTGGAGTTCTTGATTTGTTAGTGGTTGTCATTGAGATGAAACCAAAGGAAAATGAATGAATCAGTGGGAAGGAATTCTCAATAGACTATCCTTGTCTCGATTTTCTGCCATTTTCCCCTTCTAGCAAAGTATTCAGTAGCAGTAATGTTCACTCCCAAGTGTAGGGTTGCGAAGTAGTAATAATTCGAAAAGACCGAGTATCATTCCCATAGAGATTTATGAATGGGTATTCACAGAATTTGTCTAAAATAACTAATAATTAAGATCCTATTAAGAACTAAAGCTGGAAAATAATGATTTGGGTTTAAATAGTGAATGTGTACGGTAATATCAATCTAAAAAGGCACTAGAGCGCCAAGGATCCACTTTTGATAAGTTTCAATGCATCAACACAATTAGGTCTCTCATAACTCAATCGGAATCGAATTCATATCTCTATCCGATCGAAATATAGAGCGGTTAAATCAACTATTATCTAAAACAGTTGCTTATTCATTGATTTAATTCTCACAATAATACTCAGGCCTTGGGCACACTCAATTGTGTAGGCCAAGCCTCCTTTCAATCTAGTTGAGATTCACAACCATAGCTTTCATCAAATCCTGTCACTAGACTTGATTACAACTAATGATTAGAACTCTAATTAAATCAAAATCAATCAGCAAACAGCTATTTCAGATTATAACAAAAGATAAGAACTTTAGTTGAATGAGTTCCCACATGAAAATCAGGCCATTGTACACAAGGTAATCAAAGGGTCTACCATGCCTGGAGTCGATGATAGATCAATGAACTACACAAGAATAAACAATGCTCAGAAGATAAGCTACTAAGTTTAGAATCACTAAGAATCACATGAGCCCAGAGTCATCAAGAGATCAAAGTAAACTAAACTAGTACTTGATTCAAACTCATATTAAACTAAAATTCTTCAATTAAAACATAAAAAGGAAACCTAGGTTGCATCAATCCATTAAAAAAAAATTAAAAACTTCACCTCTTAGCCCTAGCTAAGAGGTTTTAGTTCATCTCTAACATCCTTGAACTAAAAGTCTTAAAAACATAAAAAAACTACTAAAACTAGAAGAAAAACTAGGAAAACTTGAAGTAGAATCCGTCTCCTAAGCCTCCTTGATGATCCCCACGTCCTAGCATGCCCTGGTATGAAGAGGAGAAGCCCTATTTATAGATTGACGCGGAAGATTCCGGATTGCGCAAGGAAATACGCAATTGCGCAGAGAAAATCGGAGCTTCACACACAAGCTGTTACGCTGACGATCGGTCGCACGACCGGTCTGAGCCTATGGACGACCGGTCTCAAAACCTCGAAAACTGTCCAGAGAGTTTTGCATAAATTCCAACCCGCAACTTTAGTTCAAGGACCGGTCGCACGACCGGTCTGAGCTATAGACGACCGGTCGCACGACCGGTCGTGAATGGTCCAGTGGGGTTTACAGCAATGTGGCTTCTGTAGAGTAGTCAGACCGGTTGGACGACCGGTCCTGGCTATGGACGACCGGTCGAATGACCGGTCTTGAGTGTATTTCTCCTGTCTTCTTTTCTTCTCTCCTTTGCTTCTTTCTTCCACTCTTTCATGCTTAGTCTTATGATCTTCAATGCTTGTAAATAACATCTTTAAGTCTTCAATTGGTAAATCCTCTCTCTTATTCCTACAATCACAAATCCATGCATTAGATTAGTCTTTAAATCATGAAACCATGCATAATGAGTGATGAATTGGGGTTAGAATATGCACAATTAAGAGCTCAACAAGTAACAGTGGCCGTAATTGCTAGCGTTATGACCATTACGACGTGAACTGTAATAACGGTCAAAAGGTTTTTAAAGGAAGGAAATGCATCGGCCTTGTATTGGACCTTATGGGCCCGTATTGGCTCATTATGGACCCTTGTCACCCTGTAAGGGCCTGTTTGGAGTGTGGGATTAGGTGGTATGGAATTGCATTTGGTCCAATGTAAATAATTTCAAGCGTTTGGAACTGATAGGAAGGATTGGATTAATCCAGTATCTTATTAACCAGGTCCCAGCAGGAGATGCGGTGGGATTTCTGAAATCCACTGTATCTGTGGGCTCCACATTGATGAATGTGCTTTAACCACACTATCCATCCATATGCGTCCTTTACCTGTGAAAATCGAGTTGCATTTGCATAGAGGCAACCTACATCGGTTGTGAAATCTGGTCTGTTGATTACAATTCTGTGATCCATCAAATGTAAGTTTCACTTAATACAGTGTTTTCCTAAAAGAAGAATTTGATCTTAAACGTGGATTGGAGGGTCAAAATACCATGGTATTTTCATACATATAATCATGATGCAATAATGGTGTTAATTCCACCTAATGCAATTCCATATCATTTAATCCCGCATTCCAAACAGGCCTTTAACTGTCCTGTTATGGGCCCTTTTTTTTGTTTCCTTTTGAGAATGCTCTTACAGCTCTGTATCTCGTAATGGGTCCCATCTTTACTGCTTAGTAATGGCCAATATGGCCATTAGGTAAGTGTTTTTGCATACGATTCCTTCCAAGTGTATGGAGTGAGAAATGTGACTTCTACTCACATGCCCAGACCTATCGGTTCTCTATTAACCGGAACTCTGTTTTAGCAATTCAGAGCCACATAGAAATTGAGACACTCTGGCTACCTGCCATCTATTTTCGTTCATAGTATGTATGGGTTTTCTGTTGAAATGCTAACATAGAAACAATTTTGGGCAGTTGCAAATGGGACTTCACAGAGCCATTTTGAAAAGCTGTGGCTTCCTCAAATCATTGAGATCTTTGCTTCCGTGCATCTATATACTCTAGCTAAAACTATCTGGAGTGTCGAAGAGGTTTCCCATCAGTCTTCTTTTCTCGTGTTTCCAAGAATATCCTTGTAATAATATTGTGATTTTATGTTGCTTTGAAGGTAACGTATAATCTCTCGATTTTGAAACCTGAAAATTCACTTTGTGTATGTGCCGTTTCCGTCAGTTAGTTGGGATCAAACCCAAACCTCAAGGCTCATATAATATTAATTTCTGTTATTTTCTAATAACATAAAATCCATTGATTTGAATTTTCTTCTTTATTGTTCTTTAGATTGGGAAATGCTGTGTTATTTTAATACTAACTTTTTAAATGGAGTTGGTTGAAGTTTCTCCAATCATATTCAAAATAAAGTCATTATCACTTACAAGAATTACTCGAAGAAAGTTACAGATATAACATCTTTGCTTTCCTGACTGTGGATCTAATATATTCAGTGAAGAGATGGGACATGATCCACACACACATAAGAGTTTGAATACCCTACACATTTAATGATGCGGCATAGTCAATCTTTATTCCAGATAGTCCATTCTTTCATGTCATTGTAGGTAGAGCTGGACACAAACCAAGCCAGCTCGAAAGCTCGGCTCGGATTGGTTTGAAAAAGCTTGGTTTGGATTGGTTTGAATAGAAGTTCAAACCAAACCAAGCCTCGGGAGTCGAGCGCATTTAAAAAAACAAATCAAGCTCAAACCAAGGCAGTACTGGCTCAACACGGCGTGGATAATACATATATATGAATGCACACTGTTTCCTGTGGTTTGGTCCACTTGAACTTTGGATATGATTCAATTTTGGATCACTTCCTAAAATTATATGTAAAAAAGGATGGATGGTGCGGATAATACATATACATGACAGTGGGCCCACAAAGTTTACTCAGACTTGCGGAGGAGCACCTAACTGCCCTGTTATGAGAAACTCAACAAGGAAATTATCGATCACTACGAGTAACACAATGAAATTATCGATCACTACAAGTAACACTCTTTATCTTATCCTTGTCGGTGTTGATTTCTTAGTTAGTATAATATTACCTTTGCTTTGTAATTAAAATGAGTACCTTACGTTTGCTTCAATGTGTTTTTTTTATTTAAGTGTCCTTACCTTACCTCACTTTAAATGTAATAAATGGCTAGCAAGGACGTCCAAACCCCTGGTCCTAGTGTATCAGTTACCTCTCCTCTTGATGTGGAAGGAGAGGTCACAATAAGAAACAGTGTGACTGAAGATTTAGAACTACGAAGAAAAGATCGTCTGTATGGCTAGATTTTGCGGAAGTCACCATTCAGGGTATTGTGAAGATCAAATGTGTACATTGCAAAAGTTTATACTCAAAGAATCTAGATGGGGCAACAAGTCATTTAATCAAGCATATTAAGATTTGTAAAATGAAACCTAGGAACCCAGGGAAAGACCAACAAATACCTTCCTTTACCTCATTTGAAGGGGACGAATCTCAAGCTAACCTCTCTAACTACAAATTTGACAAAGAAAAATTAAAAGAGTGGTTAGCAAGACTTGTGATTGTTGAGGAGAAACCGTACAGGATAATAGAAAGCAAGGTTTTCATTAGATTATGCAAATTTCTTAATCCCAAATGTGAGAAAATTTCCCGTGCAACAGTAAAGAGGGAGTGCATAAAGATATATGAGTAAGAAAAAATGAAGTTGAAGACTCTTTTAGCATCAGTGTTGCGAATTAATTTGACATTGGATTTGTGGGCGGCTTCAAATCAAAGAAAGGATTATATGTCATTGACCACCCATTATGTTGATGCAAAATGAAAATTATGCAAGACAATTCTACACTCTGCCTCATTCCTCCTCCTCATAGTGGCATGAACATTTTTAATTGTATTTGCAATTGTCTTGTTGAGTGGGGTGTTGTAAATAAAGCTTCGGCAATAACCTTAAATAATGCTTCTGGAAATGGTAGTGTCGTTGCAATTCTACGAAAAACATTCGAGGCCGCTAGAAATTTATATTTTAGGGGAAAAATATTTCAAGTGAAGTGTTGTGCCTACATAATTAATTTAATTGTAGTGAAAGAGTTTAAAACAATTGATAGGATGATAGAGAATATTTGAGAGAGTGTTAAATTCGTTAGGGGGTCACCTTCAAGTTTGAGTATATGGAATGAAACAATCTAATGGTTGAATTTGAAATCATAGAAGGCGTTAAAGTTAGATGTATGTACATGTTAAAATTCAACTTATGAAATGTTGGATTCGGCTTTAGAGTTGCATCAATGCATTCCCTCACTTTGTGGATTGTGATAGAAGTTATGTTTGGATACCTTCTGAAGATGATTGGAAAATGGCTAGAGAAGTACATAAGTTTATTAAAATCTTTTATCAATGTACCAAGAGTTTTTCAGGAAATAAGTATCCTACGACAAATATGTTCCTTCCAGAAGTTTGAAAGATGAAAAATACTTTACAAAAATGAGTTAATGAAGGTCTAGATTTTCTCTAAATCATGACATCTAGAATTAAATTAAAATTTGATAAGTATTGAGCTAATTGCGTGTTATTAATGGCCATTGCGGCTGTTCTTGATCCTCGGTACAAGAAGAAAATGATTAAATTCTGTTTTGTCTAGATTTATCCCACAGATAAGGTTCAAAAGGTCTCTTTGGTTCATGATTCACTAATTAATGAGTTATTCGATTTTTATGTTGGTATTGTGGTTGAAACACAGAACAAAGAAGCTCCTCCTCAAATTGGGCATAGTGCATCAGTAGAAAATGATTCTGATCAAGATGTTAATGATGTTAATTTCATATTGTTCTTACAAAATGGGAAAGTAATGGAATAGACATATGAATCGGAATTAAACTTGTATCTTAAGGAGCCACATGTATTGAACTCTAATTTAAATTTTGATGTTCTGAGATGGTTAAGGCTAAAACAAAGTGAGGAGTTATACCCAACATTAACAATGATGGTACGTTATATATTGTCAATTCCAATATCAATTGTGGCATCAGAAGTTGCTTCCAGCACAAGGAATAGGGTCGTGAGCAAGTCTCGTAGCTCGCTCACATTAAAAACAATTGAGGCCAGGATTGGTTGCATTTGGTTTGGAGAGGTAGTAGTTATGATTTTGTGGAAGATAATGAGGATGAGCATGAGGGTTAAGGTGAGACTGCGTCTACATGAAGGTCTCTCTTTTACCTGCATTGAGATATTCCTTCAATGTAATTATATTACTTACGTCATGGCCTTCTATGGTTGGGAACTTTGAGACTCATATATACTCATGTTTTAAGTTGTTACTTTTTGTTCATTGATATTGTTCTATGAAGGATATTAAACTTTATGCTATTTTTTAGTGTTGTTATTTTTGTAAATTAGTCTTTTTTAATATTATTTTGTAGTGTTATCTTTGTATAAAAAAGAAGTTCATATTATGTTCATTGTTTATTTAATAATAAGAAAAAAAATGAGATGACCCTTGTTCGAACTTGGCTCAGGTTCAGCTTGACCCGGCTCGGATATTTAGACCAAACAAAACTAAGCTCAAGCTCATATAATCTGGACCAATCCAAGCTCAAACAGTAGGGATAGGCTCGAAGCTCGGCTCATGTACTGCTCTAACTGTAGGTGCACCGTGCCGTGAAGCCGAACTAATTAGGCAGCCATCTGATCATTACAACAATAAAAAAATGTGTGCTCGAGATTAGGTCCACCTGTCATTTTGAAACACCTATTTGATGGCCCCACCATGGATTGCCTGTGATTAGGGGTTTAACTTGGGTGCATTGGGGCTGGTCAACGGTCTACCCAAGTCCCACCCGACGTTCGAGGACTCAACCTGGGACCCCACCCGACCAAAATTCCTCTATACAGTTAGTATGTAATGCCCACCATTGGTTTTGTGAAGGTCCCACAGTAGTGTGTATATTAAATCCAATCCCTTCATCTAACTTGCTTCATCAGGATGAAAGCATTATCCAAAATGTGCACCATTCAAAAATCAGTTGGGCCATAACACGTGAATATAGAGGTTTAGGTACAATTCCCTATGTGCTGGACAGCCTGAGCATTGAAACCGCCTGATCTTTGGGGTTGAGAGTTAAAAGAGGGTATTGTACCTGATGGACGGTGTGGATCTATTGCATGTGTAAAGTTGTTTCACTAATGGAAACGTTAGTCACGTTTCTGCGTGCCTCCTTGTCGTCACGGAGGAGTTTCCAAATCATGGCATCTAGATGGTAAATAAACACTATGGAAACATGAAGGTGAGTCCTAAGAAGTTTTTAATGGTAGAATGGTTAATCACCACTGTTTCTTATGGTATGGTCCACCTGATAATTTTCTCTACTTCATTTTTGGGATAATGCCCTAAGATAATCCTGGAAAAAATGGATGGACAGAGTGGATACATAATACTTACATCCACTCCGAGAAGCCTAGCAGTGGAAGGTTCATCGGGGCGCACCATGATATCGGTGTGACATCCGCTCCATCCATCAGTTTCAGCATCTCACCATTAGTTTAATAGCCTAAAAACTGAGAACTATTCAAATTCAAATGGGCCACACCCCATGAAATAGTAGGGATGAAAATGTTAGTGCACTTTTTTGTGGCATACTATTGCATCTTGTTTGTTAATCACTTAGGTAAGTGAGTCTAGTGTCGATTGAGCTTAATAAAGACGAAGACTGAAGACTAAAGACAGACCAGCTGCATCAAGGAAGAAGAAATAGGTAAATGAGATGCATTGATGTGCCTTAACCTTGAACCTACCCAAAACCTTAACCTCTAGATGACCGTGACCATTAGGATACCCTTAGTCCTCTTAGATTGGTCCTAGGTGTTCCAAAAGATCACCTAAAGAATGGTCAAGAGGTTGCATGATCAGCTGCAAAACATAAGAGAATCATGCAGCAAAAATGCATGCCAGACCGGTTGTCTGACCAATCGCCCAATCGGTCAGGCAAAAGGCCCGATTTGGACAGCGAGCTAACCTAAAAATGTTGTGCTCCCTGCCTTAATTCGATCAGTCATCTGACCGGTCCGCGACCAACAGAAATGGGACAGCAAGCTTTTTGTGTCCAAGCCTTAATTCAACCGGTCGAGGACCCCATCCAACTGGTCGGTTGACTGGTCGAAGAGAGTCATTTTATAGCTGTTGGGGCTTTATTTGTTTAAAGGCTTGGCTCATTTTTAGGGGCAAGTAGAAAGATTTTGAGAGGATTGAAGTCATCATTGTTGAAGATCCTTTGAGGCTCATTCCTAACCATTGTAAGGCATCTTTCTTATGGTTTTACATAAGAATGGAGCATTCCAAGCTCATGAAGAAGATGACCTTCACCCCCTCTTAATTTCTAGAGTTTGGATCTTTCTTGATAGTCAAATCATTATCCAAAGTTTTGAGATGAGATCGTTGTAGGTGAACAACTCTAGGCAATCCATTCCTATTAGTTGTAGAGTTCTCAAATCTACCCTCTTATCACCTTGGGTATTTCAAAGGCATTACAAGCAAGGTGATTGATCAAGTATAACTGAGGCATTGACGACGCAACGGCAACACGATCGGAGGAGCAAGAGAAGCTGATTGAAGCACGGGAGAACGAAGATCAAGCAACTCAAATCGACGCTGAACAAGGGGCTCATCCAACAAGTAAGGTTGTCATTTATTGAGAGTCCACCCACTCAATTCTCTATAGGAGTTGAGTGTAGAGTTTGTTTGTCAAACTCCATTTATGGTCGTTTGTAGATCCTTGGCACGTTTGTCGGGCCTGAAATATCCAGGACGTTTGCCGTTCCTTGGCACGTTCTTCGGGCCTAAATTAATCTCCAAGGGAGAGTCTCCGACACGAGAGTGAACGTGCGTCAGGTTGAGAGTTAGCCTTGTCCAAAAACTCCGTTTATAGTTGAAAGGTGAACCGGTAAAACCTTCATGTAAAGGTTGAGATGTGAACCTCATTTAAAACCTTCGATAGTGAATGCCGATGTGCTCCATGGGGTTGAATACTTGAAACGGGAGTGGAGAAGATCCAAAGTCGAACCACTATACATGCTTGTGTTTGTGTTTAACACATTGTTATCTTAACTTTGCATGTTTAATTGTTTAAATTATGAAAGCTTGATAAGAATGTATGCTAGACATTAGATAGACACATCCACACACAAAATGTACTTTCACTAGTAGTGTAAACTTGAGCTCATTAATCCATTCTCATAAGTCTACATAGGTTGTATAGATTAGGAGCTTGATTAGTTAAATCATTTGATTATCTATGCATGACTAAGTAGTTTATTACTTAAACCATATACTAGTCTTGTGATTGGACCCACTTAGGCTTGGAAGTCGAAGTGTTCTTACAATTAGTTTAATTTGTTAAAACTGTTAAGTAGGCGATTTTTTTTAAAAAAAAAAGGTCCTAATCACCCCCCTCTAGAACTTAGCCATAATACTAGTTGCTCTATAAGCTTCCGCACGCATACGCCTATACAAGTGTATTGATCCAAAATGTGTAATTTCATAAAACACCTGCCACTGAACCTTCCTAGGGCCACCGTGATGTTTTAGATGCCATCCAATCCAAACTGTTCACAAGGTTATTACCACTGGAAAGAACGTAAAATACGATTCTCAGCTGGATCCTAAACTTCTGTGGGCCCCACCAAGGTTTCAGTGGTATCAATTCAATTGCAAACGTTTCCTGTGGTGTGGCCCACTTTAGTTTTGGATTCTGCCTCATTTTGAGGTTTGTGTCGTGATATAATGATATCGAAAAGCAGATGGATGGGTGGCGTCACTGGATATCACAGTAGGCCTCACAAAGCTTCCCCTACAATAAGTGAGCCCCACATGATGGATGACCCACATCAAAGTGTGATATCGCATGATGGACGGCCCACATCAAGGTGGGGCACACATAATGAATAATCCACGTCAAAAGTCGGTCCCTAATGATGAATGGCTCACATCCAAGGCGGGCCTTGCATGATAGACAACCTACTTCGAAGGTAGGGCTCACACAATGAACACGTACGTCAAATGTGGGATCCACAGTAAACATTGAAGGGCTCCCCATGAAGGATAATTAACATTGATGGTGGCCCCCACATGATGAATGGCCTACATCAAGGTGGGCCCCATAAAATGGATTTTCTGCATCACAGGTCGGCTCAGGCCCTGTATGCTGGGCAGCCCACTTGGTTGTGCTGATGGACAATTCACATCAAAGGTGGGCTCCACATGATGTACAATTTACATCCATTGTCCGACATCATGGGCGGCCCACATCCAAGAAGCATAAAGGTGCGTGCTTGTTAGAGAGGTAGTTATTGCAATCTTTTTAAAATGACAACTAAAAAAAAAAATACTATCATTTGAGTATTTTACCAAACATGCTTATTCAAATGAGAGTTTTTTTTTTTTTTAATTTAAAAAAAATAATTTTACCAAACCAACTGATTGAAAAACAAGAACTAGAACAAAAAATCTTAGTTCTCTAACTCTTCTTGATTAGATAAGAGATGCAAGGTCTGTGCATGTGTACATCCTCTATATCTTCTCCAACATCATTTTCAACTTTCCTGTTTTAGACGGAGTGAATGTAACCTCGTTGAACCTCGTTTCAACACTGAGGTCTTGGTTTCGACTCCCAAGTGGGGTGGGGGTGTGTGTGCTAACAGTAGGGTGTGTGTAACAAAAAAAACCTTTCCTTTTACTTAGGTTAAAAGTGGCCCATTTGAGTTCAAGTAAAAATGACCCATTTGAGTTCTAGACAAGCTTGGTTGTGCATGCAAATATAAAATGCTTGATACACTCTCTTTTTTTTTTTTTTTTTTTTTTTTTTAATACACCCACCCACCCCTGTTCGTCATATCACAATGTTAGCCGCCCCCTCCATGGGAATCGATACCATGACCTCAATGTTAAAACGAGGCTATCTTCACTCAGTCTGCCACTTTCCAAATGCTTGATGTACCTTACCTTTCCATAAGGTTGGAAAGAATGCTTATGCCCGTTTGGCACCATGGATTTAAGAAGAAGTGAGGAGAAACCACTTGCTTTATACTGTTTGGCAGACCTGGATTTCAGAGGAATCCATGAGAACTCAAAAGGGCACTTTAGCTCCTTTTCAAATCCTCTCAAAAAGGTGGGATTTGAGGAGAAATCCTCCCCAATGAGGAACCCCAGGTGATGTGTCCCAAACTATGGGACCCAACGTGGTGTATATTTTCTATCCAACTTATTGATAAGGTCATAAAGACCTGGATGAAGGGACCACACAAATATCAGTTTAATCCAAAACTTTTGTGCATCATAAAAGGTCTTACTCTCCACTTTTTCTTGTTTTATGGTCCGCTTAAGATGTCGATCTGCTTTATTTTTTGGATACTGGCATAAAGTGATTTGTAAAAATGAATGGACGACATGAATTTAAAAATCAAGGCTGATACGGTGGGCATTAATATTACCGTCCATTCCCTCATGTCTGATTTCTCTCCAAATTTTGGCTGCCAAACAGAAAATCTGGAATTGATGAGAATTCATATCATGGAATCCACTTCTCATCACTTCCTCTCAAATCAATGGTGTCAAACAAGCCCTTAGACATTCTACTTTCATTTCTCTTTAGTTGGGCCACAAAGTTCAAAGTTTTCTAGCCATTTATCTGTTTCAATATATATACACTGTGCCTCACTTGATGTGTGAAATGGCCTAATTTTATACTGGAGATTTAAATAGTGCAGATCATCTTATGGACAGCTCAGATCTCACGTTTGTCAAGTGTGGGATTAGCAAACCTGAGTAGAGTGGATGTGAAATTAGGATGTTGGCAGCATAGATGGTTGACAGAAAGGCAATCATAGATTGTGGATGCGGGCATATATACAATAAATCAGCCCTTAATTCGATTGAATATGTCTATTTTCCAAAATTGATTGAATAAATATAACTTTTGATTAAGGGACAATTATTTATTCAATTTGGACCCTTAATTAATCATTTTTCATTTTGACCCTGGACCGAATAAAGTTTTAAAAAGCAAACAAGCTATAGATTTTTGTTTGTACCAAAATTATGTTGGTTTAAAAATAACAAACGGCCGGAATCTTTTAACCGAATTTTAAGACACTGTTATTTGACATCGAATCATGATTACAAGAATAACCAACCATATATGTTCTTAAGATTATATGATCCATTCCCACAAAATTGAATATAGAAGTGAATCAAGAAGAACCCAAAATCGAAATCAAATACAGGAATTATCTTCAAAGAAAAGCCAAAATCAAATACCTCAATGGTCTCAAACAATTGTTTTCCATCAATTGGGGCCCATAGTCCACCGTCTTACATGATTAAGAGAATTTAAAAAAAAATGCGCATAATACATATCCAAGATTACACGGTCCATTCCTAAAATCAAATACATAAAAAAATCTCCAAAGATAAGCCCAAAATCAAAGCATTAGAAACTTTCAATTTCGGTAATTTTTGGAGCATCCACCATCGTTGTAACGCCCTGGATTTTTTGAAATTTATTTGAAAAAATTTTAAATAAATTATTTTGATTAAATACTGTACATTAACTTTGATTTGCGAATAGAGGGACATTCATATGAGATCTGATAGGGTACCCTTTACAAAAGAGTCGTTGATCTAGGAATGTAGTTGGAAACCCTTATCCTAGAATTTGATTGATTGTCTGAAGTGTATAGATATGAAATCTTGAGTACCCAAAATGTGAATGACTCACATTAACCTAGACCATTGATTTCTAAATCACATGGTTCCCATAATCCGTTTGACTTGAAATTTTATACCATTCCTATTCACCATAAATAACCATACATGTCAAATTTCAGCCCTTAAATCATAGTAGAAGTGGTCCAATTGTCAAATCATCCCCTTAACCCTTGATTTTCATGTCCATCGAGTGAGGAAAGTGAATGTAGTCGTAGTCGAATATTCTCCTTTATGTAAGTGACTTGGATTGTCCTTATCATGGACCAATAGTTTAATTTGAGTGCCCACTTGATAAACCTCTTTCTTAAGCGCCAAGTTATATAATTTTAATAAATAACTTACAAATTCCTTTTAAATTTGGATCTTTCAATTAACCCACTTCCCACTGTCAATCTCTTCTCAAATTTGGACAACTCATTATCCTCATATAACTATGAGTTTACATAAAATTTGAACCCTGATCTATAATCCTACACCGTTGAACCACAAAGCCAGCCCCTTCCTTTTCCACTAAAAGTTGAAATTTCTGATCTAGGCATTTCCCACCATCAATTAACCACCAAATTTTATCCAATCATTTGCCTATCATGACTACACATTTTCTCCAAATTTGGAACTTGATCATCAAGCATGGACCGTTAATTAAGATCGACCCTGTTTTGCCACTCGCTAGACCATTTTTCAAGATCGGCCAATCTAGATTTTAGATCACCATAAAAATTATATATTTCGACTCTACTCTTCATGCCCAACGTAGTGAACGAATTAGAATTCTTTAAAGATCAACCCTTTAATCATTTTTTAACAAATCTCAATGATATTAGGAGGTGTGCGCACATCCCCTCTCATAATTCTCTTCCTACATCACACGTAAAATCCCTTCTTCTAACCCTAGCCTCCATGTGTAAGAGAAAGAGAGGTGTGAGAGAGAAAGAGAGGAGAGAGAGGATGCCAAGCCCTTCCTACTTCTTCTTCTTCCTTCCCCATCCACAAGATCATAACTCGAGTGCATCACCATGGGTAGTGTAGATGACGCTCCTCCCCTATTCTTCAACCTATAATTTCTATTAGATAAAGGTGAGGATTTTCCATTTAAGCCAACATGGATAAAAGTGTAATTTTCTAGATTTTATTTATTGTTAATTTCTTAAGCTTGAATGTATGATCCATATTAGACCATGATTAATGTTAGATTTATGTTAAAATAATATTATATGATTGTAGACACCCCACCTTCGGCTACGCTGTTGGTAGAGATAGCTGGATGAATGGAGAACCATATCCCCAAATCCCAAGTCCAAACTCAGGCAAACTCACCCTTGTAAGCCCCAATCCATAGCCCAACTCAAGCCTGAACCCAGTCAATCCACCCCTAAACATCAGCCTGAAAAACCCCCCATAAGAAAAATCAGTCAAAAAATCCTAAAAAAGTCAAACTCACTGAGTCAACCCGCTGAGTCAACCGTCGAGTCAAAACACCGAGTCAACTCGCCGAGTCAAATCGCCGAGTTGACCCGCTGAGTCAACTCACCGAGTCAACCCACCGAGTCAAAACAGCAGCCCTGAGAAATGACCGTACCACGCGCTGGAAACCGAGGAGCGTCTGTACGGGGGCCGCCCAAAATTATTTACGCAATCTGCCACTTCCCACTGCTATAAATACCCCTAGCCTCTTCCCATTTCAGCATCAATCCCTCCGAAGCCATCCAGCCCGAGTGCGATCTGTCCCTCTACCCCTTAGCCCATTCCTCCACCAAGGAGAGCCCGAGTGAGGAGATCCTAGCCCTGGTCTAGCTCAGCCTGACCACTGGTCCAAGTCTCCCAAGCCATTCAAGTCTTGATCCAGCCACTCGAAGCCAATCCTTGCGACACCTCCGTCCATCCAGCTACTCTTTTTCCAGCATCATCTCATTTGCATCTAGCATAAGTGCAACATTTACTTTTCTTCCAACCCCCCTGCTTCACTGGAAGCACTTTGATTATTCAAATACACAGCATGCATCTCGCATAAAGCACCTGTCAGTTCGAGCGTATGCTCTGGGCTTGCCTGTTAGTGGAACCTGCCCATCAGAAACTCTTACTGTTCAGACCCGCATTCATGTACATATCACTACAAGACTTTGATCATTTAAACACATAGCATGCATTCCGCATAAAGCACCTGTCAGTTCGAGCGTATGCTCTGGGCTTGCCTGTTAGTGGAACCTGCCCATCAGAAACTCTTACTGTTCAGACCTACATTCATGTATCATGTCATCTATGAGAATGTACGAAGATTAAAACAGACTTTCAAGTGTTAGTTCGATTCTGTGAAGTAGAGACCGTACTTCGGTATGGGCAGTGTGTGGGGTGCTTAACCTCTTCCCACCCTGTGACCGTGATCCCTTACCTCGAATCTCTGGCCGCAGATCAATAGAAGTCATTTTAGAGGAAGGAATCTTCGGATCCCCTTCTCTAATGTTTCTACGGGGTCTAGCCGACTGTAGATTTGAAGTAACTGGCTAGTGGCGACTCTGGTCTTATATAAACTCATTTAAACACATCCAGCTTAACACAACAACCAAACAAAGCCCTCGAGAACGAGGCAAGCCAATGGCACAAACGGCGATTCGCACTCACGCATCCTCTCCTTCTTCTTCCGAAAGGAAAGGGACGAGAACGTCGTGTGGGAGCGCGGAACGGCGAGGGTCCACAGAATGGCGACTCCGCTGGGGAAGAGCTAGTCCCACTAGTCGTGATCCGACTTGAAAAACAGAATCCTTCCCATACTTGAAAGTCATTAGTTCTCATACAATCTCATCTGCATAGCATTCTACCCAAAACCCAAAAAAAACAGAAAACCCTAAAACCCCTAAAGAACAGAGTATAGTCCTCACCATTGCGCCTCCTCGGGCTCAACGTGTTCGGAAACAACTTCCCTTCCGCAGCATAATCCGCACTCGGGCGCAGCAAGCCATGTCCGACCACGAAGAAGAAACTCATCTCTTCCCTGCTCTTGAGATGACCGAAGCGTAACCTCAAGCGCAACAGCCAATTGAGGATACACCAATCATGCAAGAATTGGCACAAGGAATGAGAGCAATGCAAGAAATGCTCTTGCAATTCATGCAAGCACAAGCCACCGCAGCAGCCAACAATCAGGTTGGCCCAGTTCAACAATCTCAGTAGCCATGCCGGGTCCCTCCGGCCTCCAGTTTAAATCAAGCACAACCATCGGAGTCTGCCCAAGATTACCGACAGCAGCCATCTCAGCCCTTCACTATGGGGCATCCTCCTCAATACCTTCCCGCGACGACAAGGCCGTCTCAGAGCACTCCCGTCGCAGGAACTTCCAGTCAGCTTCCAGTCAATCTTACAAACAACAGTCTCAGTAGATCTCAGTATGTCCCCGCCGATGGGACCCTTTTTCAATTTCTGCACATCCCCGCCGATGGGATTTCAATTCAATTTCTAGCAACAGGGACAGCACTGGTGAATGCCCACAATGGGGTCAGTGTCAAGCCCACATCAATCAGCGGATAGTGCCGAATACCCAACAAGGGGGTCACTTCTCAGCATCTCAGCCTCCTGCAAACAGGAGCACTTTTCAATTCCAGCACATCCCCGCCGATGGGATTCCAGTTAATTTCCAGCAATCTTCAATTCAGCAAACTCCAGTTAATTTCCAGCAATCTTCAATTCAGCAGTCTCCAGTTAATTTCCAGCAAGTTCCAGTTCAACCTTCAGTACAATTCCCAGTTCAGTTACAATCCTCTCAAGCACAAGTTCATCAGAATCCAGTTCAGTCATCAAATCAACTTCAGCAACCCGCGGTTGCTTTTCAGCAAGTACATAAGGTCGAAGACATCGACCACTATGCCGAAGAAGAACGTGCTTACTCTAAGAGGCACCAGTCGCTCGAACGGATCACTCAGGACTGGATGAGTTGCGGGAGCAGTTCCAGATCTTGCTAAATCAGCTTTAGTGACAACAAGGAATCGACCTACCTTCGACCAAGTTCAGAGACTTGTGTCCTTTCCCAGATGCTCAAGTACCTCAAAACTTTAAGGTACTAAAATTCAAAAGATACGATGGCAGCAGTTGTCCCACAGCACATCTCAAGGCTTTCTGTGGAGAGCTGAGTGCAATCTCAGGAAATGAAGGGGCCCTCATTCGTTTGTTCCAAAAATCTCTGAAGGGCGATGCCCTAGATTGGTACACCTCATTGGACTGCCACCGCATCAAGACGTGGGAACAGTTTTCCCAGGCTTTCATCGACAGATTCGCATACAACCTCAACATGGCACCCAGAAGAGCTAACCTCGCGGCTCTCAGGCAAAGGAGTGATGAAACACTATCAGCTTATGTGGGACGTTGGCGAGCTATGGCAGCCAGAATGCGGACACCTATCGACGACGAAGAACAAATTTCCATGATTGTTCATTCAACATATCCCGGCATATCTGGATATCTCGTCTCGCATCCATATGCGAATTTCTCACAGTTGATCCGTGCTGGAGAGCAAGTCGAAGCAGGAATCCGTGCCGGGACAATCTCCCCATGGCCTCACCAAGCCACTCCAGTTAAAAGCAACAGAGTGGAGGGAAGACCCATCGGATATGGGAACGGAAACCGCAGCGGTTCTCCTCCCCCCCCGACAAAGGTAAACAACATCAGCACCACTGCTCAGGGTAATCAATAAGCTCCCCCACAGGGACATCAACAGCATCAGCAGAATCAGGTTCAGCACCAACCTCAGAGGTATCAACCACGACCAAATCTGCAACCACAGCCACAACCACCTCGACAGCAGCAGCAGTTCAGAGGAAATGGTCATTACCCATACCAGAATAGGCAGAATTACAGGGAGCTTAGGAAGTTCACTCCACTTACTCAGCCACTTAGTCAAGTCATGACTTTGCTGGTACAAAAACAGTTACTCTGATGACACCTAGGCCTCCTCCTCATCCTCTGCCTCCAAACTACCGAGAAAATGCGTACTGTGCCTACCATCAAGGGCGTGGCCACACCACCGATCGATGCTTTACTTTGAAGAATGCCATACAAGATCTGATCGACGACCGAAAGATCGTCATTTCGGTCCCTGGAACTCCTGCAGCAGCTCCCACCAACATTCTTCAGAATCCTCTGCCTCAACATCAGACGGACCCCAGTTCGTCTCGAGGCCCCACCGTCAACAGCATAGAAGAAGGAGAATGCCTTGATCGCTTCTTCTCCCCCATCCAATCCATTCATGCCTACACTTATGGGCCGACAAATCCTCCTCCGATCTTGCAAGGAGCAAGTCCCTTTCTTCCTTCAGTCTCCGAGACAGTAGTACTCGATGGAACACTTCCATATGATGTGCCAGTTGTTCAAGGGGCATCTTACGGCCCTTCATGTTGGGAACCAGTCGTCCTAGAAGGAGCACAGTCATACATCGAGCCCGTATACAAACCTGTCATCTTGCAAGGGGCCACTCCAGTTCAAGAACAATCCAATCCGCAATGGAGGGATTATACTCATCAACAGCAAGAGCCCATTGTTTTGGAAGGAGCTCCTCCAATCGAGCCAGTCATATTGCAAGGGGCAAACCCTGGAGGCGTGTCAATCACACTACGGCAGCTGGGACGAACAGAGAGACCCCCTGCCATATCAAGAGGACTAGTATTCATTCCATGGGAGCCTCCTGCTCCAGGAACAGTCAAGCTAGGACCACGACCTTATGTGGTCTATGAAGACAAGCCTCGATATTTTCCCTTCAGCACAGGCAACAATGTAGTCCTCAAGGCAAAAGCTCCATACGAGGAAGATCTGATACCCACACCAGTACCATTGCAAGAACCGGTGGTCCTAGAAGGCAAAGGGGAGGAAAATTATAAAGAAGTCCGATGGCACTATCTAGAATGTGTGGAAGTAGGGAATATGAATCCCAATGGGCGTTGCATTCGAAGAGATAATCAGAACAGAGGAGATCCCAAAGGCGCTCTCTCAGGCCTCGGCAACAAAAATGAAGCCGCATACGATGTGGCGACTCAGCTCAAGTCAATCCCTGCTCAAATCTCAGTATGGGAGCTACTCTGCACATCTCGCATACACCGAGAAATGTTTGCCAAAACCTTGAGCGATGCTCACGTCTCCTCCGATACGGCACTAGAGATGATAGCATTGATGATTGGACAACTCCTGGCTCCACGCGCCATCACCTTCACCGATAATGAGTTGCCACCGGAAGGACACGACCATGGGCGATCCCTTAACATAGCCTTACGATACAAAGACCTCTGTGTCCCACTGGTCCTTATCAATAATGGCTCCAGCTTAAATGTCTGCCCGCTCAAGACTACGGAACGTCTGGGAATCAGTCCTTCTTCATTCCAACCCATCACCATATGCGTCAGAGCATTCGACAACACCCGCCGATCAGTGGAAGGGGAGGTTGACATAGAGGTACAGATAGGTCCTGAAATCTCCACTATCACATTCCAAATACTGGATATATCAGCCTCTTTCAACATGTTGCTCGGACGACCTTGGCTGCACAAGGTGGGGGCTGTGCCATCAACCTTGCATCAACGGGTGAAGTACATCTGTGGAAATCAAGTGATCTCTATCCATGCAGAAAAGGAGCTCATCATTCCTTCCAATGCTGCTGCCACTGAACCAGACATCCCTGTCATCGATATCCAGCATTCTGAAGACATCCCGTTTCATAGTTTCGAATTCGAGACTGTGAACTCTATCGCCAATCCGGAACGGATAAGGGTGGACCGTGTCTGTTCACCGGCAGAACGTCTGAGCCTCAAATACCGAATGAAGAATCATTTCAAGTCCAGAAAGGTACCGCTAGTATATAACCAACGCAAATGGGGACTCGGATACAGGGCAATCTTCATGGACAAAAGAAGGAAGAAATTTCGATGCTCACCCATCCAATTCGTCAAGCCAGGAGAACCTTACAAAGACCCCGGAAGGAATCAACCGACTGCACTACACAAAGGTCTCCCGATGAGCCTACTTTGGGCCACGTGGCCCCCCATTCGATGGGATCAGATTCTCGAACCGTCTAAGCCTCCAGAAGAAGAAGGAAATGATGAAGATGAAGAAGGAAGTCAAATACAGCAGCTTCAGGACCAGGTTACTCTGACACCTGCTCCCAACCAGGGGCACAACCTGCCCGCTTCAATTCCAGCCAGTCAGGGGCACAACTTGCCCATCTCAGCATCAATCAGCAAGGGGCACGACTCGCCCATATCAACATCAACAATCATCAGCCAAGGGCAGAAGCAGCCCATCCATTGGACCAAGAAAGGGAAATGGCCAGCCCTGGATTGGTCCGATGTCCAGATTCCGAACTTGTGTCTAGCCGCAGAACCAGACGAACTGCAATGCGAGGTAAGTGATCCGAGATGGACTGAGTACGACTCAGATCTTGAACCCGACCAGCGAGAAGTCATGGTCATTGGGCCAGACTGTGATTCTTCGCCCGAATCATCAACCCCCACCTCTTCAGGGGAGGAAGTGTGGGGTCCTGAATGGTCATTCATTCCCCTAACTCTTGAATCAGCTAAAGAGCCATCTGAGGGCTCTGGCTTCTAAAAAAAACGCCTGTTTAAGCAGCGATCGGAACTTTGGGACAAGTTGGGCTCAACCATGGTCTGCAATGCCCACTTGTTCAAAGTCCCATGAATTTCGAAAATCCAAAAAAATCAAAAACTTTCAAAAGCCAAAAACATCTAGCATTTCCATTTCAGAAAAATCTCAAAAACCAAAAAACATTTCTTTTCCTGCATTCAATAATGTGCCAAGTTCGTCTAAAGAGTCACATGAGTTTGAAGTCGAATCATATGATTTTGACATCGAATTAGACTTCGAGCTCATAGGTCTGGACGAAGCTCGGGATGAGGAAGATGATGACCCGGCTCCCGAACTAGAAGATCTCCTCAAAAAGTTCGAATCTAAAGCCAATGTTGTAGCCGATGATTTCGAGATAGTAAACTTGGGGACACCTGAGATCCCTAGGGAAGTACGCATTGGAAAATCGTTACCACCTGAAATGAAGCGGAAAATGATAGAGTTCCTAGCTCCAAGACTGTCCAACTTCGCGTTCTCATATGAAGACATGCCGGGGCTCGATGAAGAGCTCGTTGTACACCATCTGCCAACCAAGGCAGATATGAAGCCAGTGAAGCAGAAACTTCGAAGAATGAAGCCAGAATGGGCTCTGAAAGTCCGAGATGAAGTCATCAAGCAGTACAATGCGGGATTCTTGGTAGTCTCCAACTACCCTGAATGGCTCGCCAACATTGTACCAGTACCAAAGAAGGATGGCAAGGTTCGAATGTGCATCGACTTCCGAGATCTCAACAAAACCAGTCCTAAAGATGACTTCCCTTTGCCACATATCGACACTCTGGTCGATAACACTGCTGGATATAAGATCTTCTCATTCATGGACGAGTTCTCAGGTTACAATCAAATCAAGATGGCCATTGAAGATCTCAAAAAGACGTCGTTTATCACTCCCTGGGGAACCTTCTGTTACAGGGTAATGCCGTTCGGTCTGAAGAACGTAGGAGCAACATATCAGCAAGCAATGACAGCACTATTCCACGACATGATGAACCAAGAGCTTGAAATATATGTGGATGATATGATCGTCAAATCAAGCACAATTGAAGGACACTTTGAAGATCTGAAGAAGTTATTCAACAGATTGGAAAAGTACAAGCTCCGCCTCAACCCTCAGAAATGTGTCTTCGGTGCAATGGGAGGTAAGCTCCTCGGCTTTATGGTGAGCGAAGATGGCATCAGGGTCGACGAGACCAAAACCAAAGCAATCATCGAGATGCCCCCTCCTAAAACAGAAAAAGAAATTCGTGGCTTCCTCGGCAGAATTCAATACATCAGTCGCTTCATCGCACAGCTCACACCTATTTGTGAGCCCATTTCAAGCTCCTTCGGAAGAACGTTCCAAAAGAATGGAATGATGATTGCCAAGTCGCCTTCGACCGCATCAAGAAATATCTCATGAATCCTCCAGTTCTAGTGCCACCCACTCCCAGACGACCACTATTGTTATACATCTCAGTAGCAGCAGAAGCCATTGGGTGTGTCCTCGGCCAGCACGACGAGACCGGGAAGAAGGAACAAGCAATATACTATTTGAGCCGAAAGTTCACCGACTACGAGACCAGGTATTCCCCGATCGAGAAGACTTGCCTCGCCCTAGTCTGGGCAACTCAGCGACTCCGTCAATACATGATTGCATTCCCTATTCTTCTACTCGCTCACATGGATCCGCTCAAGTACTTGTTCGAGAAACCGGCACTCACTGGAAGGATAGCTAAATGGCAGCTACTCCTGTCTGAGTTCGACATCACCTATGTCACTCAGAAGGCAATCAAGGGGTAGGCCCTCGCCGATCATCTTGCCGCCCACTCTCTCCTGGATCCTGGATTATCAACCGCTCAAGACATTCTTCCCTGATGAAGATCTCTTACTTATCGAAGGTGAAGAAAAGAAGAAGAAAGATGAGTGGACATTATTCTTCGATGGCGCAGTAAATTCTAAAGGGAGTGGTATTGGAGCAATCTTCTACTCTCCAGATGATGCCCCTATTCCTATCTCAAGGCGCATAGCATTCGAGTGCACTAACAACATGGCAGAGTACGAAGCATGCATTGCTGGCTTAAGGGAAGCCATGATCTTGGGCGTCAAGAAGCTATGAGTATTTGGAGACTCACAGCTTATCATCAATCAGACCAATGGTGAATGGAAAACCAAGGATGAGAAGTTGATACCATATCATGTGTATCTTGAAAATCTGATCGAAGAATTCAAAGAAATCACATTCTCATACATGCCCAGAGCCAAAAACCAGTTTGCCGATGCTCTCGCCACACTCGCGTCAATGCTCGAGATCCCGAATGGAGCTTCATAATGGGAGCTCACAGTCGAAATTCAAGAAGAACCTGCTTTTTGCCTGCAAATAGAAGAAGCCGAAGCTGTCCCTGACAAACCCTGGTATGCCGACATCAAGCAATATCTCGAAACCCAGGAGTATCCAGAGTCAGCAACAGCAACAGATCGCCGAACCATCCAGCGTTTGGCCGGCAAGTTCACCATCAGTGACGAAGTTCTTTACAAACGATCCTATAATCACATCCTCCTTCGATGCTTCGATGAAACAGAAGCTGCAAAGATCATGGAAGAAATACACGTAGGAATCTGTGGCCCACATATGAATGGGCACATGATGGCGAATAAAATTCTACGACTCGACTACTATTGGCTCACCATGGAGACAGACTGTTGCTAGCATGTCAGAAAATGCTTCAAGTGTCAGGAGCATACGAATCAAATCCATGCCCCCTCATCAGAATTATACAACCTGACCACCCCCTGGCCCTTCTGCATGTGGGGACTCGACATCATCGGCAAGATCAGTCCCAAAGCATCAAACGGCCATGAGTACATACTTGTGGCAGTCGACTACTTCACCAAGTGGGTAGAAGCAGCCTCCTACACCACGATTGCAGCATCCCAGGTGATTAAATTCATGAAGAACAACATCATATGCCGGTATGGAATCCCCAATGTTATCATCACAGATAATGGGACCCCGTTCGTCAACAAGAAGATGGATGACTTTCTCAGCAAATTCAAGATTCAACGTCATCGATCAAGCCCCTACCGTCCTCAGATGAATGGTGGGGTAGAAGCCACAAACAAGACAATCGTCAGGATACTTGAGAAGATGGTCGTGACCTATCGAGATTGGTCAGATATGCTCCTATATGCACTTTGGGCCTATCGAACGTCTGTACGGTCTGCTACTGGCGTTACTGCTTTCGAGCTTACTTATGAAATGGAAGCAGTTCTGCCAGTCGAGGTGGAAATACCATCACTACGAGTATTACTAGAAAGCGGAATTGAAGAAGGAGAATGGTAACGGGCCAGATTCAATCAGTTGCAACTAGCAGATGAAAAGTACATGCGTGCGCTAAGTCATTCTCAATGTTATCAGAAAAGGATTGCTCGGGCTTATAACAAGAGAGTCCGAAAAAGAAGTTTCAAGGTAGGCGACATGGTCATGAAGAAGATTCTACCATCGCACCTTCCGGATCCTAGAGGAAAGTTCAAACCCTCGTGGGACGGGCCGCTGATCATCAGAGAAGTACTTCCCGGAGGCGCCCTCAGACTCACCAGCATGAGAGGGATGGATCTTCCTGAGCCAATCAATGCCGACAAAGTGAAGATCTTTCACGGGTAAGTCATTCTGACCTTATCAAGAGTTACTTTAATAGAGCTGAAGTCAAAAGATCGAAGCTAAAACCTTTGAGAAATCATTTCCGTCCACCAACAAGTGTTTCAAATAAGAGGATTCAAAAGAAAAAGAAAAAAAAAGAGAAAAAGAATACAAAAGAAAAGAAAAAAAGAAGGGAGAAAAAGAAAAAGGGAAGCTAAAGCAAGGCACCCGAGAAAAATCAACCCAAGAAGAAATACAGTCATCCATCCATTCATCTCAGAAGGGTCTTTAGCTAAGACCAACAGCTCTATCATCGTAACTTAGGATAAGGGCTGAAAGACTGCCATCGGCCGGCAACGACGGATTCCCGACCTTTAGCCGCCGCAGTTATCCAAAGATGCAAAAAAAAAAAGAAAAAAAAACGAAAAAAAGAAAATGTGTGCCGAAACAAAGAGGGTGGAGTGAAAACCCGAAAGGGCGCTCCGAGTAAAAACAGTGGGCATACAGCGGACTTGGTGAAAACCCGAAAGGGCACTAAGGGTAAAAACAGCATAGCTGCCAAGGGGCAGGAAAGATCAAACACCCGGGACGTGGTGAAAACCCGAAAGGGCGCCATGGGCAAAAATGATGGGAAAAGGCTGGCTGTGGTGAAAACTCGAAAGAGTGCTGCAGGCAAAAATGGCTCAAATGGAAAAAGAAAAAATAAAAGTGCAGGTACCAGAAAATCAGACAGTCCAGATCAGTTCGAGCCGTCACAGTTCAAGAACAAGAAGAAGTGCAGTCAGGAACGAAGAGCTCTACAAATTCTGACAATTTCAGGAGGCAACAGTTTCCGTTGCCTACACCTCTAGGGAACCAAAGGATCACACAAGTTAAATCTCGAGACATCGGTCAAAGCATTGGCTGAGCCCCAGTTCTGATTCCTATATCCCGACACAAAATCCAAACACACTCATAAGACAACTCATGGCATAATAGATTCTCAAAAAAGTTTTCTTCTTTTTTCATTAAAAGCATCATATTTCTTTTACACATATCATGTCATCTTTTTAAAAAAAAAATACAAAAAATGCATCATCATCAATCATATACCATGCAAAAAAAAAAAGAATGTGCAGGTGGCAAACACAATCAATCTCTACCCTCCTCCTCGGCCATATCAGGTAAGTCCTCTGACTCATAATGAAGTAGTCTCGCTCTCAACCTGCTCACCTCCATACGCAGGTAATGCACCTCATCGCGCTCAAGGGTATGGATCATGGCATCCTCATCAGATAACCTCTGATCGGCAGCCAACCTCCTCGACATCATCTCACAATGATACCGAAGTGCAGAGATCTCATACAGCAAATGGCCATGAGTGGCCAAAAGGAAACCAGGATCAATGAATGGGCGCTCCTCAAAGGGTTCATATGAACCAGATGAAGAGCCGGCATCTCCAAAGATATCCTGCTCATCCTCATCAGCAGTCTGGTGCCAGCAAGGGATACGTTGATACAAAGACTGCTCAGCAACCTAGTACTGATATGGGGCGGTCGCCATCGGAAAGGCCCGCAACTCAAAACCAAGCAGATCAGCAGTCAGATAACTCGCCCAAGATCCATCGACCCGAGTCCTAAAGTCAGAGATCCTAGATGGAAGCGCTCGGCGCCCGATACCCATAAAAGCAAAAAGAGGAACATCCTGCTCATACCCAAACTGCCGCAGGAACCGGGTAGGGTGGTAGGAAAAGTAAGATCGAAAGCCTACCAACATCAGAGGAAGGCGGTGTGCATCGCAAAGCATTGGAGGAAGTGAAAGCCAAGATGACTCCCAACGAACATTCCAGTCACGAAGATCAGCGAACATCCTACGATACAAAGGCTCACTCATCCTAGCTGTATGCGGAAGAAACTCCATGATATGTCGCATAAGGTCGAGGCGACGGGTGTCAAGAAATGGTACAGGAATAGTCAACGAAAGACGCTCCCATAGCCAAACCTGATCATAAGAAGGAAAAGAAGTTCAGCTAGAGCAAAGCAATTCCTAAAAAGCAAGAAAGGAAAGGTACAGAAAAGATACCTGAAGAAATGCACAACAGCCGCGAAGGACACGAGTGCGGCCCAGGGCACAGTCAGTCAGCCCATTAAACAGCTCGGCCAAGATGAGAGAAATGATCCCTTGCCGTCGGATAGCTCGGCTCATCACCTCAAAAAGCAAAGGAGTCCGGGACCTGCACCATCCCGAGAACAGCACCTCAGCTATCAAACAAAACATCAGTGCGTTCCGAGCAAGGCTAGAATCGACCACACTCCGAGGACCCGAAAAAAGATCATACAGTAAGTCCAAGGAGAACACTACAGCATCCTGGCCGGCAGCTGCAGGCCGAACAAGATAGGGGATCCCGAGCCAGTTCTGCGGTGTGGCAGTCTTCGGCGAGAAATACTGAGTATAATCCCAAGGTAGGCCTGTCAAGCATGTAAGCTCCTCCAAAGAGGGTCTCATCTCCATATCGTTGAACGCGAACAAGTTCAACGAAGGGACCCAGTCAATCAAGGCAGCTCCGAGCATCCTCCAATCAATGTCAACTCTAGCCATATGGATCAGACTGCCGAAGCCATAGGACTCCAAATCCCGAATCTCATAAGCTGACAAACTATCAAGCCGAGCAAGCAGCCGTGGCGAGCAAGAAGGACAAGGAAGCAGCTGACAAGTCCTCACTGGTACCCCCTCCAGAACAAAAGGCCCAGAAATCAATGACAGCTCATCGATGATCGGAAGATCAATGGGCAAAGGAGAAGGAAAAGCTGGAACCCCTGCAAACTCGACAGCCCCTAACCTACCCTCAGTAACTGCTATGTCTGATATAGTCGCATCACTGTCTGAAACTGTCATAACCTCAGCCGCATGAGAAGAGTCGCCCACCTCATGAACAAAGTGCACAAAAGACCGACGATCAAGAGAAGGACGATACTCTCCAGCAAAAGCGCTATCAACAATGATCACACCACACATCATGGCATCTTGGCCAATCTGACCATCAAAAAATGCAACTGAACCATCGAGAAGGGTCCCGGCTACCCCGATCAAAGAATCAACGGTCATATCTGGACCTGCGACCCTCTCCAACAGGAAATCATGAATCCAGTCATCATCCTAGCCGATCAAAGGGATCATCGAGGCATCCACACCGTCCATCATCAGGGGGACGTCATCAATGATCACATCAAGTCCACCCAAACAAGTATGCCGCACATCTTGGCCCTCATCAAGAGCATCCAAGCCGTCAAAGGTATCATCCGAACCATCCATCCCATCCAGACATGAGATCAGCCCATCTATATCCATCATACCCCCATCACCACCATCAATCACATCATCTAGGTGGCCCACAGACAAGGGATGCATAGCCTCACCAATGGCCACACTCCCCATCTCATCCATACCATCCAAAACCCCATCATCTAATGCTCCATTCAAATCCAAATTTACAGCCATCCCACCATTTATGGAGTCATTCAAAGCTTCACCAACCACCAAGCTTAAGTCTTCATCAATACCCCCTCTTAATGCCCCATCTACCCCATCCATTAAAGGCATCTCCCATTTATCAAAGCTCATTTGAAAATCTGAAGTGTGGGACCCATCATGAACAGTCCCCACAGCCCTTGAATCTCCACCGTCCATTATTTGAGAGAGGACAAAGTGAGAAGAAGACAAAAAGAGAAGAAAAGATGAGACAAAGAGAGGAAACATGGTTGGAATCGAAAAGCCTGGTACAAGGAATGAGGAGACAGCAACAGAAAGCAGGGGAGGAAGGTCCGAACCAGAACCCGCACGGACCGCACAAGAGGCGAATCCTGGGCGGCCCGCTCTGGGCCGCCCGTACGGACGCGCTCTCTCTCTCTCTCTCTGCGGGATTGGCTCCATGGTTGTTGGTAGGTGAGGCTGACAGTCCACATCAGCAAATGGCACCCTGAGGGCCGCCCAAGGCTCCAATCCATTCCAGATTTCGTTTGAGATCGATTACAATCATTTGGAAGGTACCCCACTTATCCAATTACTAAGCATTGCGGCCAGAATGGGTCTGATCAAGTCAAAGAAAGGGAAAGATGATCAAGAGAAGGCCACAAGCAATCTAAGCCATTCGAAGACCAGACCAGCATGATCTAAACCATGGAAAAGCTTACGTAAGTCATGAAATAGCAAGATCAAAGGTTTGATCATCAAGAAAGAAGGCCAGGTCCAAGATTCGATCATCAAGTGGGCCCACAAGGCCTAATCAAGCAATCTGAACCGTTCAAGTCACCATCCACACCATAAGAAGCCTTCTTAACCTCATAAAACATCAAGAAAAGGTGCTCCAAAGCAAAGCTGAGGTCTAGAGGGGGCCCACAGGGCCAAAATCAAGCAATCTGCAACCAGTTCAAGTCATCATCTATACAGTTAAGAAGTCTCATCTCCCACAAATCATTAAAAAATGAGTCAGAAATCAAAGCATCCAGTCGTCATCAAGTAATCTGAGAGAATTGAGGTTGTATATTCATCCAAAAGATTTCGATATAGAAGAAAGTAAAAGCAAAAAGTTGTGCATCAAGCAAGCTGAATACACCTTCACAAAAGCAAGCTACAAGTCGCCAACATAGTCGTCATCGTCCCTCCTCTCGTCCCGCTCTCGACGGTAAAGGTCCATCAAAGGAGCTGTCACTGAGCCTCCAGCGTATCTACGACGGCCCCCTGGAACATAGAGCGGAGGAAGCAGAGACTCCTGGCCGTACAGCAGATACCACTCATCATAGTCGCGATCCGGGATTGTGAAACGAAACCCTGGCTGGCCCACAAGAGCATCAGCTATCTCATCAGCTGGGATCTGAGCTAGCTGGAGGAGGTGTAGAAAAAGGGACCCGAGCCACCCCAGTGACCTGTCGAAGCAGCCTCTCACCCAGATACCACTGAAATGATTCAGTGTCAGAAAGCATGATACGGAGACATGAAGCATCATATGCCTCCACACGCTGAGGGGTTTAATGGAGAGGGAAGCTGGCATACGGCATCCGAGCGAGCTACAGCAAATGAGGTTACCACGATCAGTTACAGTGCAGCACGAGGGATAAGGAAAGCAAGATACTTACATCATCAACGGTCAATCCATCTATGTCGGCACGCCAGTTGTCCCCAGAGACTCGAGAGTTCCGCTGACGATTTTGTTGATGTCAGTACATGTGGCGATATAAAGGCGGCTCAATGTCATTCAGTATCCTCGGAGCAAGGTGGGGAAAATAGTCATAAAAGCAAGTCTGGGCAAAAGCACACCTAATGATCAGAGAGAGAAAGAACGTAAATGTCTCCAAGAAAGGTGAATGAAGAAATACCTCGACGACAGGCCAGAAACCGGTGAAGGACCAGCTATTTCGACAGGTCTTATCCAGACCCTGGAAAATATGAGTCAGGATAGCCCCGTTCCAATTGTAGGGGTGGTGAAGATCCTCAACCAAGCGAAGAAATTTAGGATCGACCCTCTCATTGGTGTGGCAGAGAAGGAAGGACCCGAAGGCGTAAGTGATCATGGCCCGTGCTTTGTGGAGGGCCTCTAGTTCGGTAGTGGGGGTGACGGAGGCAAAAGTGTTGTAGAACCATCGCATCTTTACTTGATGGCCTTGCAATTCATCCTCGGGTGGGACATCACCGACAAGCTGTAGCCGGTCAGTGGAAGTGATGGGAGCCAGAGAGCCAACCTGGGGAACAACTGCCCCATGAAATGGAAAGCCAATTTGCATATAAATATCCAGGGGAGTTATTCCCCATTCACCACAAGGGAGTTGGAAGGTGTGGGTCTCATCCCGCCGCCTCTCACAAAGAGCCGCGAGCATCATGCGGTTGGCACTGTTGTTATGGAAGCGTATGGTAAGGAGGCCAGCAAAAGGAGTGTCAGCCAATACTCGTTCAAGCAAAGGCTGTGGATGCTTCACCCAGTTATCCCAGTGATCCCTGGTACCTCGACCCTTGATGGCGGGAAGAGGTTGGTGCTCCATAGCCAAGGAACACATATGGTCCCCTCGGCGGATGATGAAGGCAGGATCATCTTCGTCAATCACTCAATGTCCTCTGGTACCGTCCGCCATTAAATCCTACAAGCTTGGCAAGGTAAGTCCCTGTCCCTTACCCGTTAAAATCCAAATTAACATCTAGGAAACCCATGGGATTGGACTCACATTCAAATGCAAGATCTAAAATCCAACTCCATGTGTTACCTAGGTTATGTGGTGGGCCCATTGAAGAAAGCAAGGCCCACCTTAAAGAAGGTTGCATGGCATGCCCTAGGCAAGAAAAGTCCATCATCCAAGGACACATCTTGGACAACAAATGCACTCAAGTGCCATGAGATTAACAAAAGATAAGAATCCTACTTCACATGAGAAGCTCCTCCTCAAAGTCCATATGTGGCCAAGGATGGATCTACTTTTCATACCAAGGCCATGATTCTCATCTTTTTACACATGTACATGGACAAGTGGGGAATAGGGAAGTGGGCCCCCAAGAGCAACCTAAATGCCTCACCTCAATAGATTGAAGGGAGCACATAACCCACTTGAAGAACATGAGGACCCATTCATGGGTTAACTATGGGCACCCCTATGTGCACCATCTTGATGAAAGTTTTGACCATGAGAGCACAACATGACAGTCTACCCACAAACATATGAATTAAAAAAGCTAATGGTAAAAAGTTGATGCACATAGCCCACATGAAGAATCAAAGTTAGGAAAGGCCCATGTAAGAGCAAGTTTAGGCAACCTATGTGCACCTAATTTCTTTACAAAACAAGGGGACCATTTGAGCACAAGAGGGCATGGCTTGATGAGTCACTCAACCATCATGAAAATGGCTAAGAATGGTATACATAGCCCACTTGAAGATCAAAATCCAAAATGCCCCAAAGCATGGGACAAAACTGGGCAACTTATGGGTATCATTCTTTCTCACAAATTGAAAGAAAAATCACTCATCTTTGAGAATGATGGTGGATGACCCATTAAGCACCCCAAAAAAAGTTCAAGAAGCTATGGTCGCATGGAGAGCTCACTTGAAGGAGGATCATCCATTTGAGATTGATAACATCTAAAGAAACTCTTGAGGACCACTTTTCTCCCACAAGAAAAAATCATTTGAACTTAGTGAGATTGTTGGAACAACTCACTCATGGGACTTGTAGATGATCAAGTAACTCAAGTCCTCCATCCATCAAAAGAAAAAGCATGAAAGAAAAAAAAATCCTACATGAACAAAGTATAGTGGTGCACGCATGGTCCAAAGAAATCCAAATTTCAATGAGGGCCCAAGAGCCCATCCATATGGAAAAATCCTAAGGAACCCACCACACTTTGAACATAAGGATGTATATCATAATCAAGAGATAGTAGAAGATTTGGGCTACTTGCCCATAAAGGCCCAACTAAGAAATCTAGCCCACTTGAGATCCAAGTGAAGAATGGGCTAGTCACTTTTGTCCATACACATGTGAAGAAAGATGGGGCCACCCAAAGTAAGCCCCATGAGCCCAAAACTTGAGGTGGGCTCTACCATTCCCATGGGCCCAAACCTTGAAGAGAAAATGGAAAAGAAAAGAAAGCTCCAAAGGAAATGACAAGAAGGAGAAAGTAAGAGGGAGCCCAAAATGAAGCATTGGGCCCATCAAATACACCAAGGGCCATGACTTCACTTTGAGCCCATTTGATACACTTGAAAAGAGGCCCAACTCCCATAAAGAAAGATAGGATATTTTGCCATGCATACTTGATGGACATGGCAAAATTACCATTTACATACACATGAAGGGAGTATGAAAAGAAGAGAAGAAAAAATGAAATGGAAAGCTTGTAATGTCCTTCTCCATGCACCACCTTTGAAAGAGATTGGGGATCTAGAAAAAGGTCAAGAACACTTGGGCCCACCTTCACTTCTTTTGAAATAGCTACATGAAGAAAAGAAAGGAACCATGAGAAACAATGAAGAAGGAAAAAGACAAAAGAGAAAGGGAGTGGTCCATAACTTTACTACTCACCAAAGAGGGACCACCTTGCTGTCCCAAAACTTCTCTAAGGCCCCCCACTTGAGAGAAGTAAAGAACCACCAAAAAGAGAGAGAAAACTTGAAGAAAGAGAAAGTATGAAAGAGAAAAGAGAGAGATTGCACGTTGGAGGGGGCAAGGGTGCCCCATGTTATATAGAAAAGGGGGGTGCACCCCTTTACCCGACCCATTGAAGAAACCGGAGGGCAGGGACGGACTTGGGTGGCGCCCAGGGGGCCGTCCTACCTCCCACCTAGGTGAAACAACTTCTCACCTCCTCTCCTTGGGAAGAACTCCTCCTTGGGAAGGGTGGTTGCAAGTGAATCTTGTACCTCCTTGTAAGAATGAAGTGATGGAAGAGAATGGTGAGAAAAAGTAAGAAATCTCACCAAAATCTCATCTTGTGAGAAATTGGTGAGAAATTGGCTTGATGATGTGGAAAAGTTCCATGGAATTTTCAAGGAAAAGAAAGAAAAAATTGACTTGGTCAAACAGTGATCTCAACCATCCAAGGTCATGACCTGATGATTTGAACCATGCCAAGAAGAATCCCAGGAATCTCCGCCCTTGATTACTGTTTACTTGTATATTTTTTGTCCGAAGACCTTAAACTACGTAGGGATCAAGATCCCGAGGGACTTTTTAAATAAAAACCGGTAGCAGTCTGGATCGTTCGAATCAAGATCCGCTGACACCGGACATTTTTCAAAAATAAAAAAATACGTTTGCCCAGTTTGTACATATTGTGGGTCCGAAGACCTTAAACTACGTCGGGATCAATATCTCGAGGGATTTAATAAAAACCAGCATCGATCCCAGCCGTTCAGGCCAAGATCTGATGACCTGGATCATTTCGAAAAAATCACAAAAAAAAGGGTATGTTCAACTTGTACAAAAATCGGGTCGAAGACCTTAAACTACGTCGGGATCAAGATCCCGAAGGACTTTTTAAATAAAAACCGGATAGCAGTCTTGACCGCTCGGATCAAGATCCGCTGACACCGGACATTTTTCGAAAATAAAAAAATGTGTTTGCCCTGCTTGTACATATTTTTGGTCTGAAGACCTTAAACTACGTCGAGATCAAGATCCCGAGAGATTTTTAATAAAAATAGGCATCGATCTCGACCATCAAAATCAAAATCGATGACTCAAAACATTTTTAAAAAAATAGATTACCAGTCTCGCTTTTAAGTTTTGGTTCGAAGACCTTAAACTACGTCGGGAACAAAATCCCGAGAGATTTTCAATAAAAACCAGTGTTAATCTTGACCGCTCAAATTGAGATTTAACAGCCTGGAACATTTTTCGAAAAATCACAAAAAGAATGTATTTTCAGCATGTACATATTTCGGTTCGAAGACCTTAAACTACACTGGGATTAATTTCTCGGGGGACCATTTCCCGCTTTCAACTTAAAACCGGCATCGGCCTCAATCGCTGGGATCAAGGTTCGATTATCCGAATTATTTTTCAAAAAAATACCAAAGGATTTCAAGCTTTCCATAAAAACCAGCGTCAACCCTGGTTACCCGAGTTGAAGTCTGGAACTTTTTCGAAAAATATAAAAATTAAATAAAATAAAATAAAATAAAAATTTCACCATCAATTTCAACTACACAAATTCATCTCCAGTGGTCCGAAGACCTAAAACTACACTGGGATTAACTTCCCGGGGGCTTTCTTCCCTAAACCTGTTCCAGACATGGCTGACACTTGATTGTACGGATGTCCGGAATCTTTCAAACAGGTAAAGGCTGAGGCGGGCAGAGCCCCGCAATCCTGTTCGTGTTAAACGCACCGTGATAGACAACCTTGATTTGGAAGTCGCTGTTGAATCTGATGGATGTTCCCTGTTCCTAAAACTCATGAAGGGGATTAAAGCTGTTGGGAGGTAGAGCGCACCCTCACGGAATTGTGAGCAATGTAAGGCCCCAAACTGGATTGACTAAGGGAAATGTGAGGATATGGCTCATTTTGTAGCCGAAGGAGTCCGTCGGACGATACGTGGTCTATGTGCATTGCACATGAGGAACAGGCAACTTTGTGGGTGTGTTGACTGAAAACCCTCATCAATCTCCTCATCCGAAGATGTAAAACTACTGCACTTAACTGTGTGAGACTCGTCTTGCTCGCTGACGTAAAATGGATCTGGTGCCTTACCAGTAGTAGAAGCTGGAAGTGGATGAAAATTCCACACATTTCCTTGCATTTTAGAAAAATCAAAAAATACCAAAACATTACAAAATCATCTTTTAAAAAATCACAAAAATATTTACCCTGCTTTCAAATCAAATAGTTGCAAAAATCATAAAATATTTCCCTTGCTTTCAAACCAAATATTTTCAAAATCACAAAAATATTTCCTTTGTTTTCAATAACCGATCTCTATCCTGACCACTCAGGTAAAGGTTCGGATCAAATATTTGTAAAAAAATCACAAAAATTGTCACTATCCCCAGTACTACACTTCAGGAGTCTCGAACTCCGCTCTCTTCACAGTTTGGGATGACGGATCCGATCGCCCACAAATTGAAATCTTGACCAGAACTCGCGACCAAGCACCGTCTTAATCACATTTATGCCTAGAAGAACATCTTGAAGTCGGATAACATCCTCGTACATTCTCATTAGCAAAGAAACAGCATCTTGGGACGATGGACCTGATCGATCACGGGTCGAGATCTTAACCAACCCGCTGACCAAACACCCGTATAAAAAAGAAAAATCCCAGGGAGCACAACCTCGCAAGCAATAAACTCAAAATTCTCTGCATCTCCAGCAAAAGCAAAAACATCAAATTGAAAGAGAATGAGCCAAAGCCATGCATTCATCATGTATCTCCATGCATCAGCATCCATCGTGTCAATCATCATGTTTACCTGCTTTCAAAATAAAGTCGGTTAGCTAAAGACCCCACAGGCATCCCTAGTGGAGGCATGTGCAGACCAGATGTTCATTTCAAAAAGATAAAAAATATTCCTATTTGCAAATAAAAACCCTGGAGTATCACTCTCCAGAGTGGGTATCTTTTCAAAAAATCCAAAAATATTTTCCCAGTAGAGCGTTCTGCCTCCAAAACACCAGGAGATCTTTCATATATCTGGGTAGGAGCCGACGCAAAAATCAAATAAGATCCGATGTCTCGCGGTTTTCCCCAGAGACCATCGGATCCAATGCACTCAAAGTACGGACGAACTGAACTCCAGTGTCAGTGCGGTCGTACCACATGCCAAGATACGAAAAGATGAAAGCCAAAAGGCTTGGTCAAAGAAACCATTTGAACAGGTGGAAACGATGAATTGTAACCCAAGTATCAAAATCAGCAGATTGGGTGGAAATAGTTCACCTGCACATACCTAGGCGTGGATGCCTGAAGTACCTTGACTGAGTTCAAGTCGGCGTAGTAGAATCCCGTAAGACTATCTGACGCAAGGCATCTAACCACTTTGACAGTCAAGCGAAACAAGTACTCCTGGAGTGATCTGGGAAAACATCAAACATCACACAATCAGTCTCAGGGTCAGCAACCTCATAAGACTAGCGACGCAGAGGCTCTGCTGTACCTTTCCGATGTTAGTACCGATCGGGAATGGAAGGGTTGTGATTGGGTACCCAGGTTGCAGCGCATGTAGGGACAATCACAACGTTTTCTCCAAACTCCCTCGGTATGTGCGAGTTATCAATTTCCAAACAACCAACTGACTCAGATACAAAGGACAACAAAGATTCCAGACCACAATCTAGGAAAGAATGAATTGCAAACCAAGTATCAAAATCAGTAGATCGGGTGGAAAGAGTCCACCCGCACATACCTAGGCGTGGATGCTTGAAGTACCTCGACTGATTCCAAGTCGGCGTAGTAGAATCCCGTAAGACTATCTGACGCAGGGCATCTAACCACTTTGACAGTCAAGTGAAACAAGTACTCCTGGAGTGATCCGGGAAAACATCGAATATACAATCAATCACAGAGTCAGTAACCTCGTAAGACTAGCGACGCAGAGGCTCTGCTGTACCTTTCCGATGTTAGTACCAATTGGGAATGGAAGGGTTGCGATTGGGTACTCAGGTTGCAGCAAACTGCAGCGACAATCGCAACGTTTTCTCCAAACTTCCGCGGTATGTGCGAGTGGTCGATTTCCAGACGATCAACTGGCACAGATGCAAAGGCAAGCAAAGATTTCAGTACCATGATCTATGAATGACCGGGTCAGAAGTGGGGTGTCCACTCGCTTTGGCATTCGGTTGCAAGCAACCTCTGCCAAAGAGGGGCATCTGTAGACACCCCACCTTCGGCTACACTGTTGGTAGAGATAGCTGGATGAATGGAGGACCATACCCACAAATCTCAAGTCCAAACTCAGCCAAACTCACCCTTGTAAGCCCCAATCCATAGCCCAACTCAAGTCTGAACCCAGTCAACCCACTCCTAAACATCAACCTGAAAAACCCCCCATAAGAAAAGCTAGTTAAAAAATCCTTAAAAAGTCAAACTCACTGAGTCAACCCACTGAGTCAACCCGCTGAGTTAACCCGCTGAGTCAACCCGTTGAGTCAAATCACCGAGTCGACCCGCTGAGTCAACTCACCGAGTTAACCCACCGAGTCAAAACAGCAGCCCCGAGAAATGATCGTACCACGCGCTAGAAACCGAGGAGCGGGGTTGCCCAAAATTATTTACGCAATCTGCCACTGCCCACTGCTATAAATACCCCTAGCCTCTTCCCATTTCAAATCAATCCCTCCGAAGCCATCCAGCCCGAGTGCGATCTGTCCCTCTACCCCTTAGCCCATTTTTCCACTAAGGAGAGCCCGAGTGAGGAGAGCCTAGCCCTGGTCCAGCCCAGCCTGACCACTGGTCCAAGTCTCCCAAGCCATCCAAGTTTTGATCCAGCCACTCAAAGCCAATCCTTGCGACACCTCCGTCCATCCAGCTACTCTTTTTCAGCATCATCTCATTTACATCTAGCATAAGTGCAACATTTACTTTTCTTCCAACCCCCCTGCTTCACTACAAGCATTTTGATTATTCAAACACACAGCAAGCATCTCGCATAAAGCACCTGTCAGTTCGAGCGTATGCTTTGGGCTTGCCTGTTAGTGGAACCTGCCCATCAGAAACTCTTACTGTTCAGACCTGCATTCATGCATCATGTCATCTATGAGAATGTACGAGGATTAAAACAGACTTTCAAGTGTTAGTTCGATTCTGTGAAGTAGAGACCGTACTTCGGTACGGGCAGTGTGTGGGGTGCTTAACCTCTTCCCACCCTGTAACCGTGATCCCTTACCTCGAATCTCTGGCCGTAGATCAATAGGAGTCATTTTAGAAGAAGGAATCTTCGGATCCCCTTCTCTAACGTTTCTACGGGGTCTAGCCGACTGTAGATTCGAAGTAACTGGCTAGTGGCGACTCTGGTCTTATATAAACTCATTTAAACACATCCAGCTTAACACAACAACCAAACAAAGCCCTCAAGAATGAGGTAAGCCAGTGGCACAAACGGCGATTCGCACTCACGCATCCTCCTCTTCTTTTTCCGAAAAGGAAAGGGACGAACGTCGTGTGGGAGCACGGAACAGCGAGGGTCCACAATGATGCTATGATTTTATGTTTAGATGTATATGTGAGAAAGCATGTGTATTTTTTCGCATTATTGTGAGAACTATGTGTTGATTTCTTTTATTTATATTTATGTATGATTAAGATGGTTATGATGATGTATACATCATATGGATGATAATTATCATGTGAATATTACGCTTATGTATACCCTTGTCCCCATGTTGATGAGATCAATTATTGTAGAGAGATGGGCCCGTGAGAGGTGTCCATGTTAGAAAGATGATTTTAGCATAACTATGTTTATGTGTTGAGTATTGTCAAGGAATTCTTGTATTCACATGATGTTGGAATGTATCCATGTGTCGTATATGTGTATTTCCTTTGGTTGGTCACGTTGGAAATTAATGACTATTCTTGGAACTTAGTTGGACTATATATAAGTGGGACAAGGAGTGGACATTAATTGTATATGTTATCTCATGAGTCAGAGTTGGTGGTATGGACACTAATCTCATGCTGTCGGCGTATGTTGGGTTGTTTACAACTCCTCATAGTGACCATTAAGTTCTTTCAATACGGCTAGATGTGAAATTATTTAAATAAAGGTTAAACTAATGTCATGCATTCACTTGGCTCCATTTAGGTGTACGGAATTGAGAATAGGCTAGAGCGTCCTACTTCTCCCGTACACTATTGCCTGTAGATTTGGGCTATGAGCGTCCCGTTTTTCATGTGATCAGGCAAAACTATGGGCTTGTGCGTCTCAGGAACTTTTGGTAACTAATGGTTAGTGTCAAGTCGTAACAGGGAGTCTCCCACTTTATGTATTATGATTTCTAGCCAAGGTGCCTTAGCCAGAGCATGCATATCATGCATTTCATTAATAAGATTTCTCTTAGATGTTTTGGTCGATTATAATTATCATGCCTGCATTATCTCTGTGTTATTATTATCATGATTGTTTTGGAGGAATGTTCCCCACTGTGATAGCGTTTAACGCTATCCAACCACATCTTAGATAATCCAGGTGAAGATTCAGTAAGCGAATCGAGTACTAAGGCGAGGTGTTCGAAGATTCATGGCAACAGATGACGGATGACGTAACCGGAGCGGTGTCATGAAGACTTTATTTATTATGTGTTCTTAGAATATTTTATGCTTTATTTCAAAATTATAATAAGTCTTTCATGGTAAAAACAAGGATTAAATATTTTATTTAATATATTTTAAGGACATTTGTTGATAACTTAGTGTAAAATTAATAAAATAAGATTACTTATCTTCCGTCACTGTGCTTGAATGCCACAAAATATTAAATAAATGAATAATTAATGGAATATACACGAATTTATTCTTGACGCATTCCAAATAACATCCGGGAACTCAGCTCGTTGCAATATTCACGAGAGTCGAAAATCTCAGGTCGTTACAATCATCCACGGGACCCATTTGGATCAGCGGATTTTAGGCCCACATGAACAAATCCTATATGTAATCAAATATCCCAGGGAATTTTTTTTTCAACTGAAATTGATGACTGTATTGATGAAATAAGAATGTCATATACAAGTAACATAACCTTTTGATCACAAAATGACCATAAACAGATCAAACGAAAACCCATGAAGCATATATATAGCTGGCGGCAACTCCTGATGAAGACGTATCTACGTCCACAATCTCCACATGTTATCGATGTTCGTTTCACCGTATCATACTTGCATGCCTTGTTACACCTAGGGCATGCCTTCATGCACCAACTTGAAAAACCAGGGCCCGACGAAGATGATTGACGGGTAGAATCCATCCTTGTTGGTGCCATATTCTCTGATAAAACCTTCCACGCCTCAGAGATGAGCTTGAAGGCCACATCTGCTGCTACAGACTTATTCTTGTCGGGGTGGACCATAAGAGATTTTCTCTTATACTAATTTCTTGATCGTCTCCTATTGTGCTGAAGAATCTAGATCGAGAACCGCATGCCAATCTCTCTGGCCATTGATTTTCTTTGTGGCTGCCGGCGACATGAACTTCATAAGCAGCTAGGATTTTATCGATGACGTCGAGGCCTGGAAAGAGTGCTTTAGCGACTGAGGCACACTTGGGTCCCATTTGGATACTACCAAATAAGTTACTTTTTCTACTTACAGCAGTAGATAAGTAACTTATTTCAGATAAGTAAGTTTGGTTTATGATTAGTGATAAGTAACTTTTTTACTTATAAGTATATAATCACTTCTGCTAATTTTTTTAGCTTTTTAACTTTTATGGAGAAATGAAAAAGAGGAAAAGCTGATAATTATGTTGTTTACCAGACATACTTATTTTCTTAATAAGTAGAAAGTAAGATAAGCTACTTGTGGCATAAGTAACTTATCTTAAGCAACTTACAATCCAAACAGGCCCTTAATGGCACCATTGAAATCAAGGGACTTGAACTTCTTCTCGGCAGTCTCCTTAGCCCAAAGGGCAGAACATCTCTTCTTGCTGTTTTCCATTGAGAAAATGGAAAGAGAATGCATTTAGAAAGTATGTGAAGAGAAACAGATGAAAAGAAGTAAAGAGAGTACGCGGGGAGACGTTTTTATAGGATAACTTCCGACCTGTTCAGTACATGTGATGTCCAACCCCTTCAATATGTTGGTCGCATCATGAGAATCACCTAGGATAAAAAAAAAAAAAAAAAAAAAAACCCTATCTACTCATCAGGTGGGCCACACCATACAAACCAGCGTCTAGCCATTGATAAATAGAATAATACAAGTGTGGTCCACTTGATGAGTGGATGTATCTGATTTTTGCACAAGGTTATCCTCATGATAAGGTCACCTATTGAGCCGATTAGATGTGGCACAAAATTGAAAGATTGGACGTATCCACTGGTTGGACTGTAACTTATAGTCCAACTGGTTGGACAGGGAACCTCTTTAAAGGGGTTAGATAGCGTGATTAAACTTACATCAGTGACATTTGATTGGACAGTTTAGAAAGTTTTGAGCAAAGAAAGTGACCAATCATACAATTTCAATGGATAAATACTCTCCAGCTCACAATCTTATCTAAACCCACATGGCCCACCATACGATAGGCCCTGATCATCCTAGACATGTGCCATTGCTTGAATGAAGATGGTAACCAGAGCTCACCAACCACAACCATATGATCAAGTTCAATGGACTGTCCTATTTCCTGGAGAGAATATTCAGTGTAAATTATGCATGCAATGGTTCTACAGATTCTCCTCACTTTGTGTGGAGAGAACTGGGGAGCGGATCAGGTGAGACCCCGTATCTATTCTGTATCCATGCTATCCATCCATTTTTTCAAATCATTTTAGGCCATGATCACATAAATAAAGAAGATCCAAATCTTAGGTGGACCATACTCTAGGAAACAATGGTGATTGAACGCCCTATCATTAAAAACTTCTTAAGGCGCAGCTTAATGTTTCCGTTAGTGTTTATTTGCCATCCAATCCGTTGATAAGGTCACGTAAGCCTGGATGAAGGGGGAAAAACCAAATATCATCTTGATCCAAAACTTTTGTCACCCATTAATGGCCAATCACTACTGTTTTCCATGGTATGGTCCACCTTTTTTTTTTTTTTTTTTTTTTTTTTCTTTTTTTTCCTGTATCCATGGTATGGTCCACCTGATAATTGGATCTGCTTCCATTTTTGGATCATGTACTAAAATAATCTGGAAAAAAGGATGGATAGTGTGGATAAAGAATGGATACATCGAGGTGGGCCCCACGATAAGGGGAGAACACCCTTGGGTTTAATTATGATATATGGAGCTAAAAGGTATGCCAGCACTGCCCAATTACCAGGGATGATGAAACAGTGGGAATTGAATGCCCGGCTGAGGGTCTTAAATTTTTAAAGGTGAGCGTTCAATTCCCACTCTGGGCCAGAAGTAGAGATGGCAGATCATATAATTCAGGATTACCAGGCGCCATCCTAACCTTCCGATTGATGGGAGTCAGCTTTTCTTGAGCCTCACTTAGGCCTTGATCCCCTGTTATAATAGCTAGAGAAGGGATGGCTAGCATCCTCCAGTGTGGTAGATATTTTTGGGATGGTCTGTTCATGTTGAGGTCCATTTTATTGATGATCTGGATGAACTTAAAAAATTTAGGTACGATGTGTAACTCACGCAAAGATCATGTCATTCATCCAACCCCGACTTCTTCACAAAGACATGCATATGATGATCCAAACCATGCATGAAGTGGGCTTTGCCATTGATTGGCCCCTAATAACTAAGTTTTTTTTTTTTTTTTTGAAAGAAAGATGTCCATTTCCAAGGTTTTATTAAAATAAAATATATACCGCTACAATATCGGCATCTATTCAAAAAGTGATTCTGCAAAGGTTTTTATAGGCTACTCTCTTCATTTGACCGATGATCTTTTAACATTTTCATAAAAAAAATTATGATCCAAATGAAATGATAAATTTGCTATTAAAATATGCAACTTTTATTTCCCAAGGATTTTGTGTTAGTTTTCCATGTCCAAATTTTATATTGCCTCGATCGGTTCAAAAATTTATATTGACAGTCACCGCATGCATCTCAAGAACAAAACACTCATCTTGACAATATCACCTTTCCTAAGGGCATGCTTGCATATGACTTTTGCAATAGAATTTTTTTTTTTTTTTTTTTTTTCAATTTGCGAAAGTCCAAATTGACATTTTCTGACTATTTTCTAATTTCTAGAAACCAATCTAATTAGTTTCCAGCAAGTGGACTTTTTTGGTGCCTATTTTTGAGAAAAAGGAATGAAACAATGTTTTGTGTAAGTGGAGGTTCGGCTCAAAATTGCATTTCGGAAAAATGCCTCTTATGAGAGTGTATCCGAACCGGCTGGAAATGGATGAGGGAAATCAGCACCATGCATAGGAAAAACAAAGATGGAATCTACTTGGAAATAGGAAACTATGGATTCCAACAATAATTCTATTTCTTTGTTTTGCAATACAGTTTTCCATAGAAATTGGGTTTCATTTCTATATATATACTCCAATTGAAAATAAATTATTTTGAGGGGTGGAAAATCCTTGGAAAAAGAGAAAATGAAAGGTAGAAACAAGAACCGTTTCTCACAACTGAGGCAAAATGATATACTTTTAATCTCGATTTCCTAACTATTGAGGTTAAAAAGTGAACATTTAATCTTGATTCTTACTAACTGGGGCAAAATAGTAGACTTTTAGCCTCAGTTTCTTATTAACTGAAGTGAAATAATAGACTTTTGGTCTCCTTTCTCACAAACTGAAGCGAAATTGTAGACTTTTAGTCTCAGTTTCTCATCAACCGAGGTAAAATAGCAGGACTTTTAACCTCGATTCCTTGGTAACTGAGGCGAAAAGGCGAACTTTTAGCCTCAATTCCTTTGCAACCCAGCCAAAAAAGCGGACATTTAGTCTCAGTTCCTTAATAATTGAGGCGAAAAAGAAGGCTTTTAGCCTTGGTTCTTTAACCATCGAAGTAAAAAAAAAAAAACTTTTTGCCTCAGTTTTCTAACAACTGAGGCTAAAAAGTAGACTTTTAACCTCAATTTTTATTAAATGAGGCAAAATAGCAGACTTTTAGCCTCAATTTTTTGCCAACCGAGGCGAAATGGTAAACTTTTAGCTTCAATTTTTCACCAACTGAAGGTAAAATAGTGGACTTTTAACCTCAATTCCCTTACAACCAAGGCAAAAAATGAATTTTTAGCCTCAGTTTTTCACTAACTGAGGCGAAATAGTAAACTTTTAGCCTCAACACCTTTACAACTAAGGCAAAAAATGAACTTTAGCCTTGGTTCCTTATAACAACTGAGGCTAAAAAGTATATTTAGCCTCCGTTTTTGAACTGAGGCTAGAAAAAATGTGGCTAAAGGCCTGTTTTCATGTAGTGCAATCAAATAACTCGGGGTATTTTTCTTATTCGTTTTACTTTTCATTCAACTGAAACTCACGTGGATTGTACTGATGAAATAAAAAATGTCATACACAATATTCACAATTGTCTTGTATCAAAAATAAATAATTTTATGATTACAAAATGACCATAATCAACATCAAACGAAAACCCGAGAAGCATATATATCAATGGCGGCGACGCCTGATGAAGACGTATCTACGTCCACAATCTCCGCATGTTATCGACGTTCGCTTAATCGTATCATACTTGCATGCCTTGTTGCACCTAGGGCATGCCTTCATGCACCAACTTGAAAAACCGGGACCCGACGCTGATGATCGACGGGTAGAATCCATCCTAGTAGGTGCCATCTCTGATAAGACCTTACATGCCTCTGATATGAGCTTGAAGGCCCCATCTGCTGCTACGGACTTGTTCTTGTCGGGGTGGACCATAAGTGATTTTCTTCTGTACTGCTTCTTGATCGTGTCCAATTGGGCTGAAGAATCTAGACCAAGAACTGCATGCCAATCTATCTGGCCGTTGATTTTCTTTGTGGCTGCGACCACATGAACTTGGTAAGCGGCTAGGATGTTATCGATGCCATCGAGGCCTGGAAAGAGAGCTTTAGTGACGTTGGCACACTTAATGGCACCATTGAAATCAAGGGACTTGAACTTCTTCTCGGCAGTCTCCTTAGCCCAAAGGGCAGAACATCTCTTCTTGCTGTTTTCCATTGATGGCAATGAAAGAGAGTGAATTTAGAAAGTGGGACGAGAGGCAATAGATGGAAAGAAAGAGAGGAAGTAAAAGGGCGTATACGAGGAGTGAGGTTTTTATGAGGGGCTGTTGATGGTAATGCAAGCATGGAACTCCGCACGAGAAGGTACGCAGATTGCGTACTCACTACGCTACTGAGTACACCTACAGTGAACTTTGTGCAGGGCCCACTGTGAGATATATGTCTTATCTACTCCGTCCATCCATTTTTTCACATCGTTTTATGGCATGAGCCCGAAATTGAAGCATATGGAACACACCACAGAAAACAGTGAGAATTGAATACGGTTCATTGAAATATTCTTGAGGGCCACAGAAGTTTTGGATCAACCTGACACCTGTGTTTTCCCTTCATCCATCTATGTGTGACCTTATGAACAGTTTGGATGACAAATAAGAAACACCGTGGGCCCTAGGAAGGTTTTAATTATGATGTGGTCCAATTGAACTTTGGATATGATTCAATTTTGGACTCATGCCAAAAAATGAACTGATAAAACGGATGTACGGCGTGGATAAGGCAACATACAGCACGGTGGGCCCCGCAGAGTTTACTAAATGTACTAACGTACTTAGTAAGTAACTCAGTGGGCAATTCGCGTCTCACGAGTAGGGCCTCAGGAGGCCACCGTGATGTATGGGTTTTATCCACACCGTCCATTCATTTAAGGATGTAAGGCCAAAAATGAGGCAGATCTAAAATGAGATTTGGATCTACTTCATTTTTTGCCTCATTCCCAAAAATGGACGGCGTGGACATAGAATACATACATCAAGGTGGGCCCCACGGTAAGGGCTGCACCGTGCTGGGTGAGGATGGGGCCGCACCTAGTCGGCTCGCATGATATTCATAGCGCCCCAAGGTTCTTCAATTTGTACAAGTGGGACCCATGGTTCACTGATAAATACCTTTCATCCGATGAGCCTACCATTTGATGGACCATGAGCTTATTGTATTCTTAATATTGGTTGTCCATGCAATATACATTTGGTCTCGGTGTGTTTAAAGTGGTCCGTTGTTGTATGTCCGTTCTTAACTGGCCCACTAATCAAAAGTTCAGGTTTGTCATTTTGGTGAGGTAATTGGAGAATGTTTCATGGTGGGCCCACCCAACCTAATTGCATGAATAGCCGGTACATACCCAACACTTTCCCGTAGTGAAAAGCTATTGAATTTGGACGGCTGACCATTTCCATTTTAAGGGTCCATTTAATGGCAATAAATTGGACAGTTAAGATCATTGGTTAGTGTGGATTTGGGTATGTGTTCAGTGGGTCCCCGTTTCAACAGAGAAAGCCATGTGTGTTAAGGGTGCAATGGTCCCGGTGGCCCGCCTGTCCCTATGAGCCAACCTGGCTTTTCGAATGGCCTTGACCGTCGAGCTCTGCATGGGCTGAGCTTAGGCCAAGCATTCATGCCCGATCAATTTTAAATACCAAGCCTATACACGAGCCAAGCCAAATCGAGCCTAGTCCAAGCCGAGCCAAATTGAGCTTGGTTTGAATTTTTAATGAGCCCATAAACTAAGCTTTGCTTGGCTTGTTCAACCATACTAGTCGGCACGAACCAAGCTTTTTCGAGCCGAGCCAAGCAAGCTTTTCGATCTGACTCGGTTCATGTACAACTCTAGTTGTGATGGGTCCACCCTTGCTAGAGCCCGCCCAAACTTGGCCCATTGCCACCACTAATGTCTATAGTGTGGTGAAGGTCGAGTTGGGGTTTGGACATACCTGACCTACTAAATGGGTCGACAATTCTGACCCAAACCACTTAAAATTCATCAATCCCAAGGGCTCGTTTGGTAGCTTGTAAATGGAAGTAAATAAGAAATGGATTTGGTGGTAAATGAATTGGGAATAAATGGCTTAAGACGGTTGTGTTTAGATGAGAGTAAATGAAATGCATTTGAAATCAAAATATTTTGTATGGATGGAAGTAAATGAGAGGAATTGGAGTAGGTTTGAATTTTTCAATATATTCATAAGATTATACGTGATACTCCAAATCAACTTTAATATCCTAATTTAATTAGTGCATGTGCATGTGTGATATTTAATAGAATGATTGTAATAAGCCCATTGATATATATACTTAAGCAAAAAATGAGGAAATTTCGAACATCAATTGGCCACAAATGTAAGGATCACAAACAAGCAACTTGCCAACATTATTTAACTGTCCATTTAGATGGCTAACCTTTGGATGATTTGGATCATTCTTTTGGTGTGATTTTATTGATGTAGGCTGATATTTGGATGGTTGGAGAGTATAATTAGCATGAAGTATGTGTATTGTATATGTGCATAACAGCACCTTTGTTCACACATGCGACTCTTCGAGGGAGCTCAAAAAGGCATTTCATCCCATTTACTTCCAAATCCTCAGAGAGTATTTCTTTAAATTTACTCCAATTTTATTTCATTTATATGCATTTACTTCCATCCAAACACACAGTAAGATTCATTGGACAACCTTGCAAGACCACGCTAATTAGTTTAAAAATGAAATATGGACCACCCATCAAGATCACCTTGTGCGAAAATCTGCCCGATCCACTCATCAGGTGGACCAAACTTGTACTTTGTTATTTATGTTTTGTACACCCACCTGATGTGTGGAAGGGGTTGATATTTGCACAAGGTGACATTTAGGGTAGGGACAACCTATTAAAAGGGTTGGCCATTACATGCACTTAATAGTGCATGGTTAAGGGCGTCGGCAATTTGCACTGATTCGTGAGTTGAGTTGGGACTCACCCAAGTCGGAGATAAATTGGCCTGATTGTCGAGTCAGGGTGACTTGTGGTGTCGAGCCAGATAGGGAACGACCATCTGAGTCGATTCACAGGAGTCAGCGAGGACCCATCCGAGTCTTAAAACCATGCTTTGGTGAAGCAGGGACCACCGTATTGTATTCCTCAGGGTCTTCAACTGTACATGGAGTCCACCCTCAGTGATCAGAAAGATTGATTGGTGGCCCAATAAGATTGCCACATGGTGCTTATCGGATGATCCTTCCCACTTAAAAAGGACTTCTGCTTGAAGGAAATTTGAACCATTAGCCTTTTTAGTTTTAGCCATTCCAAAGTGGGACCTGACGCAATGTCCAATTAGAAAGGAGTCCTTGTAGTCAAACAATCTCACTGCATGAATGCGTGATACATTGCTCTACATTTAGTCTTTGTACTGGATTTGGAAACACATTTTCAAAATATAAGTGAAGTACCAAGAAACGTATAGTATCCTGTAGTAGATATCGTTGAATTAGAGCACATCTAGCCCAATCAGCATCGGCATAGGCAATAAGTTCAAGAGAAGAGTTAGATGAAAAGAACAATGATTGATCAATGATGCCTCACAAATATTTTATAATCCTCAAGACGGCTATCATATGCAAGGTATGGAAAATTGACTAACAATCTAAACCTTATAAGCAATATCAGGTTTAGTCATTGCCAAGTAAACAAGACTACTATCAAAGAGACATAATAAAGTAGGGTGGCTCTAATAGATCACCATCTTGTTTATCATATTGAATATTTAATTTTATTGATGATGAGAATAACTTAGACAGGTTTAAGGGAACCACTAGCACGGGTTGTAATGTACCATCAATCGCAGTTATGTAGGCTTTTTCTCTTGCCTTTTTCTTCCTCTTCCTACACTCATAAATGCTATGTCCACGGATGCTGCAAAACAAATAAGGGGGACATTTTGCAGATGGTAACAAGATGACCAAACTTCTTACGTGTGTAACGTTGTATGTATGCGAGACATGTCATAGTTTCCAATGAATGGTGAAAAGGCTAAAAGAATTGTTTATGAGATCGTTGGAAGTTATGGGACACTCATTAAAGTCTTGAGTTGTTTTTCTTTTGTCAATAAGTTAAACATTACTACAGTCATAGTGGGAAGAGGAATGCAGTTAAGTAATTAATGCAGCCCGACAATGCTCAAAATCATGACATAGTTTCATAAGAGATTGCCTTATATGTGCATTCTTGTGTATTTTGGAAAATGGATCAGATAACATCCTTGGGAAACTTCAAGTCCATCATTAACATCTTAATCCAAATAACTACAATTGCATTATAAAATTCCTGAATGGTACAATTCCCTTATATGATTTGAGTCCATTCTTGTTCTAATTGATATAATTGAGCTTCATTACTTTGTTGATAAATTATTTTTAAATGATTCCGCAATGCTTTGGTAGTCAGATGATAAGTTATGCCAACGACAATAGTCTTACAAACCAAGTTCAATTTTCATGTAATAATTTTTTCATTTTTCATTTTTCACTTGAAAATGTCTTTGGATTTATCCATTATAGGCATAGGGCCAGTTCCATCAATTATACCTCATAATCCGCAACCTTTAAGAAAATTCTTAAAATGTATGGACCAAAGTCTATAATTACTTCTATCAAATGTACAATGACCTACAAAATCTTTATCCATGAAATAAGGTTAATTTGTAGCCTACAAAGAGAGCGTGCTAAAAAAAGAGGGTTGTGATTGATCAAAGGGCAAGGGGTCTGTTTCCCAGGCTGAACGAGGTTTTCATGTTGATGGTGAACGTGGCTAGCTACAAGATTGACGAGAAAGGCAGCATGTGGCAATGATGTTGCCGAGCAGCCGGTGCAATAATGTGCAGTAAGCAATGAAGCAACGTAAATAGAGGGCGGGCTTAGTGATAGACTCACAAGAGTTTCAACTGTAGCTGTAAGGTCATGGGTTCAAGTGCCCATTATGGTGTGTGCGGGTGACAGCGTGTGCGTAAAAAATATATATTAATAGAGGGCTGTGTTAATAAAGAGATACGTCAAATCTGGTACAAACATATCAGCAAAGTAGATCTTCGAGAATAGTGGAAAAACAGAGGTTTCTGGTGACAGGGTGTCCATGTAGCTAGACTGGGGTAGAGATGGTGCAAACCGCATGCATGAGTGATCTTAGACGGCGGGTTCTGGATGAGGTATGGTCTTTTGCAATGACAGTGATAGAGACGGACATCTGCAAGGCGGCGATGATAAAAGACCGTGATAATAAAAGAAAATAAAAAAAACAAAAACTCAATGAATAATAACCCAGTGGAACCACTCTTATACCATGATAACTTGAGAGGACACAGATTTGGAGAATTCTCTCTCTCTCTCTCTCTCTCTCTCTCTCTCTCTCTCTCTCTATATATATATATATATATATATATATATATATATATATATATATATATATATATATAAGACCATGAGAAAGGAATGCTCACCTGCGCATCAGTTCTCATGAGAACTAATGAGCACTTTTTTTAGAGTTCATCACACATGATGTGAGCCCTGAATTTGAACCATCCACGTGATGTAGCACCCCAAAAAATCCCATGGCCCAACTTTCAACCTGATTCAAAGCTTTGGTAGGCCGTGAGAGAGAGAGAGAGAGAGAGAGAGAGAGGGGGGGGGGGGTGTTGTCAAAGCCTTCAAAAGGCTGTCTTTTGGGAGGTCGACCGGTCTTGACCAGTCGGACAAAGGAGGCCAACCGGTCGGTGGAGGCTGAATTTTAATGTTTTTTAAAGGCAAACTCTCTGGACCTGTTTTGCATAGATCCGATCGGTCGTGACCGGTCGGGTATACACGCAATTTTGCGCAAATACGAGTTGCATGTTTCTATTTTGAGTTGGAAGCCTATAAATTAAAGCACATCTCAATCCATCTTAGATGCATCCTAATTAATACCAAGGAATCCTATTTCGATATTAGGGCTTGGGAGAGAGATTGTGAGGTTTGAGAGTGCCTTGTTCATCTTTGGGATTTGCTTGAGGATATATTAGCTTTGTAATCTTCTGGAATTCATAGTGGAGGTGTCGCTTTGTGGCGTGTTTTTTTCCCGCAAGGGTTTTCCACGTAAAATTCATTTGCTTTTGCGTTGATTGCTTGTGTGGCTGTGTGGTGATTGTTTGATCTTCTTCGGTGCTTCCGCTGACTGGATTCTCAACAAGTGGTATCAAGATATCGTTGGTAGGTTGAAGAATGAGTTTTCTGAATCGATCTTATGGCTTCAAGTACGAAGTTCGACGTTGAGAAGTTCTCGGGCAAAAACAACTTTGAGTTGTGGAAGGTGAAGATGCATGCCGTCCTAATTCAGAAGGGGTCGTGAACGCCCTTAGAAAGCAACCTACCGAGATGAAAGATGATGAGTGGACGAAGATGGATGAGAAGGCAATGGACTTAATCCAATTGTGCCTTGTTGATGACGTCCTCTATAACGTCATGAAGGAGAAGACCGCTGTAGAAACATAGACCAAGCTAGAGAACATCTATGTGAAAAAGTCTCTAGAAAATCGCATGTATATAATGATGCAACTCTTCACTTTGAAGATGGGGAATGGGACAGATGTGGAGGACCACATTAGCACGTTCAACAAGCTGATTTGTAAGTTGCTCGATTTTGGTGAGCAGATGAAGGACGAGTATCAAGCCTTGATCTTGTTGAACTCTTTTCCTAGTTCATATGAGTCACTCAGGGACTCGTTGTGCGTGGGTAGGGACACTATTAGTATCGAGACCGTTGTCTCAGCTCTTCAATCGAAGACCATGAGACAGAAAAGCGGTGATACTAATTCCTCCTCCGAAGCATTGTTTATGAGAGGAATAAATTCTGAGCGAGGTGAAGGATCGTCGCGTTCTCGATCTAAATCAAAGGGCAAGGGTAAAGGTAAGTTGAAGTGTTATGGATGTGGCCAAGTTGGGCACATGAAGAAGGACTGTAAGAGTCCTAAATATGAAAAGGAGAAGTCAGGTGATTCTTCTAGGGAAGCCAATACCGCTGAAGCTGAGGAAGGTGGTAGTAATGTGTGCGAGGTCTTGACGGTGTCAAAGACTGGATCTCTCTGCGGTGAGTGGATTATAGACTTCGGGGCTTCATATCACATGTGCCCAGATAGGAGCGTCTTTACTTCCTATAAGGAGTATGAGGGAGGCTCGGTATTTCTACGCGATGAATACGCCTGCAAGGTTGTGGGGATTGGTATTGTGCACATCAAGATGTTCAATGGGATCGAACGGACCTTGACGGAAGTGAGGCACGTTCCAAGGTTGAGGAAAAATCTAATCTCCCTTGGTGCACTTGAAGCATTGGGGTGCAAGTTCACCGGTTTTGATCAGTTCTGCAAAGTTTCAAGGGGGGCACTTATAATTATGAAGGGATAGAGGCATGATAACATTTACAAGATGATTGGGAGCACTTCAGTAGGTGGTGCTGCAACAATTGTAGCGGATTCCACAGTCTGCACGTATGTGGCATGCATGCTTAGGCCACATGAGCGAGCGGGGCATGAAGGTACTCTCTGAACGATCTTGGATTCCTTCCTTTAAATCTATAGATTTTAGTATATGTGAACATTGCATGTATGGAAAATAGTCTAGATTGTCTTTTAAAGGGGAAAAACATGTATGTAAAAGAGTACTTGATTATGTCCATTGTGATGTATGGGGGCCATCGCCCGTTATTTCTGTTAGTAGGTCATTGTGGTTCGTATCGTTTATCGATGACTAAGAAGAAAGGTTTGGATTTTTTTTCTGAAAAATAAATCTGATGTTTTCATAACCTTCAAGTATTGGAAGGCGATGGTGGAGAATCAGTCAGGACAGAAATTGAAAATTTTGAGAACCGATAATGGAGGTGAATTCACTTCTAGGGAATTTAACACGTATTGTAAAGAGGAGGAGATCGTGAAGCACAACACAGTGTGCCACACGCTAGAGTAGAATAGTGTGGTAGAGCGGATGAATCAGACTCTCTTAGAGAGAGCTCGATCTATGATTAGTAATACTGGGTTGGGCAAAGAGCTATGGACTGAGGCCATTAACAAGGCTTGTTACTTAATAAATCGGTCACCCTCTATGGCAATTGAATGTAAAATTCCTGAGGAAGTGTGGAGTGGTCGTACGCTAGACTACTCAAGTCTGCGAGTCTTTGGTTATGAGGCTTACTCTCATGTACCGTCAGTTGATAGAGATAAGCTAGACCATAGGGCCAAAAAATGGATCTTTGTTGGCTATGGTGATGGTGTAAAGGGATATCGAATATATGACCATGTCACACAGAAGATCACCCTGAGCCGTGATGTCAAGTTTGATGAGGGGTCTTTGTTCCGTAAGGATGCTACAAAGGAACCAGAAACATCAGAACAAGTTGATCCTCATGAGGATAGAGATGAGACACGGGCCGATACTGAGGCATAAACAGATGTACATGATCAGGTGGAGTAGCCACCTGTGCGAAGAAATCCGCTCAGGGATCGCAGGTTACCGGCAAGGTACAGGGATGACTCGAACTGTTGCATTTACTCTCATTACAGATGAGGGGGATCCATCTAACTTTGAGGAAGCACTACAGGATGTAGATGCTGGGAAGTGGAAGACGGCAAAATAAGATGAGATGGACTCCTTGTACAAGAATGAGACTTGGGAGCTTGTGGAGCTTCCAGTGGGTCGAAAAGCGATAAGGTGTAAGTAGATTTTTCGGAAGAAACAAGATAGATATATGGCAAGGTTGGTAGCGAAAGGTTATGCTAAGCGTGAAGGCATAAACTTCAGTGAGATTTTTGCACCAATTGTGAAGCAAGTATCTATCAAGTTCATGTTGTCGCTAGTTGCCCAATACGACTTCGAGTTAGAACAGATGGATGTGAAGACTGCTTTCTTGCATGGGGAATTGGAAGAACAGATATATATGGTGCACCCATAAGGTTATACAGTGCAATGGGTCGAGAATAAGGTTTGCAGGTTGAGGAGATCGTTGTACGGTCTCAAACAGTCGCCTAGGCAATGTTACAAGAAATTTGATTCATTCATGATGAGTCGGGGCTTTACCAAGAGCAAGTACGATCATTGTGTCTATTTCAAAACACTGAATGATGAGAAGTTTCTCATACTGGTGTTGTACGTCGATGACATGCTTATTGCCAGTCATAGCATGTCTGACATCAATGTGTTGAAGACTCAGCTTTCAGGGACATTCGAGATGAAGGATATGGGGGCTGCAAAGAGAGTTCTTGGCATAGATATTCATAGAGACAGGAAGATGAGTAGGTTGTGATTATCTTAGGAAGAATACCTTAAGAAGATATTGAAAAAGTACGAGATGGACAAATCCAAACTGGTTAGCGTTCCCCACGCGGCTCACTTCAAGCTTTCTTCTGAACATTGTCCCAAAACGGATGAAGAAAAGTATGTTATGTCTCATGTGCCTTATTCAAGTGTTGTGGGCAGTTTAATGTATGCCATAGTCTGTACAAGACCAGATATTTCACAGGCTATAGGTCTTGTAAGCCGATTCATGTCTAACCCAAGCAAACAATATTGGGAAGCTGTGAAATGGCTACTTCGATACATTCGGGGTACGCAGGACTATGTCTTGACGTTTGAAAAGTCGAAGGACAAGTTGGTTGGTTACGTCGATTCTGACTACGCAGGTAGTGTGGACAGTAGGGGATCGACTTCAGGGTACTCGTTTGTATTAGCGGGTGGAGCGATTAGTTGGATGTCTAAGCTTCAGTCTATGGTGGCTCTTTCCACTACTGAAACTGAGTACATGACGGTGACAGAAGCTTTCCAGGAAGCTGTTTGGTTGAAAGGAATGATAAATCAGTTGGGGCTTCAGCAAGAAGTCGTGCCGGTTAATTGTGACAGCTCTAGTGCTATCAATTTAGCTAAAAATTCTGTTTATCACTCTCGTACTAAACACATTGATGTGCGTCACCATTTTATTCGACAGGTGCTTGAGGAAGGAGATGTGACTCTGAACAAGATTCACACTAGCATGAATCCGGCGGATATGCTGACCAAGTTGGTCTCAACGGAGAAGTTCAAGTTCTGCGTAACTTCTCTGGGATTGGCAAAGGCTTAATGAAGACGCAGTGATGCACGAGAAGCGATGACACTATGTTTGAATATGAGTTGATCGACGAAGCAAATGGAAGATGGTTCGATTTTGAAGCCTCGGTGGAGTTTGTTGTCAGAACCTTCAAAAGACTGTCTTTTGGGAGGTCGACCGGTCCCTTGCTTTGGACAGAGCCTCAACAGGCCTGCTGAACATGTGCTCCAACCTGTCTTGACCGGTCAAATAGAGGAGGCCGACCAGTCTTGACCGGTCGGTGGAGGCTGAATTTTGAAGTTTTTTAAAGGCAAACTCTTTGGACCTGTTTTGCATAGATCCGACCAGTCATGACCAGTCGGGTATACGCGCAGTTTTGCGCAATACGAGTTGCATGTTTCTATTTTGGGTTGGAAGCCTATAAAAGCACCTCCTAATCTGTCTTAAATGCATCCTAATCAATACCAAAGAGTCTTATTTCGAGATTAGGGCTTGGGGGAGAGATTGTGAGGTTTGAGAGTGCCTTGTTCATCTTTGAGATTTACTTGAGGGTAGATTAGCTTTGTAATCTTCTGGAATTCATAGTGGAGGTGTCGCTTTGTGCCGTGGTTTTTTCCCGCAAGGGTTTTTCACGTAAAATTCGTTTGCTTTTGCGTTGATTGCATGTGTGGCTGTGTGGTGATTGTTTGATCTTCTTCGTTACTTCCGCTAACCGGATTTCCAAGAGGCAAATCAAGGGAGAAAACCTATTCTTTTGCCATGGCCCTACCACGTGGTTCGACACCACAAGTCACCCTGACTAAGCTGAGTCAGGCTGATTCATCTCCGACACGGGTAAGTCCCAACTCAACTCATGAGTCAGTGCTAATTGCCAATTAATAATGCATCCCCTTCCATCCATCAGGTGGGTGACACCATACAAAAAAATAAATAACAAAGTACAAGTGTGGTCCACCTGATGAGTAGATCGGGCTGCTTTTTGAACAAGGTGATCCTGTTGGTGGGGCCAACATGGTATACATGTATTTGTATGTATATTCAGTAAACCCGCGTGCGGTCATGCAAGGTCGTCAGGTGAACCTTGGGATAGATGAATTCAAAGTGGTTTGGGTTGGAAATTTTTACAGGGTTTGTCCAAGACCCAACCCCGCCATTGCCACCCCTAGCCCGCCATAGGCCTATTATCACAGGCCCAACCCCAGCCGAAAAATTGGTTGGCCATGGGCCCAACTCAGCCTTCCTACTTGATTGATCCTAATCAATCGAATGGTCAAGTGGGCCATACATGCACAAAGAAATAGACACCCTAGAGGAATGAATCCTATGGTCTACATTCAAGATGGATGGGTTTCTCTTTTAAGTGGTGGTTACTCATCATCGTACAAGAGCTGTACCGAGTCCTCATCATCCAACATGGGACCCACTGAACACATATGCAAATCCACACTAACCAATGATCTTAACCATCCAATTTGTTGACATTAAATGGACCCTTAAAATGGAAATGGTCAGCCGTCCAAAATTCAATAGCATTTAATGGGGTCAACGGGTTGTGCGGTCAGGATTGATGTCGTTGTAATAGGAAGGCTTGCCACCAGTTAAGAAATGGTGGAAAACACACAAACTAGTTAAGCCCAATATTGCTCAGGTTTTCACTCTGGAATGTACCAGCTGCTATTCCTGAAATTAGGTTTGGTGGGCCCCACCATGAAACGTTCTCCAATTAGCTCTTCAAAATGACAAACCTGACCTTTTGATTAGTGGGCCAGTTAAGAACAGACATAAAACAACGGACCACATTAAACACAAAGAGACCAATATTTCATGGTCCATCAAATGGGAGGCACATCAGATGAACGGTATTTATCAGTGAACCATGGGCCCACCAATACAAATTAGAAACCTTTGCGGCAATATGAGTATAATTGGGTGGAGGATCATATAACTCGTACCGAGTAACTCAGTAAGTTAGTACAGTGAGCAAACTCTATGGGGCCCACCATGATGTATGTTGTCTTGTCCATGTTATTAGTCCATTTTATCAGCTCATTTTAGGGTCTGCGCCCAAAATTGAAGCATATCCAAAGCTCAAGTGGACCACACCATAGGCAAAAGTGAAGATAATGATGTCCACCTTCTAAACCATCGTAGGGCCTACAGTGTTGTTTATTTGTCACCCAAACTGTTCATAAGGTCATACAAACATACATGCAGGGTACATGAGGGGAAAACGCAAATATCAGCTTCATCCAAAACTTCTATGGTCCCCATGAAGTATTCAATAGTAGGTGTTCAATTTCCACTACTGTGGTGTGGTCCACTAGAGCTTTGGATATGCTTCCCTATTGTAAAAAGGGATGGACAGCGTGAATAAACGATGACCCCATCTAATTTAGGAGGAGGCTTGTTGATCCACAGATCCACCGAGGTGGGTGGGATCCTGACCATGGGGCCCTATGTGATGCATGTGCTTTATATCTATGCTGTCCATCCGCTTCGTTCCCCAAACGCCTATGTTTTGGTTGAATTTCAAAAAATAAAAAATAAAAAAAATAAAAAAAAATCTTTCTTTTAAATTGCTTCTTAAAACCCACCTGTCTAACACCGTTATGTATTCAATACTGGATTTTTAAAAAGACAATGCTACCCTTGGACAAAATCCTTCTAACAAAACATCTCTCTCTCTCTCTCTCTCTCTCTCTCTCTCTCTCTCAGGTCACAACCTCTCATGTCCAAACATCACAACCTGCCCCCCTCTCTCCCTCTGGGATGAACTGAAATCAATTCCCACTAGGATAAACTGAAAAAATAAGAACTAATTTCTTGCACTTACCAAATGATCTGAAATTAAAAAATGATTGAAAAAAGATAATTCCATATATAAGTGGTAAAATTAAGTTTTAACAAACTGGCCCTTAGCCTGATACAAAGAGAAAATATAAATATCAACTTGATCTAAAACTTTTATGCCCCCAAGAAGCTTTCAACGGTTGGCTTTCAATCCCCATTGCTTCCGGTAGTGTGGTCCAATTAAGCCTTCAATCTACTTGCTTTTTAGGGTCATGCCTTAAAATGATCTCTAAAAGTAGATGGACGGCGTGGATAAAATATAGACATCATGGTGGACACCTAGCTACGTCTCGACGGGGGTAGTACATAATCTGTGCCTGGTTCCGGGAGTAGGGTTGTCAACAGGTCAGATACGGGTCGGATCAGTGATGATCTGTATCCGACCCGATTAAGGATGTATCCGACCCGAATCCGATTCGGATCACAAGTATATGATCCAAACCCTGACCCGTTTAAATTTTTTTAAATTGGTTTCCGATTCGATTACGATCTGACCCTGATATGAGAGAGAGAGAGAGAGAGAGAGAGAGAGAGAGAGAGATGCTCGTGCGTGGAGAGAGATGAAGGAGACGGCTTTTTTTTTTTTTTTTTTAATCGGGTTGGGTCGGGTCGTTAACGGGCTGGATCAAGGTTGATCCGAATCCGGCCCGAATATTAAACGGATCATCTTTGGGTATCCGTATCCAACCCGATTACCGGATTATTGATCCGAATCCAATTAAATCGGATCGGATACGGATCAAGCTCCGTGCCGTTGACAGCCCTATCCGGGAGCCTATTTCCTACAAAAGACTTTGTGCAAGAAGTTACCGCTTGGATAGTTAGGTGGGGCCCACTATGATGTCATGAGTAATCCATCCCGTCCTTCCGTTTTGCGAGCTTATTTTAGGACATGCGACAAAAAATGATCCACATCAAAGACTCAAGTGGGCCACACGAGAGGGAAATTGAGAAAAGAAATTACTACCATTAAAACCTTCCTCGGCTTCACCTTGATGTTTATATGCCATCCAAACCGGCTTCACCTTGATGTTTATATGCCATCCAAACCGTTTTTAAGGTCATTTCCACGAGGATGAACGGTAAACAGAAAAAACTTATCCTGATACAAAACTTTTGTGGCAATACAAATGTTTCAATGGTGGTTGTTTAATTCCCACTATTTTCTCTAGTGTCGCCCACTCCATTTATAGATACAGCTCATTTTTTATCACATATCCTAAAATAAATTCAAAAAAATATGAATGAGGTGGATTACTCACAAACAGTATCCTAAAATAAACTAAAAAAAAAGATGAATAGGGTGGATTACTCACAAACATCACAGTGGCCCCACTTAGCTTCCCTGCATGGGAACTTCCTGCCAAAGTTGGCAGGAAATCCGCATCTGCTGATCTTCCCAGAAAAAAAAAAAAAAAAATCGTGAGCGGATTAGCTGTTACCCGCATAACAGCTTAGTGGATGTTACCCCAACTGTGTGGGGTCCACCTTGATGTATTTTTTATATATCCTAGCCATCCATCTATTTTACCATCTCATTTTAGGATGATATACAAATCTCAGGTGGACCATACCACTAAAAATAGTGATCAATGACCATTAAAAACTTTTTATTGGCCACGTAAGTTTTGGATCAAGCCACTCTTTACATATTCCCTTCATTCAGGTCTTCTTGACATTATCAACAGGTTGGATGGGAAATAGACATTAAGAAAACCTTACATGGTCCCTTTGAAATTTTTAATAGTCAGGCACTCAATCACCACTGTTTCCTATAGTACGGTCCGCCTGAGATTTTGATCTGCTTGATATTTGGAACTAACTCATAAAATGATTTGGAGAAATCGATGGACAATGTGGATATACAACACATAATCAAAGTGTTCCCCACGGTAAGGGTAGCACCCACTAAGGTGTTATGAGCTAGACACGAACAAAAAATTATCAAACAGTTCGATTCATTTGGATCGAAAAAAATGAACCGAACAACCAGTTTGAAAGCGGATTAAATCATATTAAACAAGATTTTTGGTGTTCGAAAAAATTTCTAACCAAACATGAACAAACCATTGTTCGATTCGATTCGGTTCGTTAACCAGATTCGAAGTTTTCCAATTCGAATTGGTTCGATTCAGTTCGTTGAAATTGATATAAATACATTTTTTACTCACTCGACAACACCCCCCCCCCCCCCCCCCCCCCCCCCCCCCCTCGACCCTAGCCATTTTTTACCCTACTCAATGAACGACCGAAACCCTAACCAAGAGAGCTCGTCCACCCATTCGACGATTTCGGTCATGTTCTTTGCAGCTCTGCTCGTCCTTCCCAATCTCATCCTTTCTCCCCTACCCACCAAACCGACCAAACCCTAACCAGCTAAACCCCATCCTTTCTCCCCTGCCATCCGGTCATCTCTTTGCTCCTGCCCGTCAATCCTGCTCGCTCATTCAATTCTAGTCAAGTCATCCTGGTTGTTAGTCTGCACGTTAGTCCGAATCTGATACTCTGCTATGCTCGTCCAGCTCCAAAAGTCTGAATCTGATACTCTGGTCTTTTATATTCTTAAATATTTAATATTATGAATATCAATAATATGTGATTGTGATGTGATTTTACAAATGTTGGTTGGTTTTAGGGCCAATTTGTTAAATCTGAAGTTCAAAGCCTAAATCTAGAATCTGAAACCTGAATCTGAAATCTGAATCTAAAATCTGGATCTGAAGTCTAAAAACCAGTTTGGTAATTGTTGCCAAAGTCTGAAAACGAAGTACTGAATCTGAAACAACTTGTTTGTTAACAAACGTTTGAAATGGCCGAAATCTGTTAACTTGACATATTTACCCCTATCTCTTGTTTGTAAATGTTATGCATTATGAAGTGTTTTTTTTTATTAAATGAAAATAAAATCATTAAGTTAACATCCATTTAATTCAAACAAACTAAAGTACTTAATATAAAATTAAAATATCATTGTTCATAAAAACACAAAAAAATCAACCAGTATCGAACATTACGATATGGCCCACATGGATAATATTTTGTATATCCATGTCATCCATCCATTTCTCTAACTAATTTGAGGACATTGGACAAAAAATTATGCATATCCAATGGATTGTACCATTGGAAACAATGGTGATTGAGTGCCCCACAATTAGAAATTCCAAAGAGCCCATTGTAAGGTTAAGGGTAATGTTGTTTTGCAATCCAAGCCGTTGATAATGTCAAGAAGATCTCGATGAAGAGAAAATATAAAGATTAGCTTGATCCAAAACTTTTGGGGGCTACAAAAAGTTTTTAATAGTCTTCCATATTGTTTCAACGGTAGGTGTCGTTATCACCACTGCTTCCTTTAGTGTAGTCCACTTGAGTCGTGGACTTGCCTCATTTTTTGAGATCATGCTGTAAAATGATCTGAGAAGAGATGAACAGCATGGATAAAATTCTTACATCACGATGGGCCTCACAAAGTCATACTTAACGTCCAGGCAGTGGAAGGATGCAACCCGCCTCTTCCAAGCGGTGGAGGACACGGATTAGCTACTGATAAGTTGAGTAACCATCTCGCTACTGAAGTGACGCCAACAACTTTTGTGGGCCCCATTGTAATGTATGTGTTATATCCACACCATCCATCAAGTTGGAGGGATCATTTTAGGGCAAGATCCAAAGAATGAGGAAGATCCAAATCTCAAATGGATCTCACCAAAGAAAACAGTGGAGATTGATCTCCTACCATTAAAAACTTCTTGGAGCCACAGAAGTTTTTGATCAAGCTGATATTTGTGTTTTCCCTTCTTCCATGTCTGTATGAACTTATGAATAGGTTGGATTTCAAATAAACATTATGGTGAGCCTTAGGAAGGTTTCAACGATCATGTCACTGTCCCCACTGTTTTCTTCGGTGGGGTCCACTTGATCTTTGGATCTGCCTCAATCTTTGTCTCATTCCCTAAAATGTTCTCTCCAAACGGATGGACGATGTAGATACAACACATACATTATGGTGGGGCCCACATAAGTTGGTGCCGTCACTTCAGTAGCGAGATGGCTACTCAACCTATCAGTAGCTAATCCGCGTCTGGCGGTGGAAATGAAATGAAAACACCAAAATCTTATCATGATATGAAACTTTTGTGGTCATACAAATATTCAAACAGTGGTTAGTAATCCCCACTATTTCCTCTTGTGTGGCACACTTGAGTTTTGGATATGTCTAACTTTTTGTTCAATGTCCTAATTTTAATTCAAAAAATGGATGAACGGTGTAGATAAAACACATATATCATGATGGGGCATACATAGCATTGCCTAATAGCTTGCTCTTTTATGAGTGCGGGTTGGCAATCCGCATGGGATCCATAGAAGAGGATTGAGGCGGGAGACAAATGTCCCTGTTGGGCCTACATGATGTATATGTTTCATCCATACCATCCATTCATTTTTCCATATCATTTTGGGGCATAAGACAAAAAAAGAGGCAGACGTAGGGCTCAAGTGGGCCACACTATAGGAAATAGTAGAAATTGGTTGCGTATCATTGAAAACTTCTTAGGGCTACAGAAGGCTCTAATCAATATGATATTTGTGTTTTCCATTCATCCATATATGTGTGACCTTATGAAGAGGTTAAATGTGAAACAAACCTCATATTAGACCCTAGGAAGGTTTCAACAGTAGTCATTCAATTCCTACCGATTTCTATGGTGTGGTTCACTTGAGCTTTATATGTGCCTCATTTTTGGGCTTATGCTCTAGAATGATCTGAAAAAGTTGATGGACGGTGTTAATCTAACACATAAATCATGATGGGGCCAGAGAAATTGCACATGTTAAAAGTTGGGTTATGAATTACGCAATGGTGATAAAACTCTTCGTAGCAATTGTGAAAGGGTAATTTTGGAAGCAAATTTATTTGTTTTATAGAAAATTCACGGAGCGCATTCCGTATTTACCATTAAGCTAGACCTCCATTATCGAAAAAATCAATGGATAATTACGGAGCACTTTCTGAATTCAATGTTAACAAACGACCCTTATAAAAATTATTTTCTCGATTCCGCATTAAGTAACTATTTTAAGTGTTAACAAACAGGCCCTTAGTTATGAACATTGTGCTTTATGAAATATTTTTCCATGAAAAAAAAAATTTATTCAAACTGAAAAAATTGTCCGAAATGAAAAGTGTTTGAACATGTTCAAACATGTGCTGGACTAGACCAAACCGAACATGAATAAGGCCCCATTGTTCAAGTGTTTTTTTTTTTTTAACATTGTTCGAACACAACCCAATCAGCAACCGAACCGAACTGACCTAGCCCATGTTCAACTCGGTTCAATTCGTTGTCCAGCTCTAGTTACCCGGGTAACACCTAATCTACAACCCAAAAAATCTTTGACGTAGATTTCCTGCCAAAGCCTTCCGCACGAAGTTCCTGCACAGGATGTTAGGTGGGGCCCACAGTGATGTTTATGAGAAATCCACCCTATCCATCCGTTTTACGAGTTCATTTTAGGACGTGATACAAAAAATAAGGCCAATCAAAAAATCAAGTGGGCCGCATGAGAGGAAACAGTGGGGAAAGAGTTTCCTACCATTGAAACCTTCCTAGGCTCTACCTTGATGCTTATATGCCATCCAAACTGTTTATAAGGTCATTATTACTGGGATGAAGTGAAAAGATAAGAAACTTAGCCCGATACATAGCTTTTGTGGCTATACGAATGTTTCAACAATGGTCATTGAATCTCCACTATTTCCTCTCGTGCAGCTCACTTGAGTTTCAGATTGGCCTCATTTTCGATCGCATGGCTTAAAATGAGTTCAAAAAATGGATGGATGAGGTGGATTTCTCATAAACATCATGGTGGGCCCAACCTAACATCCCTGCGCAGGAACTTCGTGCAGAAGGCTTCCACAAAAATCTTCCCAAAATAAAGTGGAGCTCCTACAACACCACCTTGTGGTTGGAGTTTCAAAAGTTGTGAACCCTATAATGATGAATGCGGTACATTCACACCACCCATCCATTTTTTAGGTCATTTTAGGGCATGGGCCCAAATATGAGGCTGATCCAAATTTGAAGTGGAGCACACCATAAGAAACGAAAAGGATTGAACGCCTACCCTTGATAACTTTTATTGTGTCAAACACATTGAATGGAAAAGAAGAACTATGACGGACCCTTAATTTAGGTTCACATTACCTAATTAACAGATTGGATGGCAAAAAAAGAATTACAATGGGCCCTAGCAAAATTTTAATAGTATGATTGAATTGACACCGATATCCACATGAGGTTTGGATCCTTTTCATTTTTGGGCTGTTACCATAAAATCATAATCAACAAAGGATGGATGGCATGGATCAAACAAATGTATCATCATGGGCCCACAGCATAGTCCATTACCAGAGTGAATTTCGCAAACCTTGCGCATTGAAGAAAAGGCATTAAAGGGCATTAGTTGTCTTTTTGGAATGCAACAAATCGGAGTTATCTAGTATCCGTTATTTAAAGTCAAAATGCGGGATTTTTTTTACCATATTTTGAAATCATAAGTAGGTTTTAGGAAACATTTTTAAAGTAAGTTTGTTTTTGGAATTCAACCAAAATGTAGGCGTCTGCATGGCATTGTCCCTGCTTTCTTTCATTCCATCTATTGCCTCTCTTTCTTTCCATCCGATTGCTGGTTTTTATCAATGGAAAATAAGAAGAAGAGATGTTCTGCTCTTTGGGCCAACGATACTGCCGAGAAGAAGTTCAAGTCCCATGATTTCAACGGTGCGATTGAGTGTGCCAACGTCGCTAAAGCTCTCTTTCCAGGCGTCGACGGTATCGAATAAATCCTAGCCGCTTATGATGCTCATGTGGCTGCAGCCACAAAAAGGATCAACGGTCAGATAGATTGGCATGCGGTACTTGATCTAGATTCTTCGGCCCAATTGGAGATAATCAAGCCAGAGAAAATCTCTTATGGCCTAGCCCCCGACAAGAACAAGTCCATAGCGGCAGAAGGAGCCTTCAAGCTCATCTCAGAGGCGAGCAGGATTCGGTGCACGTGCACTTAAGATCCGCTGATCCAAACTATTGATCTGATTGGTCCAGTGGTCCATGGTGGATGATTTGGAAATTACCCGAATTGAAGGATCCCAATGCTTTCATCTTTTTTACTTTCTTTGTTTGGATGTAGACTGGTTTTAACCTTCTTTTGCTCACGTCAATGGGAGGGTATGGATGGTAGAATTTTTTTGATGGCATGAATGATAGGGAATGGATATTATAATCTTGTAGATTTATTTGTCATTGACTTTAATTTCTTGTACGTCCTTTTTTATTGATTGTCATGGTCGGGAACCATGGACAAGGGTATTGTGTAGCATGATCGAAATCTCTCTCCCTAGTGAAAGGGTTAAGTGGCGTCTGAGACCGACTCTTACTCTCGCCATTACTATCTCCCTCACCATCATAAGTCATCACCATCATTGCTACTGTCGCCAGAGTCACCATCACCCCATCATTGTCATCATCATCATCGGATCCACCCGCCGCATCACTCTCTGTCTTGGACCTCTAGGTGTCAGACAATGTCTTCCCACCACGTGTCCTATGTGATAGTGACTGTCATGGACTGCCCATCGGACTTCTCATCAATGGGTCGAATGACTCATCAAGAGATCTCTGTTGCTCCACATGTGCATCAACATCAATCCCTTGTTGTGTTGCTTTTGCTGTAACATGCATCTTCAGTCGCTCTTCTGAAGCATCTAAGTTATCTGACCTAACCCACTAGTAAATTGGGTCCTCGTCCTCAACATATGAAAACTGTCCGACCGCCATCAGGTCCAGTGGGTGCTCCCGTGCTTTTCTTCTTCCTTGGTATCGAAGCAACCTCTTTCGTAGCTTCATATTGTAGTAGCAGTACACTAGTTTCTGAAGCCGGTCATACCCATTTTTTTGCTAAGGGAGCGAATTAGGTGAGACCCTGGATATACGGAGGTGGGTGGGACCCTTGACTGTGGGGCTCACAATGATGTATGTGCCATAAATCCACACTTCCCAACCATTTTCAAAGCTCATTTTAGTGCATGATCCAAAAAATGAAGCATGCCCAAATCTAAGGTGGACCATAGCACAAGAAATAGTCCTGATTGAATCCCTATCATTAAAAACTTCATAGAGTCCACTGGAATGTTTAGTGTCCATCCAACCTATTGATAAGGTCACAAATACCTATGTGAAGAGACCACACAAATATCATCTTGATCCAAAGCTTTCGTGGCCCACAAGAAGTTTTTAATGGTCAATTAATACTGTTTCCCATGCTATAGTTCATCTGAGATTTGGATTTGCTTCATTTTTTGGATCATGCCCTAACATGACTTTTCAATACAGATGGACTGCGTGGATGTAGTCAAATACACCAAGGTGGGCCCCACTGGTAGGGCCTGTTTGATTTTTAAATTTCTTTGTAAATATAGTGGAAATAAGCAATTATTACTTTCTTTCCGGTTTGAAAAGTTGGAGTAATTTCTGCTTGGATAAACGGTCCAAAAGAAGTGGTTTTAAATTATAAGCCCCACAGTGATATATATGATATATGCGCACCATCCATCAATTTACTATAATATTTTAAGGAACTAGCCAAAAAATGAGGCAGATCCAACATTCAAGTGACCCACACCAAAGGAACAGCGGACTGAAGAAGTTTTTAATGATAGGCATTCGATTCCCTTTTTTCTGTGGTGTGGTCCACTTGAGCTTTGGATCTACCTCTGTTTTTTGGATCATGATCGATATTCATCTGAAAAATAGATGGACGGTGTGGATAATCCATATATATCATGGTGGGCCCCTCCTATATTTTGCACGCTCCGCGATTTTAACCATGAAAAAGTAAAGCCGTCAAATCAGGCACAGGGAATGGCATTACACATTTGCACTGCATTTACCCTGTATTTGTAGCATTAAGCTCTTGCACTCTGGGAACCTAGGTGGGGCCCATCGTGATGTTTGTGAAAATCCACACCGTCCATTCGTTTTGTGAGCTTATTTTAGGACATGGAAGTGATCTCTTATTCCCCTTTTTTCTTCCTTTGCAAGTGATTTCAGCGAAAAACACGAAGAAATCCAACGATATCTGGGGATTTGAGAGGGAGATTAACAACCCGTTTGGTTGGCACCTGGAAACTCGTTTCCAGCTTAAAATCAGGATTCTAACATAAATCTAATTTTAACTAGTGTATTTGGTGACAAGTTCCAACCTAATAGGATTCTGCACAGAAGCTTAATTTAGCTAGAACTATAATCAGTGGAAACCAAGGTGGGGCCCACAGTGATGTTTTTTTGATGAATCCACCCCATTCATCTGTTTTGGGAGCTCATTTTAGGACAAAAAAATAAAAATGAACAGGATCCAAGACTCAAGTAGGCCTCACTAAAGGAAAAGGTGGGTAGGTAAATTACTACCGTTGAAACTTCCCTGGGTCCAACGTCAGTACTATTGGGATGAACTGGAAACACAAATATTATCCTGATTCGAAACTCCTGTGGCTCCACAAATATTTCAACTGTGGACGTTTAATCTTCACGTTTTCGGCCCACTTGAGTCTTGGATCCGGTTCATTTTTGTTCTCATATCCTAAAATGAGCTCCCAAAATGGATGGACGGGGTGGATTCATTAAAAAAAAAATCACTGTGGGCCCCACCTTGGTTCCCAGTGCAGGAACTTCCTGCGCAAGGCTTTCGCAGTAAATCCGCGCCTTTAGAAGGTATCTCCTGCGCAAGGAATCTGGGTGGGGCCCACCGTGAGGTTTGTGAGAAATCTACACCGTCCAACCATTTTGTGAGATCATTTTAGGCGTTGCGACAAAAAATGAACGGGATCCAAAACTCAAGGAGGCCGCACTAAAGCAAAAGGTGTGTAAGGAAATTCTTACTGTTGAAACCTTTATCAGTCCACAGTGATGTTTATATACCATCTATACTGCTCATAATGTCATTCCTACTGAGATGAACTGAAAACACAAATATTATCCTGATTCGAAACTTCTGTGGCCCCACGAATATTTCAACTATGTAAGTTCAATCGTCATGTTTTCAGCCCACTTAAGTATTTGATCCCGTTCAATTTTGGTCGCAACGCCTAAAATGACTTCACAAAACGGTTGGACGTCGTAGATTTCTCACAAACCTCACGGTGGGCCCCACACAGATTCCTTGTGCAGGAGATGCCTGCGAAAGGCTTTCGCAGGCAATCCGCGCCCCGTATTACCCGAGTACCTAGGGCTGTAAATGGGTCAGTGGACCCGATGGGGTACCCAGACCCAACCCATTTAGACCCGACCCAGACCCGACCCATTTGTTAAATGGTACGGGTCCGGGTCCAAGAATAGACCCATTTGTTAAACGGGTTTGGGTCTGGTTTCCTTTATACTAGGCCCGACCCGACCCGACCCAAACCCGTTTAGTAAGTGGACGGGTTTGGTCTATGTTACAAGGGACCCGTCCAGCCCAGACCCGTCCAGACCCGGTTTTAAGCCTTGTAAAATGCTTGCATACTTGATCCAGACCCGGACCCATTAGACCCGGCCCATTTATAAATGGGTCTGGGTGGATCTCCCTCTACCAGACCCGGACCCATTTATAAATGGGTCTGATGGGCTGACTTGGACCCGACCCGGACCCGCCCATTTAGTAAAAGGGTCTGGGTCTAAAATTTGGACCCAGACCCGTTTAGTAAATGGGCGGGTCTGGTTTTGGCTAAACCCGCCCCGAACCCAACCATTTACAGCCCTACGAGTACCAGCTTAGTGGGTGAACCTTAATATATGGCCCACATTGATGATATTATATCTAATCCGTCCATTCGTTTTTCCATAACATTTTAGGATGTGGTTTAAAAAATTAAGCACATCGAAATCTCAGGTGGACCACACCACATGAAAAAGTGATGATCGCACACTTAGCATTAAAAACTTCCCAAGGCCCACCAGAGATTTGGATCTTCTTAACTTTTGGGATAACATCCTTAAATAATCGGAAAAAACGGATGAGCTGTGTGGATATGAAACACATTCATCAAGATGGCCCCACACGGTGAGGTTAAAACCCACTAAGATGTCAGCTAATCCGCTCCGGCACTTAAAAGAGACCGAGAGAGAGTTCGCGCCGATCCCAAATTCTCGCCGCACATCACAACATTTCCAAAAATTTCTTCCCAGAATCTTTCTTTTGCAAAGGTATTGAGAGATTTTCTTACATGATCCAGCCAAATCCAGTGGAAAGCGATTGCTTCAGGAAGATTATAAAGGTAAGAGATTTTTCTTTTTTTTTTTTCTTATAAAATCGACTGAACATCCGCAATACCAGGAATATTGTGCGATGTCGGCCGATATTTCGCGATATATCTAGCACAATACACAGGAGTTTATCAATTTTTCTTCATTTTTTCGAATTTGTTTGTGGAGGAACAGTAATATGCCCGGCTCCATGAAGATGGAGATGATGATTTTGAGCCATAGCATAGTTTTATAAGGGTCTGGGCCATAGCCAGCCATTATTCACAAGTATATTTCTAGTTTTCTACTTCTTTTACTTTTGAATGTATTGCTTGTGTTTCCATCAATGTTGTCAAATCGCATATGTCATCGTATGCAACTGGCATTATTGCTTTGGCTTTTAAAAAAAAAAAAAAAAATTGTAAAAGAAGGGAAAAATTAATCAAAGAAATTAAAAAAGATATAAAAAATTAGAAAAAACTATGCCTAATTACTACAAGTGATTGGATTGGGTTCTTTTACCTATTTCATTGTAGTTTGAGTGTTTTAGACTATTAGACCATCTATAAAATAAGTTATATGTTTAATTACTTATATTAAATTTGCATAAAATTTAACAAAACAAACAACATGTTACATGTTACATTAAAAACTTCGAACATAGAAATTTTATTGATAAACAATAACTTGATAACTTGAACAACTTATAAGTTACAAGTTACAACTTAATTTACAAATACAATTTACAATTTGCCAAAAAAAAAAATAAAAGCACAACTAGCAAAGTATGCCATCGCATACTCGCATATGCGATCGCCTTCTTATTGCACAAAAATGTATGCTATCACATACTATCCTCCTAAAAAAAAGGCATTGCGATCATACATGATAACAATGGTTCCATACATTGCTTCTTGCATTTGTAAATTATATGAATAGACTTTGGATATACTTGCATCAATTGTAATGACCCGTGTAAATTTTAGGGCCATATTTTTTTCCAGATGATCCAGACCGTTCATTTGATCCTACATGACTTTTTGACCGTACATCAGCAGTTTGTGCATTTTTATGACCATCCAATTGTTAATCATTAAAATTATTATGATCTATCCATTAGATCATCAATTTGGGCATCGCCCACCCATAAATTGTGATATTTAACCGTTGAATCATCTAATCTACCACTTGATCGATCATTTGACGGATAGATCATCTAAATTGTGAAGATTCACTGATTGATCACTTGATCCACTCATAATCCATGTATTACTCATTACATCTAACCATTAGATCATCTGATAGGCTGTTTATTTGATAATCTAACTGTTGGATTATTTATATTTGATCATCTAACCCTTTGATCATGAATATTTATTGATCCTCATGTGTATCCATCCATACATCATGTTGATAATTCATTATTTAACCATGATCATGTCTTAGATCATCCATCCATGCCTTGATCCATGTGGACCATTCATTGTATGATAATGATCACACCCACACACACAACACACATAACATGCTTGATCCACATCACACACGTACACTCCACAAATACCATGTTTCACATATGTAACACGTGTGCACACACCACTCACACGTGCACCAAACCCCTTCACTCCTCTTATAACTCTCCATTCACTCCCTTAATTCCCTGTCTTCCAAAAATGCAAAAGTAACTCCCATCTCCCGAGGAGAGGGAGGGTCATCACTTCATCATCTTCATTGTCACATCATCCTCATCATCGCCATCTAACTTATGTGAGTTGGCCTCTAATCTAATCTAATCTTCTTCTACGGCAACTTTTCTGCCCAACCTGGAGATACTTGTGAGACCCAAATTAAGTCCCAATCTGAGCACTTTTTGACGTCCAATCTGACCATTCGAAAGGACCTATTTTTTCGTCCCATTTAGCGTCCAATCTGAAACTATTTTAGTGTCCCAGTTAGCATCCAATCTATACCTATTGTGATGCCCCAAATGGCGTCCAAATCTGGACACATCTGACGTGTCGAAATCTGGTCACATTGTGGTGCGTCCAAAGAATTTTGACCATTGATAACCTGCAACAGAAGGTGCTTGTTCTCCCCAACATGTGTTTGATGTGCGAAAATGATGCAGAGTCTATCGATCACCTTTCCATCCATTGCTCCTTTACTCGGAGAATATTTCCTTTCCAAGTCTCACTTGAATTGGGTTATGCTGGGCACGGTGGAGGCCCTTCTCTGGTAATGGCACAGTGGAGGTGGTGGGAGGATTACAAAAGTCATCTGAAGACTCCTCTTTATGGCAGCAGACTAGTTACATCGGCCGGGTGGAGTAGTCTGACTAGCTAATGTATAAATGGGTCCCCTCATTGATTAAGGCTAGCTGGGTGAGACCATTATGAAGTAAAACAGACCAGCCACACCTGTCAGGTGAGGTGTTAAGAGATTTAGGTCAGCCGTAGTAAAATGGCCTTGGTGTTCAATTAATTCAACTGTACTGAGTATTGTGGAAAACCCTACATGATATCGCATGCATCCTATCATGCTTTGTTTTGTTAAATCTTGCATATCTTGGCTTTACTTTAAAACTTTTGTATCTGGTTTTACCGTATTTTGTGGAAAAAGTCTAAGTAGAGGTTTTCACTGAGCTGTTGGCTCACTCAATAATGTTATTGATGAATTGCAGGTTCGGGCTAGAGATGAGATTTATGAAGATTTTTATTGAATTATTTTATTTTCTTGCATATTAATTCTAATAAAGTTGTGACTTGAATGATTGAAATAAAGTAGTGGTACAATTGATGGATTGGATGTATATAATGTTGGATGAAACAAAATTGATGCTTATATCCTTTCTTTATTTCTTTCTTTCTTTTTTTTGGTGTGAAAATGTATCAGAAATGTGATATTACTGAGTCACGTTCCAAGGAATGGCATTACAGTCAACTGGATTCAAGTGCTGGGACTCGGAGTGTGACATCAATTCAATCAGATAGCTCATAGATTAGGACCCCAAACAAAGGAAATCTATTATGTGTACTTGTTTTTTGTGATGTTTTGATTTCCAAGTGTGTATTGATGTCTTTTTTAACAATTCCTGAAGTTTCATTGAAAACTTTGACCAATTTCCTAATGTTTCCCCATGCTTCTCAGAAATAGCTATACATATTACGCGATACAACTGATATATCCCATGCGATAACCGATATGTATCCGCATCCCAAGGGTGTGATACATTACGTGATAATGATACGAATTGCCACCCCCTATGACAAGGCATAGTAACACAATTTGCTCCTTTTCTCCAATTGTTATATTTCGAGAAGAAAAGGTTGGGGTGATTTTTGTACGGGCACAAGGGCATTACTTTGTTGATGTGGATGGAATGACTTCACGAGGATGAGATCCACCCTGTCCCATAATGTGCACCACCTAGTGTTTTGACTAGGGCCCAAAAGTCAGGCCATCAACACTCATGTAGACTACACTATCAGAAACAGTTGAGATGGGAAGTCCCACCATTAAAATCACCCAAAGAGCATATTAGGTCCACTGTCGTGTGTATATGCCATCCAATCTGTAACGACCTGAGATTTTCGACTCTCGTGTATAACATGACGGCCGAATTCTCAAATAAATCATGAACTAATTGATTTGTTAAATAATGAAATATAGCATTCAAGCACAATGGCGGAAACAAATGTTCATCTTATTCTATTAAACTTATCACTCTATCATCAATGTTTAAATAAAGGAACCAACCTAATATTCATACTAATCAATCAAAATATCAAACCATGTCTTCTCTAGAAGATTTATTACAATTTCCATAAACGTAACTACTAATCAAAAGAAATGTCTAATAAATGAAAATATCAGCTAAATTCCTTCAACGTCTTTATCCGTCATGTGATCGTACGAACCATCGAACTCTTCACCTTGAAAGTCGAGTTCGATACCTGAATCTTCAACTACATTATCTAAATTGCGATTGGGATAGCGTTAAACGCTATTATAGTGGGGAATATTTCCTTCAAGACAATCAAGAACAATAATGTACAAAACTCAGGGCAACGCAACACAATGATATCTTTATTCAAACAACATAATCAAGTAAAAATCTTTGTTAATGCGATGCATGAAATGTATGCTCTAGCTAAGGCACCCTGGCTAGAATCACAATACATGAAGTGGGAGACTCCCTGTTACGACTTCACGCTAGCCACTAGTCACCAGAGGTTTCCTGGGACGCACAAGCCAATAGTTTTGCCCGACCACGTGAGAAACGGGACGCTCATAGCCCAAATCTACACGTGATAGTGTGCGGGAGAAGTAGGATGCTCTAGCCTATTCTCAATTCCGTACAACCACATAGAGCCAAGTGAATGCATGATTTTAATTTCACCTTTATTTAAGTGTTTTCGCATACAACCGATTTAAATAAAATTCAGTGGTCACTATGGGGAGTTGTAAACAACACAGCATAGGCTGACAGCTCGAGCTTAGTGTCCATGACACCAACCCCGGCTCATGAGTATTTATATACCATTAATGTTCACTCATTGTCCCGTTTTATGATTTCATCATGTTCCAAGAAGCCAATGTTGTATGTTATGGCCAAATTCATTAAAATACTCATGTAATGTAAATGAGTCCAATCAAGCATCATGTACATGTAAGGATCCATTGACAAACAATCACTTCATTCTCTCAGTTAAGTCAAGAGATATTCTTCCATCATGGACACCTCTCATGGGTTCCATCTCTCTACATCGAATAATTTTACCAACTTAGGGACAGAGTATACAATAATGGGATGTCTATATGATGATCTTATATACATATTTCATATATATCACAATATGAAAACCAATGTTACTTGTAACACATAGACTAAAAAAATATGGGCATAGATTTCACAAAGATAAGTAACACAAATACACATGCTTCTTAGTCAAAAATCTAAACAAGGAATCACATCATTATATAATGATATTCAATACAAATCCTACATTAAACTTCATGTTATATGGATCAGCAGTTTAAAACAAAATAACTTCACATGCCACAAAATAAACTTATGATAATCGTGATATTATTAATGAAAGGCTTGAAGGAAAATCCTCACCTTAGGATGGACTTAGAAGAGGGTTGTAAAAGATCCTAGCCGCTGGAAAAATATGATAAAGAACTTCTCTTCTCTCTCTCTCTCTCTCTCTCTCTCTCTAGAGCATGGAGGCTAGGGTTAGGAGAAGGGCTTGGAGGTGCGTAGTAGGAATATGGAGAGGGATGTACGTACATAAGGAAAGAAAAGAAGAGCGTGCGAGGTCTTGTGTAACAATCTCTTGAGGTGGGTTTCTCAAATCTCAATATTCGGGTGATCTTTGATCAATTCCAATCTGTTCATCTTATCAAGCTCGAAGAGTAGAGTCAGAATACGTAAATTTCTTGATGATCCACATTCTAGATTGGCCGATCCTTGAAAATGACCTGACGGATGCTAAAATGGGCTTGATCTCAATTAATGGTCTACGCTTGATGATCTGGGCCCAAATTTTGGAAAAATATGTAGTCATGATAGGCAAACAATTGTACAAACTTTAGTGGTTGATTGATGGTGAGAAATGCCTAAATCTGAAATTCCAACTTTTAGCGGAAAAGGAATGGGTTGGCTTTGTGGTTCAACGGTGTAGGATTATTGATCGGGGTTCAAATTTTGTGTAAACTCGTAGTCATATGAGTATAATGGGTGGTCCAAATTTGAGAAGCGATTGATGGTGAGAAGTGGGTAAATTGAAAGGTTCAGATTTAAAAAGAGTTGGTAACTCATTAATTTCTAGAATGGGATAACTTCGCACATAAGAAAGAGGCTTATCAAGGTGGGGCATTCAAATCACACTATTGGTCCATGATAAAGACGATCCAAGTCACTCGTATGAAGATAAATATTCGACTACGACTAATCATCTACTTTCCTCACTCGATGGACATGAAAATCAAGGGTTAAGGGGCTAATTTGACAATTAGACCACTTCTACTATGATTTAAGGGCTGAAATTTAATGTGTATGGTTAATATGTGCCCAAAAGCTTAAATCCAAGGTTTTGTGTGAAAGTGATCGTCAGAAACTATATACTTAAAAATGGCATCTTAACTTAAGTTTAACTAATGGCATATTCGTAATTATCTAAAAAGTGCATGATTTTTTAAATCTGATCTTTCTACGATGTTTATGGGATCATTCTAAGCAACTTTTGTAAAGGGTCCCCTATCAGATCTCCTACGGATGTCCCGCTATTCGCAAATCAACGGTAAATGTACGATAATTAATAAAAAAATAAATTAAAAATGAATTTTCAAAAATTTTCAAATAAATCTCGAAAATCTGGAGCATTACACAATCCACTCATTTGACATGCCACACTAAGATGAATGAATTCCCCTAAAATCAAGACATTATGGGACTCATGTGGGCCAAACAATGTGAATGAAGAATTTTAGGCATGATTTCACACCCTACCCTATGATATTGGCAATCTAAGTCTTCAATTTTATTGAATTTTAAATCCATGCTGAAAATGTGACGGCACAGTTGATCGATAGGTGGATATGATGTAGTTTTGTCATAAGTAGCGATCAGTTAGCACAAGTCAGGTCATCCGCGTGTGTATACAAGTCAAGCTAGTGCTCTTCTTATTTAAACAAGGGGAGTCATTTGATCCTGCAATTGTGTAGGGCACTTGATAGAAGATTTAGAACTTGTTAACGAGGCATATATTTCACATTAAAATGACTAAATTGTGGGAATTATTGTCACTAACTCAAAGCCCCAAAATCAGATTTGTTGAGCAATCCTACCCTCTACTTAGTGGACAATTGTTTGTTGAAATACCATTGTTGGTTTTTTTTTTTTTTTTCTTTTATATTCATTTTTAACTATCCAATAATTATTCCAACAATCAGATAGTCAACATGTGCACCCAGTACAAGATCCAGATGTAGCACAAATGCACTACCACACCTATACACGATTAGATGTCATACGCGTATCAAATTGGCAAGTGTGGAGAGATTATCTTCCAATCTTTATTTATCCATGTTTTCTTTAATATGTATAATTGGAAACAGATGAAAAAGTGAAGAGGCATGCCATTTCTTTTGCATTTCTTTTGCATAGGACTAGTAAAGATGAGTTCCCCCAAAAAGTAGGTTTTGCTGGAATGAAAGTAAAAGTATCCAGCAGTTGCCATGGAAAATTTATGGGTGGGGGCTTTTGGTCCATCTCCCTAAAAATAAATATTATAAAATTCATGTTTAACTACAATTAGATGATTGATAGGTTTACAAGCATGATTCTACACTAACTAGAAGTGTGACTTGTAATTTTCTTTTTTTGCATCGTCAAAATTTTCCTACATGTGTTAGCTACATATGATTTATAGATGCCTTCTTTTGAGCTATGTTATTAACTGGATTGTCCTGTAACCCCTTACGTCGCCCAAAGAAAATGTATCGTCTATGCCTGTCAAATGCAGGGCTTGCACTGAAAATGGTAAAGTTGTCGCTTCACACAAGATTTTTCTTCTTCTTTTCATTGCAGCCCCACATCAAACAAGCGAACATGAAACATTCTCATTGGGCCACGTCAGGGGTTAGGGGAATCGCTTGTAACCCCTGCTTACATGCCATGCTTGTCCTATTATTTACGCCTTCGTTCACACCTAACACACCTCTTAGATGTCCCACATGTGTGCTAGGTTGGCACATGTAACTTAAATTAGGCAAACTAGATTTTCTTTTGAATGGTGACTCATTTGGAGATCTGTTTTACTTCTCTATTGCATCAATAGGTTACTTTCGTTGTGACAAAGAAGTGAGGATTTGGGATTCATCATCAGAGGCACTCTCCTATTTTTAGCTTGTGTTAAACAACATATCGTCAGGTAAATTCTTCCATTGCCTTTAAGATGTAAATTGATTCATTTTCTTTTATTATTTTCATCAACCTTACGTCCTACCTTGTTGCCTCTCTCACATACCAATGTAGCATAAGCAAGATCTAAGTTGCTCAACAGGTATGTCCCACTATATAGATTCCTTGGTCCGAAAATCAGTCTAAGTTTGTCATTTCGTGAGCCACATGCACCAAAGAAATTGACACCTGGACACCCTTTATCTATAGGGGTAAGGGCGTGTTCCCGGTGGGTAGGACACACCTGATGAATGTCATGGATCTGACAAATATGCTTATGTGTAGGGCTGCAGATCTGCCCCGTTAACCCGCCCAACCCGACCCAGTAGAAACCCGATCCGTCCCGACCCGGTTAAGAAAACGGTCCGGTCCCAAGTAGATATGGCTAGACCATTTTTAATTTAGGTACAGTTTAGGGTACATGCCAAACCCGCCCGACCCGACTCGTACCCCGACCCGTGCATACCCGACCCGTTCCACCCGACCCGAACCGCCCCGTTTATACTAGTTTATTGCTTTTAGAAATATCTATATAGCATTATCAATAGGTTGAATGGTCAATAAACATTAGGATGGACTCTAGAATCTTTTAATGGTGGGAGTTCAATGATTACTGATTTTTATGGTGTGGTCTACCTAAAGCTTTTATCTGCTTCCTTTTTGAGACAGTCCTATAATAATCTGGAAATGTAGATGGACGGCATGGATTTACAATATATACATCGAGGTGAGCCTCATGGTTAGGGTCTCACCCACATGGCTGGTTTCGAGTCTCACCGACTCTCACCCAAGCTGCGCTCATCTCACACTCACAAGGAGCAGATTAGGTGACATCCGAAATCCACCAAGGTTGGTGGCCCCTGATTATGTGTCTTAAATCCACACCATCCAACTATTTTAAAAGATCATTTTAGGATATGACACAAAAATGAAGCTGACTCAAATCTTAGGTGGACCACACCATAGAAACATAGTCCTAACCCGACTTAACCCGACCCAGTTTAACATATAGGGTAGGGTAGGGTTAGTGTTGACCCTTTTACAAGTAGGGTAGGGTTAGGGTTGGGTCAGCTCAACCCGATCACGACCCGGACCGAAACCCGAACCTTTAAATATATTTAGGTTCGGTCCAGGGTTGAGCCCAACCCGACCCTAACCCGACCCGTGTGCAGGCCTACTTATGTGTGTCTAGAAGCCATCCACCCATCTCACACGAGTACAGACATACGATTCTCTTGCAATGTAGATTTTCTTTTTGTTTTTCATTGGGTGTCTCTAAGTGGGTCGTATCTCAAAGATAGCTTACGCAGATATATGGCCATTCCACTCGTTTAAGAGGACTACACGTATGGTAAATGGGACCTAACAAGCTTCTCATTCCATTTATTGCCTGCCCTTTTTGAGTTTTTCATATAGCCACCTCTATTTTCTGTCATTTGCATATACACCCTGTAGTTTTGTGATTCCTAGATTTCCTACAGTGTTCGCTGACACTGCAAAATACCCTTGCCATGACGGTCCCATCACATCCATCGCATGTTCTTTTGATAGTGCCTTTATGGGAGGGTGAAATGCTGAGTATACCCTCCATTTGTAAAATGATAAGAATGCCCTTACTTACCCTAATAACACCCGCCCACCCACCTATCCCCCCATGGATCCACACGGCGCGGTTCAGTTTTCCAGCAAGCTTGGGGTTTGAAATGACAATGGTGTTGAAAATGACGGATTCTTAACCCGAAAAAGTTGCAAAGAGTGAGAGAGACGACAATGGCTTTGGAAATGGGCAGAATTAGGAAAGAAGAGAGGATTAAGAGGTAATGTAGCAGAACTATTTTGCATCTCTAAACAACTGAGGAACAAAGAATCTCAAAAGATTTGTAGATTTCTTCCTAAGGTGTGGGAGAGAGAGGGAAGGAAAAAAAACAACTTTTCCCTTTTATTTTATTTATTTATTTATTTTTTTAACAAATTTATTAACGGGAGCAGCAACAAGCCAAAACAAAAACAAACAGGAGCTATACAAAGCAAAGGGCCTGAGAGGGACCCAAACAAAGCGCAAAATAAAACCAATAAAAGCTAACTAAAACCTCAAGCACGGCCAGAAGAGCCAGTGAGGAAGGAAAGGAAAAATATCTACAGAAGAGCTTCCCAGCCTGAGAAAAACATAAACTAAAAGAAACCAGAGGGCAATCAGCCCAACAGAAAGGAGAGATCAGCGCCATCCATCGGAGCAAGGTATGAAGCCCATTCCTTCACCACTCTCGTGATTTGAAAAACTACTGAAGGAGCAAAGGGAGGATGAGTTTCTGAAGCTTCGAGCGTTCCATTCTTTCTAGATTTCCAAGAGGGTAGCTAAAAGCGCCATCCACCAGACAGGTCGGAGTGCAATCTGGATATGAGTATCATGCCAAATGTGGAACAATGCAGAAATGTCTGTCAGCATATAACCCAAAAGTGTTGGAATTTAGAAACAATTAAGCTCCATATGGCAACGGCGTAAGAGCAATGTAGGAAGAGATGAGGAATGGGTTTGCATCTCTGCAGCAGAGAGGGCAATTTTTAGGAAGTATCATTCCCTGATGGCAAAGATTGCCGATCATAACCGCCCTTCCTCTAGTTATTATCCATTTAAAAGCCAACACCTTAGGATGGGCCTTGTATGACCAGAAGGAGGTGAACTGAAGAAGAGGCGTTGGCCTTCGCTCTCTGACGAGGCTCGAGAAGGATTTGCAAGAGAAGATGCCGGAAGAAGAAAGAGACCAGCGGGGTTGATCTTCCTCTCCAGGGACAGGCTGAATACCCTGCAAGCAAACGCAGCAGCTCTAGAACTTCAGAGTCTGGAAGGGCTCATCTGCAAGGGGGGCACCAAGCACTTGAGCCATCAATAGAGAAGCAGTGAGCCATTGGAAAGGAGGTATTGGAAGACACTCTGGCCAGAGAAGGGAAGAGTTCTGTGAGGGGTCTGTTGGAAATCCAACTGTCCAACCAGAATCTTATCCTACATCCATCTCCAGGGCTGAGGGAAAAGCCTTTGTTGAAGCGGGGAAGAATGGAAGAGATAGCCTTCCAAATGGCTGAGGCTCTATAAAGCGAGGGTGGTTTAGTGTACCATCCCCCTTCCTGTATTCCATATTTAGCAGCTATGATTACCCTCCACGTGGATGTGGTTTCATTGGCAAAATGCCACAGCCATTTGGCAAGTAGGGCTTGGTTAACATAAAAAAATGACCCTGATTCCGCCCCTCCCCCCCCCCTTCATTGTAAGGTCTACAAACTTCAGACCAGCTTAGGAGGTGAAATTTTTGGCTATCAGAGTTGCCATTCCAAAGAAGGTCCCTTCTTAGTTTCTCAATCTTAGAAAGAATTAAGGCTGGGTAGCGAAAGAGAGACAATGTAGGGAGATTCAAAAAGGCTGTTTTTGTCAGAGTCAAGCAGCTCCCCATAGACAGATAATTGCTTTTCCAAGGAGCAAGTTTCTGTTCCATTATTTCTAGAATGATATCTTCATTTCTAGAATGATATCCCAAAGATGAAGAGCCTGTTTACCGAAACACAGAGGAAGCTGAAGGTAAGAAGAGGGAAAAGAACTGGCTTTACAGCCAAAGGTGTCAGCAAGGGAAGAAAGAGATGCCTGTGAAACATTAATCCCAAACATTTCACTTTTGTGAAGATTGACTTCTAGAAATTGGAAACTGCTGGGGTAGAGGCTTTTGCAAAATAGCAAGGTATCATCAGTGAATTGAATGTGGGAAACAGAGGGGCTATCAGGAGAGACTTTGAAACTTCTGAAGAATCCCGCTTGTTCTCCCCTACTTAGCATACAACTTAGGCCAGCAGAGGCTAGGGCAAAGAGAAAAGGGGAAAGAGGATCTCCCTGTCTCAAGCCTCTAGAGAAAAGGGGAAAGAGGATCTCCTTGTCTCTCCTCTTTTGAAAGTGGCTGTGATTCCTCCTGAACATCAATTAGATGAATAGAAGCATGGGTGTTAGAAATGATGGATTCGAGATCATCCTGAGTTTCCTGTTTTCATCATTTCTATTGGAATCTTATGTTGGGTTTCATTTATGTTTGTTGTAAATCAGACCCTTCTCTCTTCTTTTCCTTCTGACTGCCTTTGAAATTTGAGAATCAGAAGCCTGCTGAAGTGGTATTGATCTGAAATCTTTATTTTTCTATTTGAAGTTGTATTTCGTCAGGGGTCATTTGTATGCCTGTAAAATCATTTAGTTATAAAAATTCATAGGTAAAGACATTACATGATTTGTTAGGATGCCTGTAATTTCCTGTACACCCTTTACGGGCTGTAAACACTTTATAGGTTATGAAGGCTTTTAAAATCCCAACATTTTGCCCCATATATATTTTTTTGAACGACAACATTTTGCCATACTTCAAATTATAGGTAATTCAATTATAGGCACAACGGTAATTTTTGTTTTTTTTTTTTGTTTTTTGAATTCTTCAAGAGAGGCTTGCAACTACCAGGCTCCTCCATCCTCCTCCTCTCTCTCTCTCTCTCTCTCTCTCTCTCTCTCTCTCTCTCTATCTATATATATATATATATATATATATATATATATATATATATATATTGCTAGCCATGAATACTTTACAACTCCAAGCTAAACAATATTATTTCTCAGATGATCTCTCTTTTTTTGAGATTGGATCTTATTTATAAGAAGGAAGCTAGGGTTTTAGGAAATCGGATTGCGTACTGAGTAAATTTTGTGGGGCCCACCATGATGTATGTGTCATATCCACGCCGTCCATCCATTTTTCTAGATCGTTTTAGTGCATGGTCCCAAAATTCAAGAATATCCAAAGCTCAAGTGGACTACACTACAGTAAACAATGTGAATTGAATGTATATCGTTGAAAACTTCTTGGGGTCCACAAAAGTTTTGGATGAAGCTAATATTTGTGTTTTCCCTTCATCATTATCTTTATAACCTTATGAATAGGTTGGATAACAAATAAAGATCACTATGGGCCCTAGGAAGGTTTCAATGGTGGACGTCATTATCCCTATTGTTTCCTATAATATGGTCCACTTATGTTTTTTTTTTTTATTATTTATTTTTTACTTATTTTTTATTTTTTTTATGCTTGATTTTTGGGCGCAACCCCTAAAATGAGTTGAAAAAAATGGATGAACGGTGTGGATAAGACACATTCATCCATGGTGGGCCCAATAGAGGTTGCTCAGTACGCAATTCGCTTTCGGGTTTTAAAAGGTCCACCACCATACAAACTGTGGTGTACCCTACTATGAGGAAGTTTATTTATCCGCCTATTCCATGCACCCCCAACAGTCCAAATCTCTCCACTAGACATGGTCACCATCCTTTCCCAAATCCCATGCTGCCCCAAGTGTTCGATCAATGGATCGTAGCCGTTAGATGTCCATCAATTATGGTTTAAAACAAATTAATGGTTAAAACTAAAACTTAATAGTTGAAAACTCATGATTAATCAATCAGAAACATTAGAGGTGTTGTCCAGCCTTAAAAAAACACTTGATGGGTGGTTCAAACCATAACACTAGCCCACATGCTAATGTCCAGGGTAGACCAAATGGATTCCTTATTGGATCATGTTGACTTGATATCTTAATGAAAGTACCTAGCCACACACACTTTCAGTGGTCACATGGTAGCCTCATAAAGCAAACCATAGCACGATCAACTAAGATCTCTCTATCCAGAAATCCCTAGGTCTAGGGATTTAACGGAGCTAGTGCAACGACAAGTCTCTTCTAGTCCGAACGTGATGGGTCTCCCAATCTAGATGCTTGCGAGTGATCCTGCCATCAAGTGACTAAAGATCTCATTAGGGTACCATTCATGGCACACTCACACACTCATGTAAGTTAGGACTAAGGCATACTAACACCAAGTCGGCCCTTGATGATGGAGATTGTGATGCCAAGTTAGTGTCCTCATATAAGATGATCACTCACATGATACCACTTGTTTGTCCTAGAACCTATATGGTCATGGCCAAGGCACTATCCACGGTCTAGGACTCTCCCTTGGCCAACGGCCGCTCTATCCAATCATGCCCAAGGACAACAACAACAAGAGAAAATCCTCTCAAAACCATAAGAATTAACATGTTCCGCATACATTAACTAGGCCAATGAATGAAAAACTAATCAATGCATAAAATTAGGTCAAGAAGCAACCAAACATTGGTTTTCCAGGGCATGACCCTAACAATCTCCCACTTGCTCTAAACGAACAAACCTCCACGTATAGTCTCATATTATGCACATGAGCATTGAAAGGACGAACAAAAAAAAAAAGCCTTAGTTAGAGAATCCACCACATTTTTTACTGATGCTACCTACAAAACCTCTATTATATTGTCATCCACATATTCTCATACGATGTGGTATTTTTCGTCAACTTGCTTAACCTTCCTATGACATCAAGACTCCCTGCACTATGCTACCGCATCATTATTGTCACAGTGTATAGGCAATGGCCTATCAACCCATAGGATAACCTATAACTCTTAAGTCAAACTTCATGGTGCACTTTTGCTTGGTACGATGCCACTCACAACACTAGTAGCCATTGGGAAGATTTACCTACTCGTCGATCGCTTAACATCAAGATATGCCTAAAAGTCTGCATCAGTGTATTTGACTATAGACAAGTCCTCCTGCCCATATTCCGATAGAGCTCTATTCCGTCATGAATCTTATATTATTCCCAATTAAGAGAATGCCATCCACGTATAGAACCAGTAAGCACAACTTCACTGTAGTGGATTTGAGGTATACACACACTTCTTCTGGATTCTTAATGAAGCCAAACGAGCAGGCTACTTCATCGAATTTGTGTTTCCATCTCGTAGATGCTTCCTTGAGACCATTATTTCAATCTATGGAGCTTACGTACCTTTAGCTTATGTCCAGGTTAGCGAAATCGCTTTGGTTGCTCCATGCATATTCCTTCTGCTAGATAATTGTTGAGGAAGGTTGTCTTCAATCCATTTGCTAAATCTCATACTCCATCTTGGCAGCTATGGCTATTAGGATGCAGATAGACCTCATCATGGCTACGCGAGCGAATGCCTCCTCATATTCTATACATTTTTTCTGGGTGTATCCCTTTGCAACAAATCTAGCCTCCACCTTTCCTTCCATGTTTCGTTTCTCTTGTAGATCCATTTGCACTCGATTATTTTCACCTTTTAAGGCCTGTCTACAAGAGTACACATGTGGTTGGAATACATGTACCTCATCTCTGCATCCATTGCTATCAAATGCCTTGCATCTACACCCATCCTGGCTTCTTGGTTGGAAGACGGGCCACCCCGAAGAATATCAAACACTGCTGTGAACACCTCACCAAGGGTAAATGAACCGATCAAGTTCCCAGTGCTATCTCTGGCTCTGGTGAAAGACAGGTGCTAGCTAAGTATCACGGATGTCCCTCTCTAGACTAGGCATCATAGTAGCACGTGATGATGCCTCCTCCAATCTCACATAAAGATCAACTATATGGTTTTTGCTGATCAGAGTCCTTTGGTCAATAGGGTCATAGAATTTATATCCCTTTGATTCCTTAGGATATCCAAAGAAGAGTCACTTAAACACCCCTTATAGAATTTATATTCCTTTGATTCCTTAGGATATCCAATGAAGAGTCACTTAACACCCCTTAGATTTTAACTTACTAGCACCTAGATTTTACACAATGGCAGGGCACCCCATATAGCAATGTGGCTCAAAGATGGGAAGTGGCCTCTCCATAGTTCATATGGTGTCTTAAGTGCTTCTTTGTTTAATATCTTGTTTAGAAGGTACATCATTCTCCATTGCGTATCCCCAAAAGGAAACAAGCAGCGTAGCATAGCTCAGTATGGATATCGCCCAGTGTTCGCATTGTCGATATCGCTACAGGTTTCGCTGGCCAGAGATAAAGATGTAATATCGTTATCGTCGATAATATAGCCGATAACTGGAAATGTGGGGAAAAGGGGGGAAACATGATGAAAATTGTGGAATTTTTCAGTGAAACTTCAGGAAATGCCTAAATACACATATTTGTATATTCAGGAATAAAAAAACTGCAAAAAGAATGCATTAAATAATAAGTTTTCATTCAATGGGGCCCAAAAAAGCATGCGTTCATAAGAAATTACTCCAATAGCAACGAAAATGAGTTTATATAATACAAATGTAGTCACCATATAATAATTAAAAATATAAAATTAAATGAATTAAAAAAGTATACTTTTTGGCCATATTTCATTCCCATATGGAGTAACGAGGTGGCTCGTAGTCATCATCCGGATCCCGTTACAGCTTATTTTAGGGGATGGTCCCCAAAACGAAGCAGATATAAAATTTCAGGTGGACGTGGCCCACTCCAAACAAATCAGTGGTTATTGACTGTTAAAAACCTTTTATGGGCCACAAAAATATTGGATCAACTTATCAAGCTGATATTTATTTTTTTGCCTTTCATCTAAGTCCGTATGAACTTATCAATAGGTTGGATGGTCAATGAACATTACAGTGGACCCCAGGAAGTTTTTAATGGTGGTCGTTCAACGACCATTGCTTGTGGTCCACTTGATATTTGCATCTGCTTCATTTTTCGGACCATTCCCTAAAATATTTTGTAAAAATAGATGGACGGCATAGATATGCAATGCATACTTCGAAGTGGGCCCTACAGAGTCCCACCATGAAGTAGGTTTTGGATGGTAAGGGGGAGCCGGGTGGACGAAGATTTCCTGCCAGAGGCTTTAAAAGAATTCACTAGAATGTTAAGTGGAGCCCATCGTGATGTTTATGAGAAATCCACACCGTCCATCCGTTTTTAGATCTAGTTTTAGAACATGGAACAAAAAATGAGATTGATCCAAAACTCAGGTGGGCCACACAAGAGGAAATAGTAGGGGCAATAAATACATACCATTGAAACCTTTCTGGGCTCCACCTTAATGTTTGTATTCCATCCAAACCGTTTATAAGGTCATTCCCACTGGGATGAAGTGAAAACACAAAAGCCTTAGCCTTATATAAAACTTTTGTGGCCATAAGAATGTTTCAACAGTGGTCATTGAATCCCCACTGTTTCCTCTCGTATGGCCCACTTGAGTTTTGGGTATGCCTATTTTTTGGTCTCATGTACTAAAATGAGCTCGAAAAATGGATGGACAGGTTGGATTTATCACAAACATCACGATGGGGCCCACCTATCATCCTAACGTGAAAGGCTTTCTTAGGAAATTTGTGCGAGCGAGAGTGGAATAGGTGCGGCCGTGGATGGTGCCACACTTATGGTGGGCCCATATTGATGTATTTATTGTATATCCATGCCATCCATCCGTTTTTACAGTTCATTTTAAGGCATTAGATCAAAACTGAAGCAGATTCAAATCTTAAGTGGACCATCAAATAAGAAAGTGGTGATTGACCATTAAAACCTTCTCATGGGTAACACAAGTTTTAGATCAACCTGATATTTGTATTTTTCCCCTCATTGAGGTTTATGTGACCTTATCAACAGGTTAGATGACAAATAAACTTTACAGAAAACATTATGCTGGGCCATAGGAAGTTTTTAACGGTGGAGCTTCAACCACCAGTTCACCTGAGTCTTCGATCTGCTTCATTTTTTTGGATCTTGCCCTATAATGACCTGAAAAAATTTATGGAGGAAATGGATTTACACTAAATACATCATGGTGGACCCCACAGTGAAGGCCGCACCATCTTTAGTAAACACCACTCCGGCGCGGATTTCCTGCTAAAGCCTTGCGCAGGAAGTTCTTGCTGGGAACCAAGGTGGGGCCCACAGTAATGTTTTTGATGAATCCACCCCGTCCATCCGTTTTGGGAGCTCATTTTAGGACATGAGAACAAAAATGAACCGGATCCAGGACTCAAGTGGGCCTAAAACGTGAGGATTAAACGTCCACAGTTGAAATATTTGTGGAGCCACAGGAGTTTAGAATCAAGATAATATTTGTATTTCCAGTTCATCCTAGTAGTAGTGACGTTATGAATGGTATGGATGCCATATAAACATCACCGTGGACCCAGGGAGGTTTCAACGGTAGTAATTTACCTGCCCACCTTTTCCTTTAGTGAGGCCCACTTGAGTTTTGGATCCGGTTCATTTTCATTTAAGCATCCTAAAATGAGCTCTCAAAACGGATGGACGGGGTGGATTCATCAAAAAAATCACCGTGGGCCCAAACTTGGTTCCCAGCGCAGGAAATTCCTGCCCAAGGCTTTCGCAGGAAATCCACGCCAATTAAACAGGAGAGAACAAGAGTTACTCGTCTTCTCCGAAAAAACTTGGAGATATTTTTTCCGTAAAATGTCCGAAAATCTCTGCAGAAATTTCTTTTTTTCTTTTCAAATCGGAACCCAAATCCCCTTAAACCTTGTCGAAATTGGTTCCTTACAGATCTATTCTTTTCGAAGAAAGAAAAGGGTTTTCTTTTTAGGTTTTTCTTATCGCCGAAAATTCGGGTTGTCGACAGCGATTGGCCCACCAAATCCAGCTGAAAGCGCATGCAGATCTTGAGAAGAAGAAAGGTAAGAGAGATTTTTTCTATTTATTTCGAATTTTTGCAATGGCGGGTAGAAAATTTCGACGATAACTATTTTTTTTCAATAAAATCGAAAATATCGCCGATATTTCGTCGACATTAGGAAGAGAAACGAAAAACTGGGGTTTCGGTATCGCCGGTTCGGCGACACCGATAATATCGGCGATATTATCGATTTCGCCGACAATGCGAACACTGATATCGCCATGTCTACTATTGTATGGTTTCACCTCTCGGCAATTCCATTCTTTTGAGGAGTGTAGCGATGCACAACTCAGGTGGGCCACACCAAAGGCATCAGTGGGTGACATTGGGGAAGTTGACGCCCACCATAGATACTTCCAGATAGAATGTGGGGTCCACTATGTTGTCTATATATCAAACTATTAATTGGGTGCATGTGAACAGGATGAGGGGACACAAAATCAGACTATTCAATAACTTAGGGGGGCACCTAAAAATGTAGCTTTTCTGTTTGATTGTATGCTCCCTATTTTGTGTCTCATCGTATTGGATTAGAATAATTCCTGAGATTTACTGTGAGTATAAGAAGGCTCCACAGATGCAAGGTTCGGATTTTATATACACATTGCAAGTGGGGGCCACAGAGATTGGACATATTGTAGTTACCATGTGTGTGAATGAATGTAACCATTCCCCCTCTATTTGATAAGTTGATCTTCCAACATCTTATTTTTAATGTTATAAAGTTTCATGCTGGAGTTCCCAATGAGGCGATCCCCACAGTGTAGATTCCATGCTGGAGTTCCCAATGAGGCGATCCCCACAGTGTAGATTCCATGCTAAGATCAGGCAATATAATCATAAGGTGTGCCATGTGTACATTGAATTTGACCATTGGCAAGTTTCCCTTAAATCTTCATTACATGTGTGCACACCTTGCCATCATGTGGGCTTATTTTTTTAAATATGATATCTACACAATGGGCATCACCTGATGATCAGCTGTGATACCACACATGTGCAACTCTTTTGCAGTTGTGAGGCAGTGTGCGGAGAAAGTGCACTGGAGCGAATGCAATAAATTGGACTGTTGGAGTGGGTTGCCAGGACTATAACACCAGGGATATCCCTGGTGACCTGACGTGGCAGGATTTGATTGGGCCACATGCTGCCGAACAACTTTCGAACAGGCTTTGCGTGGGCCCATCTTTGCAGTGGCATGTGGCCCAATCAAATCCTGCCATGTCGAGTCACCAGGGATATCCTCAGTCACCAGGCAATCCGTGAGCCGCAATAAGTATCCCTTTATCTGAATGTAGCATCCAAATTGTGGATATTGTATGCCCCACCTAGGATTCGAAATTGCAAAATCATCCTAGGTGGTTTCCATTGCTGTATTTCTTTCTTAATCATCTATTTCATGGCCCCAATTGAAGGGTTAGGATTTTCCCACAAGGGAGATGCTGGTGCATGGCCATGCACAATTGTTCAGATATATGAAAAATGGGCCCCATTTTGGGAAACTGATACCATCAAGTGACAGTAGATATTCTAGCATTGTTATACGCTCTTTACTTTTTAAGATTTGTCACATTAGAATCATTAACAGAAGTAACTTCGATCTTTGGCTCATCAACAATGAGACCAACCAAACTGATGATCTAGCTCATCCAATCACACAACCATGTGAATCCTATCATGGATTGTCCCACAAGAACAATCCACCTTGGAGTCCTTCTGTCTTTATAAATCAAAGAATCTCATAGTGTGCAATTGTTTGTCTTACGCAATTGGTTCTCCAATTTTTATTGCAGGGATGAATTCCATCGGACCTGCTTTAGAATTTTTGAAATGTTTGTGGGAACGTACAGCTTGTAAAATTGGCAAAAATCTAAAGGAGAATTTTGAAAAGCTCAGCGACGAAGCTCAGAAGTTGCACCATCAAAGGGAAGATGTAGACAGGGAGATAAAAGCTACAGGAAAGAGGCCCACGAGCGAATGCAAAGTTTGGCTCGATGATGTGGTCAAGATTGAGAAACAGTGGAAGGAAATTGAAGAAGAATACAGAGAAGATAAGAAATGTCTGAGAGGATTCTGCTGTTCTCATGTTTCTTCACGCTTGAATCTGGACAAACGTGTGTTGAAATTGCTAGACGAAGTTATTGATCTTAAGCAGAACTTGGAGTATAATGTAGTTTTTGATAAACCACAGGTGATGATGGAGATTCCTGCACCAAGAATACAAGCCGAGACATCGACCAATCACACGCTGCTGGAGATATTGAGATGCATAAGAGTTACGAGAATAAAAGTAGTTGGGATTTGGGGTATGGGAGGGATTGGGAAAACAACGATAATGGAAAATCTTAATAAGCACCCAGAAATAGCAGAAACATTTGAAATTGTCATTTGGGTAACAGTCTCAAAAGAGGGGACTTACAGAAATGTGCAAAATGAAGTTGCTCAAAGATTATCTTTGAGGAGGGATGATTGCGAGTCCCACGATGCAGTCACACGGAAATTATTTCAGACGTTAAAGGCCAGGAAATTCTTGTTGCTCCTAGATGATGTTTGGGATGCGATAGACTTGGAGAAGGTCGGGATCCCTATTCATGATGAAGACAGTGGTTGTAAGGTTGTATTGTCGACTCGGCACTGAAATGTTTGTCACCAGATGAGAACTGACGAGGAGATCAAGGTAGAGGTTTTGTCTGAGGACGAATCATGGGCATTGTTCTGCCATGAAGTTGGTGATGTTGTTGATTCTCCAAGAATCAGACCTTTAGCCAAAGGTGTTGTTAAGGAGTGTGGTGGTTTGCCACTTGCAATTGTTGTAGTGGGAAGGGCCTTGAAGAAAGAGGACGATTTTCATGTGTGGAGCACTGCATTGAAGGAGTTGAGCTCGCCGGAGGCATTCGAAAGAGAAGAAATAGTAGAAGAAGTATTCCAGCCCTTGAAATTTAGTTTTGATCAACTGAAGCATGATAACATAAAGAATTGCTTTCTGTACTGTGCATTGTATCCTGAAGGCTATGAGATCAGTAAAGTCGAACTGATAGAGTACTGGAGAGCCGAGGGTCTAATTGATGGTTGGGTCACTCTTGTGGAGGCACAAGACAAGGGACACATGATACTGAAGGAGCTTATGGATGCATCTTTACTGGAAAAATGTGAGAGTGATGATTTCGTTAAGATGCACGGTGTTGTCAGAGATCTAGCATTAAGAATCACATCCTCAAAAGGAGAAGGATGTAGATCCTTAGTGAGGGCTGGTGTGAAATTATTAGAAGCCCCCAAAGCAGAAGAATGGGAATATGAAAGAAGGATCTCGTTGATGAAAAGCGACCTAAGCACTCTGCCGGAGATGCCTAATTGTCACATGCTCATGACACTACTGCTTCAAGAAAACTGTACTTGGAGACAAATCCCATCGTCATTCTTTGAGCACATGTGTGCCCTCCGAGTCCTGGACTTATCTGGGACTGCTATAGAGTCCTTACCACCATCCCTTTGCTGCTTGGTTAACCTCCGAGGACTCTATCTAGACAGGTGTGGAAGTTTAAGGGCTCTCCCTCCCCAGGTAGGAGCTCTTACCAAACTTGAGGCGCTTCATATAAACGGAAGACATCAGGTTTATTTTCTGCCTGCTGAGATTGGGGAATTGGCTTCTCTTAGGAGTTTGCAACTGAACGTATGTACACCACAGGATGAGACAAGGGAGTGGAAGCAGAGGATAGACATAATTCCTGGGGGGTTGCTGTCGAGGCTCTCTCAGTTGGAGCAAGTGAGTATCTTTGTTAAAGGATATAGTCGTGACCGTTGGGATGAATGTGCATGCGTCGTGAGCGAAGAGATGGCTACCCTAAACAAGTTGACTGTTCTTGACTTGCGTTTTAAGGAAGCTGAGCATTTAGACTACTTCATCCAAGAAAGCCCATCATGGAAACAGGGGCGCGTGGCATCATTTAGGTTTTTTATTGGTTATTCTTCTAGAATGTCATTTATGTTTGATTGGGCACCATCTGACATGGTATTTGAACGATGGAATGGAATCTTGATATGCAAAGGTGATAATAGCATCCCGCATGCGATCAAGGTGATACTGAAACGTTCCGATGTCTTTTTGCTGGAGGGTGTTGTTGCTATTCGAAAACTGTCAGAATTCAGTGTGGAGAACCTGATTTTGTTAAAAGAATGTGCTGTGGTCGATTGCAAAGGAATCGAGACCATTTTCGATGGAGATGTGGTAAGGGAGAGTGTTGTGTTGCCAAACTTAAAGAAATTATATCTTAAGTATCTTTTCAATTTAAGGAGCATTTGGGAGGGGACTTTGCCACCTGGAAGAAGATGCCTCACTAGCCTTACACACTTAGAATTGGTAGATTGTCCCAAGTTGAGGAAAATTTTCCCATGGGGCATCATCCAACAGCTCTCCAACTTAGAATACCTTTCTGTTTGTTATTGTTCCACAATGAAAGAAATAATTACTAACGAAGAAGAGGGAGAGGAGACATGCTTCGTCGGATGTGTTAACATACTCCCTAAATTGAAGACATTGGTTCTTTTTGAGATGCTAGATTTGGCTCACATTTGTAGCAAAGGGCTTTCACTAGCAAGTTGGTTATCGTTGGAGGAGATTCGGATTCTTGAATGCCCAAATCTGAAGAGTCTTCCTTATGGCATTGCCAACGCACCCAATCTAAAAAAGATAAAATGCGAAACAAAGTGGTGGGAAGCATTAGAATCGGAAGATGATGCTATCAAACAGCTACTCCAGCACATGTTCGAGTTGTATAGTTGGGAAAACACACGTTCAGAGATCCACATTGTATGTTGTTGTCTTTTATTTTGATTTTTATAAGATGAATTTATGTGGGGGTTTGATCACATCGTCCAAATGCATTGCAGGCTGAAGTACTTTCGAATTTTCAACCATCGGTTTGAAAAGGACGGCAGGAATACAAGCACTTCAGCTAAAGTTACGACTGGTTGAAAATCGGCTATAACTGGTCGTGTATGCACTCTCCGTAAGTATTTAACCTCCCTCCCTCCCTCTCTCTCCCACACACATACTTTCTATCTGTTTCTGTCAAGGAGGACAAGAATAAGAGGAAGAGGACAATCTGTATTAGGTAACTGTTGATTTTTTTCATAACTTTGGGTTTTTCTTTTTGTAAAGCTCTGCATTTTCGGTAATTTTGACATTGGTAAATGAAATGGTCAAACTGGTGGGGCTGATGATTGTAGTATTGTATAGCTTCACAAAAAAGGATCCACTTCATGCTTCACTTCTTGTAAGCAAATAGAAGGCCGTGTGCATTCACCTAATTTTTTTTGTACATTGTGCTTTGTTTCTTTGATTCTTCCAACCATCCATGAAATCATTTTTCATTTTCTACTTTGGCACCAGAATTTGGAAGGTTGCAAATAGTTACTTCACCAAGACACTTTTTGCTACATTGTCCTCTCAATTTGTTTTTGTCCTATCATCTAAGCAAGCTAATATTGTATCTGATGGACATAAGTGTTGCATTTACAATTTTCATGGGATATCCACTTTTGCTGTATTTTATTTTGTTAAGATTATTAGTTCATCCTTCTGTACATAGTTCCAAAAATCTTCTATTAGAATGATTTTGTTGTGAGTAGTGGTCAACAATGCGCTTTTGCTACAATTATGTAGTAGGATTTCTTCATAGATTATAGATGTTGCTGATTATAAATCTAGTTTGATTTTTATTAAATAGCTCATTCAGCATAAGGAGACTTAGAATAATTTATTAGAAGTGATATATCCTGTTATGAAGAATTACTTGTTTAAAGATGCCATTCGGAACCGAGATTAACTCTTATAAATGAACCTGCATATAGCACTATGAAATAAGTGATTTATGATCTTCAAAGTTCAAGTCCTAAATATGCCAGAACATATTCAATGTTATCAATGATCAATGGTTGAAACAAGGGTAAGAAAGTTAAAATACTTTAGAAAACTCTTTTCTTTTGTTTTAGAACATTCGATCCCTTGAAATACACATTTATGTTGTGGTCCGAAACTCAGTTGTGATTGCTGTCATTGTAGCATATTATTTCCAAGTCCTTGCAAAGTTTGTCAAAATGTGTTACTTTCACCTATTTTGTCTTCATTAAAATTAATGTTCGTTTATCAGTTCACTATCCGTTTTATTTATAAGCTTCTATTTAGAATGTAACTTGTCATCTTGCATGTGTAGTGAATGTGGACAACATGTGAAGTTTTGTGTTTGACTTTATGGTTTGAGAATTCCTAGCACCCAGTGGTTGCATAAAGTGTATGTCAAATGAAGTGTGTGTGGATTGAATTTATACTTCAATATACGTGAAATGAAGCTATCATTGTATGTGAAGGATTTGTAGAAATCCTTCTATTGGTTGTGAAATGGGCAATAACACTGTAGCAATTCTTGAAGTATATGTGAAATGTATGTGTAGACACCCTACCCTATGCGAGTCGGTTTAAGAAAAAGCCAAACCATCCTAACAAGTTTAGCGGAATGAACACCTAGCTATTGAGCAAGTAACTTTCACTTGCCCTGTGTGGGACATGTGTCCTCATTTTTTGTCCAATGAAGGTGACCTTGGTGTCCATTAGGAATGTCTAGAAAGTCCTTCAAGCCTCAAGTTAGTTTTTGGTGAATCGGTCCATGGATTGCAAAAATCAGGTCCTACAAGAAATTGTCTTGGTGAATCAAATTAAGATGGGCCACGATCAATCAAAACTACAATGACACTTTAATCATTGATTGCAATTATACTCGATCAACCTTACCATTACGGCAAGGAGCGAAACGAAAGAGCTTTCCGATGGTATATGGGCCTGGGGAATGCAAGATGCATAGACTGCAACTATGAATGGCTATGAAGAGATTTGAAAGATTTCTCCAGCAAATTCTAGAGAATTCCTAGCTTATTCATAAGTTCCCTTTCATAGCTTATTCCAAAGTTCCCTTTCTTAACCCCATTTCTTCTCATCAAGAACCCAAAGAATCTCTCTAGACAAAAAGAGCTTAAGCAAGGAAATTTTGAAAATGCCCAAGGAGATTCCTTGCTAGTTACCTATTCTTATCCAAAATAGGCAAAAAGAAAAGAAAAAAAAAACTGTTGTCCTTACATCCAATGGGTGAGAACAGTCCTCCCAATTTTGAGCCATACCCTTTCAAATGCCACCTCTCATCTTGTTCAATTTTGCAGGATTGCCACTCAAGAGAGAGTTCTTCCCAAGAGTTGGGGGGACTTTTGGTCTTTTGGCATTATAGTTTTTCGAGGCTCATGTGCTGAGAGCCTACTTGAGGAAAGAAAAAAGAGTTAAAGAAGTAGGCAAGGAGCTAAAGAGATGGGAGAAGATTAAGTTTTGAGTGTAGGAGAGAGGAGCTAAAGAAGGATTACTCCGGCTTGTGTTTTCTCTCTTGATAAGCTAAACCCCTGCAATTGGAGTTTTGAGTTGTTGTTCGAGAAGAGAGATCAAAACAAGAAAGAGCATCCGAGACTCACCGGTGTTTCATTTTTTTATTTGCTTTTTTTCCTTTTGTAAAGTTGGATCGGTGCCACATCATTGTATTCTCGATGAACAATAGGAATACACCTATAGCCAGGCTGTCCTCTACCTTATCTGACCTGTAAGAAAGATATACAATCGAACCACAAAAACCAGCTTTGAGCTTAGGAAAACTCCCACCCAAAACGCTTAAACCAACCCTAGATTTACAAACACTACTTCATCCACAATATAACATCCCTTTGCTGCCTGATTGCATTTTCTGAAAACAGGGTCGAAAGAAGCATTTCTTAACATATAACCACACCATCATCTGTATCTAAATCTCCTCAAAACCAACATCAAGTAGCCTAAAAAGCACATTCGACAGCAATGCTCAAACCATAAATTCATCCTGAGCTTTCTGCTTCCAGTGAGCTCTTAATAACAGCAGAACATTCTACATACAACATTTCGACTGACTAACAAACCATAGGGAAACGACCACAACAGAGCAAACCACAACAGAGGTTACACTAACGCAGCCCCCCAAGATTGTAAAAAGGAGCCAGGTGCCTCGGGAAGCAAGAAAAGAGGTTCACCCATATGTTATGTATGTGGTGACGTGGGACACCTAAAATTTGAGTGCATGAGCCAACCCAGTCCTAAACCAGACAGGTAAATTCGTATTGATTGGGAGAACGGTTCAACCTATGCGGAGTCCCTCTAGGAAATCACCGAAGAATAGAAGAGAGAACATGAGGAGAAAGATGCCTACCCCACCAAAGAAAAATCAAAGAATGGAGGAGCTGATCAAGCAAGTTGCCTTAATCAATCAAAAAACAAATATGCTTATGAACAAAAGCAATGGTAAGAAGAACAACAAGTAGGTCCCCTAAGGATCCATAAAAGAACAATTCTGGCCCAAAGAAAATTGCGTCTAAACGAGTCGTCAAAGGGGGAAACAACTATCTGGTTATTCACACGGCTCTCAAAGCTGGATGTAATACCAGATGGTACTTAGATAGTGGTTGCTTCAGACATATGGCTGGTGATAGGACCCAGTTCTGTTATTATGCAGATTTTGATGGAGGGTTAGTCACCTTTGGAGAAGGGAGCACCGCCGGGATTTTAGGGCGAGGTGCCACAACTGGACCAGGGTTGACCAAGATTGAAAATGTTTTGTGTAGAGGGGTTGAAGCATAACCTCGTAAGTATATAGCAGATCTGTGACAGAGAGCACTTCGTGAAATTTTCAAAGGAAATGTGCGAGATTTCGGACTATATAAGTAAATTAATTAGGAAAGGTCTTCGCACTAATGACAACTGTTATGTAATCGACAATGGAAGTGTTTCTGCTCCATCATATGTTTGTCATATAGCCAGGGAGGATGACGCTGAGTTGTGACATCAAAGGCTGGTAATTGACATGTACACTACCGGAACCTGTCTCGATTAAGTACAAAAAACTTGGTAAGAGGGTTACCTAAAATAGGAAAGAAACCACGGTAGTGTCTATGGGGAATGCCAGAAAGGAAAGCAAATCAAAGTCTCCCACAAATAGACTTCCATGGTGGCAACATCAAAGCTCCTCGAGTTACTTTACATGGACCGTGTAGGTCCCACCAGGGTTTCAAGGAGGCAAGAGACCTTTTTTGATGGCGGTAGATGACTACTCTAGGTTCACTTGGGTCGCATTTCTAAGGGTAAAATCAGATAAATTTGGTGAATTTAAGAGATTGTTAAGCGACTTAAGAATGAAAAGGGATATATGATTGATCGAATCAGGAGTGATCATGGTGGGGAATTGAGAACAACCAGTTTAAAGAATATGGTAATGAAAATGGCATCAGGCATGACTTCTCTGCCCCCAAAATCCCTCAGCAAAATGGAGTTGTTGAGAGAAAGAATTGTGTGCTACTGGAGATGGCCGCAGTCATGCTGAATAGTAAGAATCTGGCTAAAAATCTGTGGGCCGAGGCAGTCAATACAGATAGCTACATAATTAATAGAGTATATCTTAGAGCGGGCCTGAACAAAACTGCCTATGAGCTGTGGCATGGGAAAACCTCGAATGTTAATTATTTCAAAGTCTTTGGGAGTAAATGCTAAATTTTAAGAGACCAAGAACATTTGGAAAAATTCGACTCTAAGAGCAACGTGTGCATTTTCTTGGGATATTTTAAAAACAGTCGTGCTTATAGAGTTTTCAATCTAAGGACTTCTTCCGTCCAAGAGTCTATTAACGTGGTTGTGGATGACCAACCAAAAGATGACTCTATGTCCTTAGTTAAGTTAGAGGAAGATGAGGGTCCGAGTGATATAGGTAAATCTAATGATCAACCCTCTTCTCCTAAAGCGTCTCTCACTTAAAGTAATGCCCCGGTTATTAAGGTTCATCCTCTCAATCAAATCATCAGAGATCCTAATACTGGTGTCAGGACAAGAGGCAGCTAGAGACGATCAATAGTCATATGTGCTTCACTTAGAAATTGGAGCCTAAGTTTGTTGATTAAGCTCTTCAAGATGAGTTTTGGATTCAAGCAATGTAAGAGGAGCTCCAACAGTTCATTAGAAATAAGGTGTGGTAATTGGTACTTAGGCCGACTAATAAGAATGTTATAGGGACCAAATGTATTTTCAAGAATATATCTGATGAATATGGGAATGTAGTAAGAAACAAGGCTAGACTGGTTGCTTAGGGCTACTCTCAGATAGAGGGGAGAGATTCTGATGAAACCTTTGCCTCGGTAGCTAGGCTAGAGTTCATTAGGATCCTAATGTCCATAGCATGTGCGTTAAAGTTTAAATTATTTTAAATGAACGTGAAGAGTGCTTTCTTAAATGGGATTCTTGAAGAGGAAGTGTATGTTGAACAACCTAAGGAATTTGTTGAGCTAAGTATCGTCATAAAGTCTATAGATTGAAAAAGACTCTCTATGGTCTTAAATAGGCCTCTAGAGCATGGTATGAATGATTAACTCAATTTTTAATAGATCACGAATTTGTTAGGGGGAGTTTGATAAAAACACTTTTTGTAAAAAAAGACCATGGATTCAATTTTAGTGGCTCAGATTCATGTAGATGATATTATGTTTGGCGCTACATGTGAAGAATTGTCAAGTTAGTTCGCCGATTTAATGAAATCAGAATTTAAAATGAGTATGGTAGGGGAGTTGAAATTTTTCCTAGGACTTTAGGTTAGGCAACTTGAGAATAGTATATTCATTATCCAAACCAAGTAAGCTAGGGAGTTAGGTAAAAAGGTTCGGTCTTGAGTCTGGTCACTCTCATAGTACACCCATGAGCACCACACTAAAACTGTCAAAAGATATATCTAGAAAAAGTGTGGACCAACATCTATATTGAAATATGATAGGCAGTCTTCTCTACCTGACCGCTAGCAGACCTAACATTGCATTTAGCATAGGAGCCTGTGTTAGATTTTAGGCTGACCCTAAAAAATCTCACTCGTTAGTTGTGAAGCGGATTAATAGATTTGTGGGATGCACCACGTAGTATGGCCTCTGGTATCCTTATGATACATCTACAGACATTGTAAGGTATTCAGATGCAGGTTGGGCTGGTAACATTGATGATTGAAAATCCATTAATGGTAGTTATTTTTATGTGGGGAACTGCCTAGTTGCTTGGCATAGCAAGAAGCAGAACTCCATCTCCTTATCCACTGTTGAGGCTAAATATATTGCAGCCGACAGTCGTTGTGCTCAACTGCATGGATGAAACAAATAATGTTGGATTATGGAATTAAAAAAATACAATGACACTGTTCTATGATAATACTAGTGCCATCAACATATCAAAAATCAAGTGCATCACTCTCGCACCAATCACATAGATATTAGGCACCACTTTATTAGAGACCAAGTTGGAGATCAAATCATTTCTCTAGAGCATGTGTCGACGGAGAATTAGTTAGCTGACATTCTAACAAAACCATTGGACTCGGTTCGATTTGCTAATCTTCAAAAGTCCATTGGTGTGAGCATAATATAAGATTGCTATATGTTCCGAGTATATAGGCAAATTTGAGGATGTTCGGCCTCACTATTCCTTTTGTAGACAAGTTTAGGCTTAGGAGTCTTAGGTTAGAATCTTTAGGGTGTCCCTTAGGGATCTTAGGAATCCCAAAAATCCCTTTTTGCTTGAGTGCCCAGGTCGTCTGTGCTGGAATCGATAAAATACACAATCTGTGCAATTTTTTACACTGTCGATCGGCTGACGGGTTGGGTCGATAGGCCAAAATGAGCCAGATATGGCCAGCGCATTTTTAAAATAGGCGCGCCCTTTCATTTCTTTCTCATTTCTTACTTCCTCCCTTGTTTCTTTTCCTCTTTGTCCTTTCTTAGAAGCTCTCCTCAGCGTTAAATCTACGTAATAGAATCAAATAGAAGCTTCGATCTCTCCGTTCTTTCACCGATTTCTCCATCCTTCCATCCGATTTTAGAGTTCTTCGCCTCTTGGTAAGTGTTTTTGTTAGTTTCTTAGTCTCTTGATCGAAGAATGTCCTCTTCTTCGCATTGTGGTGGCCCGTCTCCTCGTAAGGAATGGAGGGCGAAAGCTCGTAATGTTGAAGGGCCATCACCCAATGTTCGTCTTAAGAAAGTTGTTGTCTCTCGATCTCCGGCTAGCCGGCGATAGGCAACAAGAGAATCGTCACCTCCTGGGTCTGAGGATGAATCCATCGCCCATCGCAAGGCTTAGGAAAATTTCAAAGCGCGTCATCCTTGAACGACCCACCGTAATCCAAGATATTGCGGAGTATCAGGTTGTTGAACTACCCACTGTCATCAATTGGTAGCCCCTTCTCCAAATGGGCGGTCCGATCCAACTTGATGTTGTCAGAAAATTCTACTCCTATAGTCGTGATCCGATAGACAACCCCCCAAGCTTTGATGTTCACTATAATGGGCAGGTCTGGACAATCAACTTAGAAACTATTTTTGAAATGATTTCAATTCCTAAGTCTCATGAACCACTCCCATCTTCAGATGATCTAGGTTGAGGGGCTCGAGAGACTATGACTCGAGCCCTAGTGCAACAATCAAAATCCTGAGTGGCTCAACGGGAATGCATTTTAGGCTTCCCTCATGTCATTTGAGTTTCGCATCCTTCACATCATTTTTATGTCAAATTTTTATCCCTAAAAGGGGAATCGAGTTGATCTCACCAAGTATATGGTTGAGACTTTGTATCGACCGAGTCAGGGGTATAAGATGTGCCTTCCATCTTGTATTATGGATTAATTGCACGATGCGATCGGTATTGTTGGGAACAGTAAATCCAGTCTTTCTTTTGCTTTTCTAGTCTCTAAACTTGCTCGAAAGGTTAGAATTGTTGATCGCAATGAGGCTCCAATTGAGCCTATCAAAATTGACAAGATATCACTTCACAAGGTGCAATTGACCATCCAGTAGAGGACATGGAGAACTCAACAACAGGAGCCACCCCAGATGGACCATCTAGATAATGATGTAGCCTGATGTAGATGATGAGGCACCTGTAGGACGATACACAACATATACCCAAGGATACTCCGGTGCCTTCTAAACCCTCGTCATCTACTGCCGTTCCTCCTCACTCATCTGCTAATCCACTAGAGTACATCAGTCAACTGTTGTAGGGCCAGGCACAACTTCTTGTCGGACAACAGGAGATTATTGAGCGCCTTTCGCAGATAGAGGAAAGTCAGGCACTACTTCATAGTGACTTCAATCAATAACGATACTCAGCACAATGACTTGGCGCTTCTACCGAGTCAGACCCAGGACCATCCTCTCACTGAATGGAGCATATATAGATCAGAGACAGAGATTAGTTGTTTGAATCGTGTGTGTGACCATCTTGGTCATTGAATATCTTTTTGATATGACCGAAGATGTATGGTTAAGGATATTGTCTCCATCTTTGTTTGAGTTTTGTACTATGATGGGCTACTTGCCCTATTTTGGTTTGATTTATGGCTATTTTTAGTTTGTGAGTATTTTGGACATGATAGTTATACATTTTAGTTAGGAGGTTGGATGGTTCGGGCTTTATGCCCCTTCGACTCTTCATCATTATTGTATATCTTTTATGGTCAGATTATGTGGATGTATTTGCTATATCTTATGAGTATATCTGGTTTTCTAGTTGATATCATTCCCTTGTTGGTAATTGACATATTTTTTTGCGCTTAATGATAACATTGTCCGTGTTAGCATCACCTATGCTTATAGGTATATCTCTATTTTGTGTACTAACCTTTGTCAATTTCAGACAAAAAGGGGGAGAACATGTCCCACCAAGAAGTTGCCTTTATATCTTTTTGCAGGACTTCTTTGGTGCAGGTATTTAGGGGGAGCAATTGAAGTATATTTGGATGTATGTGTTTTATACACGTCAGTTTGTAAAGTTGTAGTTGTATATCTTGTATAGAGAAGGCATGTATTCAAGTGTGTGTGAGATATTGTAAAAAGTGTTTTGGGATAACCATGGTATGGAGACCATGTTCTGTCTATAATAGGGTTTTGTCACGCAATTGACAAAGGGGGAGATTGTAAGTGCATTGTTTTGTCAATGGGCCTGTAGTTTGTTGTCAAGTCAAGTCATCCCCAATGAAGCTGAAGATTTCAAGACTTAAAACCAAAGACACTTGCCAGTATGAACATTTCAAGATCCATGAAGTATAATGGTAAGTTGTCCATCTAGAATCTAGATAGACCTATAGGATCCTAAAACTCTTGTGTTAGGTGGCCTGTTTGTCTAGGTAAACCCCTTAGCCACCTAACCATGCCCAGAGTCCATTTTGAACAAGATTGACCTTGGAAGCCATAGTGTAAAAGGTCTTAAAACATAAAGTTTCAATGCACTCATTAGGCAAGCCGATTGCCAAAATCGGCAGGTCGCTTGCTCCTGTCGGCCGGTCGATTTAGGCCAAAATAGGTCAATAAATGGATTAGTTAATTCGGCCAGTAGACATGCATTTCGGCAGGCCGGTGGCTCCTGTCGGCCGACCGAAGTTGGATCTCGACCGGCCGAAAGGTCAAAATTTTGGACAGAGACTTTGCTTAGAAAATCTCTTAGTTTTGTCATATTGTCGACCGACCGGACCCTATGGTCGGCCAATCGATGGCTCTTGTCAACAAGTCGAGTAATAGTTGTTTGCTAGCTGTTTTTTGCCCGTTTCTTCACTTCTATATAACCATCTTTTGCGGGCTAGATGAGAATGACCCTTAGATCATAGAGAGAGTGTTTCCACCTCAAATCTTTCCCTCGCTCTTTTTTCGCTTGAGTTCATCATTCAATCCTTGTGTTTAATGACACTTTAAAGAGTATTCAGAGCTCAGATTGAAGTATGAACTTAAGCTTGCATTAGTGGCTGACCCATCTTAAATAGGCAAATCTGTGGTCATAAATAGCCATTCAATGCTCAGGTTTGGTGGTTCCAACATTAACTTCGAATCTTTGTAGTAAAAACGGAACACCATCACTTCTCCCAACTACCCGACATTAAATAGGCATATCATTATTCATGTTAGCTGATCTTGGGAGCATGGAGAGGAGTTGAAGCATCACGGAGCTGAAGCTACTTAACTTAGCGCTTTAATGTGGGCTCATCCAACTAGTAGGTGTCTAGTATTTGAAGTCCAAAGTTGATCCCCTTCTTGTGGAGATTGGAGTCAAGAGATTGTGGCCCAATCTTGAGGGCAAGTCCCTGTGTGGGCCTTCGAAGGGTGAGTACATGGCTGGTTCTTAGATTAGAATAAGTGAGAGTTTGAGATCCAAACTTGGTAAGTCCCTATAGAGGGCCACCGACGGGTGGTATACATGTGTCTTAGGATTAGGATGTGAGGGTTGATGGTGTACCCAATTTAAAACCGCGAACATAGTGAAATTCAATGCACTCGAGGAGAGAGTGTGGCAAACGAAGGTAAAGTAGACACGTAGTTGAACCACTATAAATTGTTGTGCATTGTGAATTGAATGTTTATCTCTGTTTATGCTTACTTGCTGAACAATTTATGCTTAGATAAACACGTGCTGAATGTGTTTGTTTAAATGTCAATGATGAAAGTTTGGACTCGAGTGTTATCTTACTTATCTCTATCTAGTCCATTTGTTTGGTTTAATTTAGATAGTTTGAAATTTTGTTAAAGAAATTTGAAAGTCTTATTTACCTCGCTCTAAAACATTAGCCATATCTCCAAGATTCTCTTGTAGCAGTAAAACCGCAATTTCAAACCCGAGTCAAACTCCTGAGGGTGGTGAAAAACCCTTAGAAGTTGGTAAAAGAAACTTCTATCTGAGTCTAGATGGAGTTGAGAATTCCTGAAGCATCATGGTTTTCTTGCCTTGCCTTTGCGGTATGAGTCTATACTGGGTCGAGCAACATCTCTTTCCTTTTCCTTTTCCTTTTTCTTGTTATAACCATTTTTACCTGTAGTGCCCTTTCAGGGTTTCACTACATCCTACTTTGCTTGTCATTTTTTCCCTTGGCGCCTTTTTAAGTTTTCACCACGTCCTGAGTATTTGATCTTACCTGCCCTTTGATAGCCTTTGCCTTTTTGGTTCCGGCGCCCTTACAGGTTTTCACGAGGTCTACTATATATCCATCACTTTTACTCAAGGTGCCCTTATAGGTTTTCACCTCATTCGTACTTGGATGCATTGTCTTTTTCTTTCTTTCTTGATTGGAAATTCCGTGATTGCCGGCTGACGGGAGTTTCCATGGTAGTAGGGAGCTTTAGATTACACTGCCTGATGTCGGGACCTTTTAAGAGATGGAGGGGTTGACAGTTTCTGGCCCTCAGTTGTTTCTTGTATTCTCTCTTTCTTTACACGTTGACACCCTTATTGCTTTTCAGAATCTAGGCGATTTAACTTCTTGCTCACTTTTGTATTTAAATTTTCTCTCTTTTTGTTAAGGGTCAATGGGTGGATAGGGTTTTGACTTGGGGTAGCTTTCTTTGGTCAGCCTATTATCCATGGTGAATTTTGACGTGATCGGTGTTGATTGACTCAGGAAGATTTTCACCCTTCATGTTGGTGAGGTGACGTGTGCCTTCTTGGAGTACTTCTCGAACAATGAGCGGGCCTTCTCAGGTGGACTTGAACTTGCCCTTGGGATCACGTAGGTGAGGAGGCAATATTTTTTCATCACCATGTCTCCTATTGATCTTAGCTACCCCAAGTGCAAGGTTGCAAAGTAGTAGTAACTCAGTGAAGTCGAGGTTGATCAATAGGGACTGATTTGGTTAAAAAACACTACTAGAATTAAAACTAGAAATCTGAGAATTTTAGGGTTTCTAAAGTTTCACTCAAACGAATTAAGAAGAAATTAAAAACAATTATAATGAAGCACTAAGGATCTAGGGATCTACTTCTAATCCATCTATATTGCATAGTCTATCGATTTAACTTTGATAACTCAATTGGAATCGAATAAGGATTCCTTCCAATTAGAAGATCAAACGATTAATTCATCTATAATTCACCAATATGGATATGAACTTCAATTGAACGATTTTCTCATGAAGAACAAAATAATTGATCGTAGGGAATTCTAAGCATCTACTGTGCCCGTAATTCACAATAGATCAAGGGATTTTACAGATCCACACTTTCACAAAAAACTAGGTAATTGATTGTAGAGAATTCTAAGCATCCAATGTGCTCGGAGTCGACAATAGATCAATGGATTATACAAATCAATAACTTTAATTCAAATCAATTCAATTAAAAATCATTATTCAAACCATTGTATTGAATCAAATAAAGTAGAACATTATAACTTAATTAGAAGCTTCACCCATTAGCCTTAGCTAAGAGATTAGCCTACCATGGCTAACATCTCAAATGAAAAAACAGAAAAACAAACTAAAACCGAAGGTTGGGGAAGCAGGAAGGCGCCGATGAAGCTTCGCCCCAGCTCTCTCTCTCTCTCTCTCTCTCTCTCTCCCTCTCTCTCCAAGCCCTAAATGGTCTAGAAATCGTGCTTCCTTTTATAGAGTGTTCCGACTAACTTAAGAAATTTGCGCAAAATTAACTTAGTTATGTAATTTCGATAGGATTGAGGGCACTTCGATGGCTGTTGATAGGATCGAAGAATTTGTGCAATAGAATCGAAGAAGCACAAAATAGTCCAGCAATCAAATCTGATTTTTCGGGTTTTCTCAATAGGATGTTCAATCGAATCAAGTCCCATCGAGGGGCTGTAGATGAAATCGAGTCCTATAAAAAATTCTTAAAAAATTAATTTTAATTCCTCAAAGCTTCCTAGCTTTAAAACTTGGTTCTTTAAGGCTTCGAAAGCTTGGACCTTAGTTTCCTTTAAGCTTTAAATCTTCACAAATGACTTGAATAATCTCAACTTCTCTCAAATTACCCGCATAGTGAAAACTCACTTAATCAAGTCAATTTATCAATGAAACCTATGGAAGAACGATGCATAATTGGGGATAAATATACACAATTAAGCACTTATCACACCCCCGAATAAGCATTTTTCTAGTCCCGACCGAAACATGCAATTTTTTTTCAAAAATCCAAGATCAAAATTTCAGAAGAACAAATGTTGTATGCTCATGTATCCTCAAAGGGACCCAGATAACCAAATTCTAAAGCATAAAGCTTCTATGAATAATATCAATCTAATTTCAGTCTAGATTCCAATAAACCTAGTAAATAATCCATCACAAGGTCAAAACACTAATTAACCAATGGAAAAAATTCCAAACATTGAGAACCATGGTGCTCAATGAATTCAAAACTTTACACCACAGGGGATTAGTTCTCTACCATAATGATAACAAGAATGACTACCATAAGTGAGCAGATCAACCAAAGTCATTGAATTAAAACCTTACTAACTATCCATTCCAATTTTTTTTTCCACATCGATAGCTTTCACGATATTTAATCTTCTTTTAATTGTTTTTTCTTTTTTTTTTTTCAATTCTTTTCGAACTGTCCACATATCAATCTTTCTTTTTCATGGACAGCTTTTCTTTCAACTTCTTTCTTTTGTTTATATTCCCTTTTTTTTCTTCTTTTAAAAATAGGTAGCCCTTTTTGATGTATTCTTTTTTCAGAGAATCAAATGAACTAGATAGTCAAGGTTCAATAGGCTTGGTTCTTTACAGTACTCTAGGCAATAATTAAGTCAACACTACAGTATCAAACTTAAATCGTAGAAGTGTAAGCTAGATATGAAATGTGAAATTCATGATCATCAATGTTTACAAATTTCCTAATAGAAAATTAACAAAAAGAATTTAATTTTGAACTCTACCAAAGAACTAGATTCTAGGCTTTAAAAATTTACATCACTAAATACCTTATCATTCTAATATTCATATTTCTTTCAAAACACATGAATACACAGAAATCAACTTCTAAATTTTTTTAGCCTAAAAATAACCCAAAATAGTAAGAAAGAAAGCAAATTAAATAATATTTCACAGGAATCCCGTCCGCCATCTTAAATGATACATTGTCCTCAATGTTGAAAAAGATTGATGCGTAGAAAAGTATAATCAACAAGAAAGTGAAGAGAAGGGGATTGATAGTACCTGAGATGATGAATGATCTAAAGTGTGAAAGTTTCCAAGTTATGAAGTCAGCAAAAACAAAATAAAATAAATCAAACTAACCTAATAAAGAACTAAACTACAAAAGAGAAGAAAATGAATATCCACCATACTGGGAGATCAATCTTGATAAACAGGATCATCTAGAGGCATGTACTCCACCTAGCAATGGCTCAAATCTCTCAACGAATGGCTTCAACCTATGTCTAGTAACTCGATGCCTCAATGGTCTAAAAGCCTAATAATCAAAATTAGAATCAAAAGCATTATATTCCTCTCCAGAGATTGATAAGAGGAGACGACATATGTTTGCTCATTTTCCTGAATACACCTCCTTATGATTTGATATAGCACTACTGTTTCTACTTCTTGTTCATCACGTAATTCTAAGTCAAGCTTCGGTGCCTCGACAATTAATACTTCCATGCTCGATGGTAAGAGCTTATAATCCCTCAAGGCATTCACTATATCCAAAATCATGTCATCGTCTGAATTTGCAAAGTGAACCAGGCATATTTCTAAGGGATCGAAACACAAGTTTAAAAGGAACTCATCCTGCACAATGGAATTAATCATTTCAACTACATGGATGTCATCACAATCTCCATGTTGTTTGCACATATTAATGACATTCAACTCTACCATTTCTTAGCACATGGTTCTTTATCAATCCCTTCAATAATTCCTCATTCACTTATTAACCGATTATTATGATCACAGACCCATTAGGGCATGCAAATTTAAAAAAAGAAAGAGAATTCTTTCTACTTTCCTAACTTCTCTCAAAGACCGAAACACAAGGTGTTTGCAATGGCAAAGCCATAAGCAAAGATAGAGACCGATTTTTCCTGGTCAATAGAGGTTCAAAAGAACACTCCACCCACTCTTTGAATCTTGAGAAAAATCAGAAAAAAAAAAGAAAGAAGAATAAGTTGAGGAGAAATCTCCGAGTTTGGGGTGATCCAAGGAGGATATGCTGCCCAAAAGGAATCAAGGCGGCACGGGCCTAACCAATCAAAGATCCAAGGCGGTTAAACAAACTAAATGGAATCTCCACCCACTTTATTAGAGATGAACAAAAATAAGAATAGAATAAGAAAGAGAAGAATAAGGTTGGAAGGACTAAACCTGATTTGAAGATCTAAGAAAACCAATTTACTTCTACTTCTAAAAGAACATTTATGTAAAATCAAAACAAAACTAAGTTAGTATAAGAAACTAATGTAAAAGAAATTTCTAAAAATCTCAATTGAAAGTATTTCTAGAAATTCTGTTAACACCGTCGAATCCCCGGCAACGGCACCAAAAACTTGTTCGCTCAGCCTCAAGTGCAAGGCTGTAATGTAGTAATAATTCGGTAGAGATCCGAGATCGTCCTCAGGATCAACCAGGAATTCACAAAACCTCTTCAAACAACTCTAATTGGAATTAAATTAAATTGAACCAATATGAAAAATTGAATATTGATGTGTAATCTGTAAACTTAATTAAAGATGAGTATAATAATCTAAAAGAAACACTAGAACGCCGATGATCCACTTATAGCTATCCTTAATGCATAATTCGTATAGGTTTCTCAATTACACAACTAGAATTGGAATTCAATCCTATCTAGCTGGGACATGGAGCGGTTATAACATCAAAACAATCCAAAACATATGTTGTTCATTAATATAATTCCCTCAATTCAGGTTAGGCATTGGGCACACTCAATTGCATAGGCCAATCTTATTTCTAATAGATTAAGATTACAACTATGATAAGCATAAAATCCTGTCACTAGATTCAATCAATATCATAATCTGAACTTGATTCAACTCACAATGATGTTCAACATATATCTCATATTTCATGAAAAGATAGAACTTTGGTTTGAAGTTCCCACATGAAGATCCAAGTTCTTGAGTGTAGTGAATTTGATTCGTCGAAGCATACAGATCTAAATCTTGCAAAACAATTAAGATTCTAAGCTTAAATCTTTTAAATATCACATGAGTCATCAAGAGATTAAAGAAAAATCAAATTAGAACTTCATTCAAACATAAACAAACAATTGTTCAATATTAAATCCAAACTTGAAACCTTAAAAATGAATTAAAACATCTAAGATACCTACAAGCTTCACCTCTTAGCTCGAGCTAAGAGGTCTAGCCAACCATGCTAGAATAAAACAGAAAAAATAAGATAAACATGAAAACTAGAGAAATCATAAGTAGGAGTTGTAGAACTCCAAATTTGTGATTCTCCGCCTCCCACTGCTAGAGAACTCTTCTAGAATGTATTTAGATGAGCCTAGAGGTGTCCTTTTATAACATTCGAGCTCCACCGATGAAGAAATTAGTTCGAGAATTTGCGTAAGATTTTCGGAGGGCGCAGAGAAAATCGGAGCTCTAAAATTAGAAGTTGTTGTTTCTAACTATGGCCGACCGGTCACGACCGATCGAACCCACCAGTGAATGGTCAGTGAGTTCCAGCTCCCCCTGTGACCGGTCATGACTGGTCGGACCTCTTGATTTTTTTGGATTTTCTTTCTTTCTTCTTTCAATTCTCAAGTTGCTTCTTTTCTCCAACTCTCGGCTCATCTTCTATCATCTTCAAAGTTCTTTAAGAAGTGTTCTTTAACATCATATTGGTGAAGTCTCTTTCTCATTCCTACAATCACAAAACTATACATTAGATAAGTCTTTAAATATAGAAATCATGCATAGTTAGTGATGAAATGTGGTTAGAATATACACAATTCAGAGCTCAACAGTTAGGAATCTTCTCTTTTTTCTTCGGTGATTTTCTAGGTGTACTCCTTGTGTGTGCCACTTTCTCAATCACTGCATATTTAATTGTTTGATTTGGAACTGAGAAGGATTGTCGACCTTCGAAGATAGGGCATTCAAACCTTAAGTGTTTGACATCCCTACATGCATGGCACACGGGAGAGGATTTATATTTACACCCTGAGGTGAGAGAGTCCTTTTTAATCACAAAAGGAAAGGAGGATGTTACACCAATGTGCCTATAAAGTTCAAAACCTCACTCGTTCCCATATGATTCACCTAAAACTATAGATTTACCTCTTAAGCACGAAATCCCCTCTTGGGTAGGTATGATCCTAGAGTTCATTTGGATTAACTTTAAGCAATTACACCCTTCAAGAGCAACTCACACTAATCATCAATTAAAAATTGGATACGGTTCTTACTCTATTAGAGTTACCCGCTTTAATATCAATTGAAATTACATCGGTTGTCTAACACGACACCACGTTACATGGAAGCTTGTGAAGCTTTAGAATAATGGGTAAGTCCTGGAGGGGGGTTGAATAATCCTTTTAAAAAATCTTTATCAATTAATACAATTAAGGTTAAGGGTCCAAATACATAGACTACAAAGATTCAACAAGTTAAGCAACTACTTTATAGTGAGATAGATAGCTTGTATGTGCTTGTGCAATCAATATAATGCATAGTATACAATTTTAATCATGCATTTTCATAATTCAACAATTAAACTCATAACATAATTAAAAAGTGATGTGCTAATAATAATCACAAACACAAGCATATAAAGTGGTTAGACTACTTATCTACTCCACTCTCGAAGGACTCACTCTCCTTGAGTGTACCGGATTTTACTATATCGGAAGTTTTAAATCAGTTTCACCATAACCTTTACATCTCTGTACAAGGACCTACAATGGTTTTACACAGGCTAACCAATAACCCTGATCCTAATCCTAATCTAATGATCTACGTACACTTCTACCGGAGGATCCCACGGAGACTATTACATACACACTCGTGTCTGGTGAATTTGGCCCTATACAAGAGCCTAGGTCCTATACAAGAACCTATCCGAGTTTGGGTTACAAACTCTGTACACAATCCTACACAAAGAAAGAGTATATGGTATCTACGAATTGATAACCTTGCTTGTCAAATTTAGCCTCGTTGTTGTGCCTTCTTGAGTAGCATCTTCAATGCTCTCTCGTACTTGAATCAACTCCTCATTGCTTCCACAAATGTTGATGCGGATGCTTCAGCTCCTACAATCAATCGCCTTGCGTCTGATGTCCCGGTGCAGTGACCAAAGCTATGGGAATAGGTGTAATCTTTACAACTAAGGATGTAAGTGGGTTCCAAGTTGAGGATCCACCTAGATGGGTCTTCTAGAGGATCTAGACAAGGGTATGCTTATAAGTTTGGTGTCTAATCTCTACGAAAATGAGAAGATGATTCATCTTCAAAATGAGCTTGGAATGCTCTTACATGCGATGAATCAAAAGGAAGATGGTTTGAATCTTCTAGGATTAGAGCCTGAAAGGATATGGAAGTGTGGAGGCTTCTGATGCATTGAAAACTCATCATCAAGCCCAAAGCTCGAATGCCTAATATATAGAGACTGTGTTCCAACGATTATAAAACGAGCAGAAAATGACCACTTCGATCAATCGATTGATCAATCTAAATATGGATTTACATGGAAAACTCGCGGGACAATTTTAGCCACCGTCGATCGATCAAACTTGATCTATGGATCGATCGAGGTGAGCTCAATGGCTCTATAACAACTAAATTTTAGCCATTGTCGATTAATCAAGCTAGCTGTTGATCAATCGAACTCAATCAATTTTATGCAGAAAACTTGTTGGACAGTTCTGACTACTTTTGATCGATCGAGCAATGGACTTCGATCGATCGACATCGATAAAGATTTGATCGTGGATCGATCGAACTCTCCCAAAGTTCTGCTGCTTTGGGCTAATCAGTTTACAGCAACTCTGAACCTCTTTTAGCCTAACTTAACATGTTTTACAGATGATCCTAAGGCTAAGAGATGATCAAACAAGGGTTTACCTATTAGGGTATAGATCATCTAGAGGTTAAGTTGTTTTGGTTCTAAGGTTAGGGTCACCAAGGCACCTCTGATTTACCCGAGTCTTTATCCTTAATGCTTCATGCTTCATGTGTCAGCTTCCAAGGGCTCAACTGACTTACTTGACACATTAACTCACGTGATTGACAAGAAAGTGCACTAATAGCCTCGATATGTTTCATGATGGCCTATGGAGCTGTTTCGTGGAAGAGTGCAAAACAGACATTTACGACTTCATTCACTATGGAAGCAGAATTTATCGCCTGTTACGAACCCACGTGTCAGGCGATCTCATTTCCAAGCCTCTGAGAAACTACTGTCATAACACTACGGCGATATTTTTCTCAAACAATAACAAAAGTTCGTCTAAGTCGAAGCACATAAACTTAAAGTTTCTGGTTGTGAATGAGAGAATTCAGGATCATCTAGTATCTGCAGAACACATTAGCACAAAATTGATGATTGTGGACCCACTAACTAAGGGCTTGCCACTTAATGCATTAAAGGAGTTGGTGAATGATATGAGATTGGTTAGCGTTAAAGATGTATTTAATTAGTGGGAGATACAGTGTAATATCCTACAAAAAAAAAAGATGGATTTTTTTTTTCTTTTTCATAACCTGCTACCTTGACACTTAAGAACTACTTGATATCATTCATTTTGTTGATAACACCTGCATATATCTATGAAATTAATATTAGAACATGTTAAGTCTCTGTACTTTTTATCTATTGATTGCGTGTGCAATTACTTGATGAATCGTTCTAAACCTGCTAAATTGTTATGTGTGTATTGTTGAAGCTAACTATTTCATCTTTATTCAAGACATAGAATAACACGTCCTATATGTATGGGAAACCTCAAAGGTTGGTAGACTAGAGAGTGAATGGTAGGATGAAATTATCGAAGTTAAGCTCTCATTTCATTGTTATATAAATACATAAAAATGTTCTTACATGACAAGAAAAGTTAATTGGGTGAGTGGAAAAGGGGCTCGGTTGAGGAGGATAGGTCTTGGGATTGAAACCTAGTTTGGATGAATTATATTTTGCTAAATTTTTATCATGACAAGTCAACACTTACCATTTATGCATGGAATTAAACCACACACTAATTTGGGAGAAAATAGATTTTAAGGTCTAAAATTAGCAAATGGCAGCTAGTCATCCAGCCATTACACCATTTAGCTAGCTTAGATTGCTCTTCTGAGCTTATATGAAAGCAACACCTAATGGAGAGAGAGAGAGAGAGAGAGAGAGAGAGAGAGAGAGAGAGTTGTAGGCGTGGAAAGGTAAGCTTCCATTCTCTTTCCCTTTTCTTTTCATTCTCTTAGCATGTTGTACATTAGGTTATTTAAGAAAATGAAAGAACGAAACTAATGAACCTTATTACATAAGGTTGGAATGTTGATTATTGCATGAGATTGAACTTTGGCCATGATCGGTTCCACCCAATATCGTCTTGATATGTTGTATTTGATGATCAACATCAGTGAAAAAAAATTGCATTTTGAAATGGTTTAGATTAGCCACTAATCCAAGGAATGGCGCCTAAACAAGAGCTATTGAACGGCCATATTTGGAACATCCAACAAGCTTGATAGTAGTGGCTGATTTGGACAAGTTGAAATCGTGTAAGAGATGGATGATGGGCTGGATAAGAATTGGTTTGAAGTATTTTTCAATGATATAAAAATCCTCAAGTTTTATTTAGTTGTAAGTCCATATGTCACAAGATCTCATGTATCAATGTACTTTCACAACGGGTGGATTGTTGAGATGGACAGATTTGGTTGTTGCAACTTATCTAAATTTGGGCCATGTTAGTTTGGATTAGAGACCATTTGAAACGCTAAGGAAGGCTAACTTTTGATCTTGGACGGCCACGAATCCAAGTATATGTGGACGGCCACAAGTAACATGGTTGATGATAGATGGGCTAGATCTAACCATCCATAATTCATCATTTTTAAGGAATAGTATTTTCAAGAGAACCTTCAGATTTTGAGCAAATCTGGATCCTAAAACGATTTGGGAGTGTTTTCCAAATAGGGACCATTAAATGGCCAAGTATGGGCCATCCAAACTGACCCAAATCGACGGTCCAATCTAGACCATTGGCAATGGCATTTCTTGATGATTGACTATCTGAGATTTGCTAAAAAAAATTAGAATATCAAAGCCTATTGTAAAGTATCCTTGTTATCTTAATTTAACATTATTTTTAGATGGTTTCGACATATAATATTTTCTTCAACTGTGGAAGTTATCATCTGACCATTAAAAGGATTCTAATAAACCATGATTAAAAGGCCTTGAAATCCTTGAGAAGAACTTGTCCTTGACCTATAGTTGGGATGCCAACCTTAAATCAAAATCTGACCCTTCCTAGATCCTTTGAAAACGCTGTTTGTTAATCTGTTTGGAACATTGTGTTTTTTTTTTTTTTTTTTGTTGCTGATGTAAAGAACCACAGGTCTTTGAAATAAATCTGGATCATGATGACCAGAAATTGGATGTACAAAAGGGATTGATGGACGGCCAGATTATACCATCCAAATGGCCCAATGAAGGATTGTGTTTTTTTTTTTTGTCCTTTGGAAGCAACGTTTTGGGACTGAGAATGGTCTGGAAATGATCCAGGATTAGACCACTACTATTGTCCAAAAGCTATGCATTAAAAATTATTTTGTGCCAATTAACACCAGCTGGTAAGAGTGTGCCATATTCTGTGAACGGCGTAGCCATATTGGAAAGTGATTGATCTGACTTTAGAATTTGATCATTCAGTAAAATTATTTTTGAGAAATAATGAAAATAATAAAATCTCAAAATTAATTAGACTATGGAAGGTATCTAATTAGTGGTCATCTAATAGCCCACGTTGAATGTCAAAATGACCCATTCAATGGCCAGATTTTGACTTTTAGTAATAAAGATCTATGGATTATTTGTAATTTGATTTCAGTGTATGATTAGAATTATGAACTTTGTTTTGAAGATTTGTAATTATAATGATTAATCTGGACCGTTGATATCAAAGTTTGGATGATGAATAAAAAACTAGATTTAGAAAATTTGAAGTACTTAAGATCATCATAATACTTTTATTATTACTCATTACAAGATTGTAACATATATAAATTGTTAAATAAATCTATAAAACTATTGATTTAACGTATTGATGGTTGGAAAGATTGAATGGTGCAGGCCTAATCTAATGATCAGATTTGATTGAGTAGTGATCTGAAATGAACAATCACTAAACTAACGGACCTCTTGGACGAAACTGGTGTTATGTATGGCCCACTAGGACCTCGACTCATCTATTTATTTATTTATTTGATTGGACCAACAAAGAAATAAAAATAATAATCATAGGTTGATTTTTTGAGGGTATTAGTTCATAATATTATTGACTCAGAGAATGTCTTTTCTATAAAATAATAATGATTATGGGAAACTAGGGCGGGTCTATTACATTGGAGACATTTGAAAATAAAGGTTGGCTTGTTGGGTCTACACCAAGCTCATGATTCTTTGTGTTAGGCCATTGTAGGCCAATTGTTGAACGTGGGCCTAGTGAACCTAATGGCTTGGTCAGAGCCCACTAATGTGCCAATAATCATGAATATAACTTTATGTAAAGTTGGAATGTTCATATATAATTTAGAGGAACCTATGTTAGTTCGAATAATGTGAATTGAGTGGATTACCTTGTTGGGCTTAGGATAATGGGTTGGACTCTAAAGTAGATCCAAAAACCCGAAAATGAGACAACTAAGTTTTAGCTTTAAACCCTAAAAGTGTACTTAGAACCCAACATCCTATAATTAACTTAGGTAGACCCGAAAAACATGGACGATTGATAAGTGGACCAAACCAAATATAAAGTAAATAATCCGTAGGATTTTACCATGAACCGTCTATGCAGTCGTCAACCCTATGGTGGGTTTGAAGATCGAGGAGCAACCCACGAAAAATATCTAAGTGTTAGCAATTGGGAAACGTTTCCACGTGGAAAAGTTATTTATGGAAGACTTTTTATTTAGAATGAAGGACAAGGAGAAAGCTGTTAAGAAATGTAAGGAAGATTTTAGACGTTACACGTATCTCAAGATGGAGGCCGTTTGTATACTTGTGGTAATGTATTGGTAAGTGGTTCTAAATCCAAAAATGAATTATTTCTACTCTGCTTTATTTATTTATGATTTATTGCAACTTATATTATTTTGCAAAGTACTTTGTATTTTGTAAGGTTTGTGATGTCTATATTTGGAAAGCCATTTATCTAAGAAATGATCCCCTATTTGGAAAGTTTTATGACATGTCCTGTATTTTGGAAAGTTATGTTGATATTGTGCCATCCATAAAATGTTACCATTAATTAAGAAATGATACCTCATTTGGAAAATCTTGTGTTATAATTTATTTATAGAAAGTTTCCTTATTTGGAAATGTGGTCTTATTTAGGAAGTTTGGTGATGCATTATATTTAAAAAGTCTCTTTACTTGGAAATAATGTCTTATATGAAAATTCTTGAGAATTACTCTCTATTTGGGAAATAGTCATGCTATAACCTATTTTGTACTTTGGATAAATTGATTTTATTAAAAATTGTAAAATTAAAGACTTTACTCAAGTAAATGGTGAGGATTGAATGAGTGAATAGTGAGAATTGATTTTTATGGAGTGATGATGAAGTATGAATACTAATGAGTGTTGGCAGAAATTAAATGCTGAGTGAATTATATGTCTCGTGTTGGCTATGTTGAATGAGATTTAAGCCGTGTTGGTTATACGCTCAGTGATATAATTTGAGCCTCGTGTTGGCTATGTTGAATGACTATTTATGCCAGGCATTAGCTTTTGCTGAGTGATGACTCATATTGAGTGAAGAATGGAGTTGAGTACACTAAGTATTTTGGCCATTTATTTCTCTCTTTTTAATTTTGCGACTCTGAATAATTTTTTTCTAATTGTCAAATGATTAAACCATGAATTCCTTGACAACTATTAAATTCATGATTATTTTATCTTGTTTATAGAACCATTTACACAAGCTTTGTGCTTATGAATTTTTGGAAAAACTGCAGACTGACGAACAGGTGGAGATTCTCAGGAGTTGGCAAATGAAGTGGATAATATAGATCATCTACTGCTCTTAGACTATGAATTTTGATTTGAAAATGTGTGACATTTAAGAATTATTTTTCTTTAATTATTGATTCATAATGAAATTTAAATAAATTAGTTATTTTAGTTATGTGATTGATTACAATTATGGTTATGAATGTAAGAAATTTCCTTAACCCGAGTCGCGATCCCGAACTCGAGGCTAGGGTTAATATTAACCATGGTTACGAATTTCGGAGCCTGACAAGAGTTCTTCTTTTTTTTTTTTTTTTTGTAGGATATTATATAAGATACTCCAATTATGTGTTATTTTGATTTTATTTAGTTACGTAGATACCTCATTTTGATGGCATTATGGTTTTTGTTCTTTAAGTAAAGTTTTCCTGAGATGATTAAATAAGTGAACATAATGTTTTAAAGTTTTCGAGGTTGTTTAGGACTGCTTAAAAATCTACATGGAAGGCCACACTAGATATGAAATTTTCATACCATGCTCCCTAGCTTCTAGAATACATGTCGTTGGGAATGCTGTTGTATAATTGTGCCGTGTCCCATTGAGATAAATGCAATGACGACTGCTATGGTTCAATAGCAATAACTTTAGTGGACCGAATTTTTCAAGGTACTACTCTTGATCTATAATAATATCTAATTAGGCTTCAAGCTTGTAAGGATATGCTAGATATACCAATCTGTTGCATATTTAACATAATGCCATTAGTGGACCAAGTGGGAGAGTGTTAGAATTTGAGGCCCACCTATGGCATTGATAGCCAGAGTAACAAAGCGGGACAATTTGGATCAGTCGAAAGAGTTTAAGGCGGGGCACACAATCATGTGGCATGTAGAGTTTATGATTGCCTCATATTGTACCATATGCTAGGATTTCCTCTCAAGAGAGTATTATCAGCGTCAATATCCAATAATGGGAAGGACTCTGCCAAAGACAGTAGAACCCTATAAATCGAACCTCCATTCCCAAATATTTTCCCACCGAAAGATCGGAACAGCCCATTGCGAAGGGAGAGGAAGAGGAAGAAGAGGAAAACCGAGGGTTTCCACACCATCTCCTACAAGTTTCACTTCATCCGAACTCACAGCTTTCTTAATTTCGGCAAGTGGGGCCATATTTCAGTACTAGACAGTGGTCTCTTTTGTCCATCCTTAGACTACTTTAAAAACATTTCAACAGGACAATCTTAACCTTTCAATTTGTGGCCTACATATATAGAGAAACACACCAACAATCCCCATTAAACTGCAAAATTCCCCATGATTGGTGGCTGGACATTCCAATCTGGGAGACTGTTGGGTCATGGTCCATCCATGGTGGGACTCAATAGGACAATGGTCTGAATTTCCCAAACAATGGTCGACCCCACAGAATTGAAAACCTTATATCATATCATACAAATCTCCCCAGGTGGGGCACATGAACTATAATAAGTAAATGATGGACGATGAAGAATAATGAAAGTAAAAGATGCCATCAAGATAGGTGGGGCCCATTTCTTTTCTTATAAAAGACCCAAACATAACATTATTACTAACCTGATGTGAAGATTAAACACCACTTATTAGCTAAAACACAATACTAACTACCTTTCAAAGACCTTGTTCATATCAAAAGGCACAGCTGTTATTATTTTGATCCAAGCATTCATCCCCCAATACATCCCACAGTTCTATATCAGAAATGAAGCTCTCAAACCTTACAAACATGTTTGTATCATCATCAAGAAGTGTCCCACTATTCCTAACCGTCGGATTCGGATTCGGATTCGACTCCATCTCGTCCACCTCGAACAACAGGTTCTTCCAGAATGAGTCCTCCTCTTCATTCTGATTTTGGTCCACAGTCGAATTTGTGGCCTTCATCCACTCCGATTCCGGGGCGAACATGATGGGGTTGGGATTTGGGGCGCTCGTCGTGGCCCGGTGATGGTGATCATCATTAAGCTTTTTGCTTAAATGAGAATTCCAGAAATTCTTAATATCATTTGCAGTCCTTCCTGGGATTCTACCTGCGATTAGAGACCATCTAAACACAATGCATGTTTTAGTCAAGTGTTAGAACATACATTAGAAGAGAAATCCTTCAGTGCCCTCAAAGCACTATTATAAGTTATCATGCTATTGGGTGCATTGGGTCACTTGGTTAGCCTGTTCGAACGATCTAAACCGTCCACTATGTCCAGAACCCATTTGATCAGTTATCATGCAAAAATATCACTGATTGGATGATCCACAGTCCATCTTTGATTTAGCCTTATTTTCAAAGCCATGGATGGGAGGGTTTTGATTGCCTAACAAAAATGACCTATTAGAATCACAAGCAATCCATCACCTGCACTAACAAATAGATGGATGAGATTGTTGATTGAACGTACTTTTTTGTAAAGTATCTTGACCATCCATATTGAAGCCCATTGATTAAATGGTTCATATTTGTTCGATCGGTGTATGTTTGCATGGTAGACTATGAAATGTGTGCCGAAGCTAATGAACGGTCTAGATCAATGGATTGGACTAAGTGTCCCGATGCAACTAGGAGCAATATAACTTATAGTGCTTTGAGAACTCTCTCATCTCGAGAATAGTTCAGAGAGGGGCAAAAATCCAGCGCTCTTAAAGAATAGATTACGGCGCTCATAGTTGCATTGGAGCACTTGGGCAGTCTAACAGATCAATCTGAACCATCCATTAGTCTCTATGTACATTTCATGGGCTACCATGTAAAAATAGCATCAATAAGATATTCTAAGTATCTGCTAAGTGGACTACAAAATGAGTGTTCAAGATCACTTAAAAAGTAGGTCTATCAGTAATTTGAACCATCTATTTGTTGGATCTGATTATGGATAGCTTATGGCTACAACGTCGGTCCATCCCAAGCATCCAATCCATGGCTTAGAAAATGAATGGCTCTAAAAAATAAAGCCAGCTTAGATATGGCACGCAATCGTATATGGTAGCAAAAGGACGGCAGCGGATTGCCTGGGGCAAGAAGTGGCCCAATCTCTGTGGGGCCCCACCGTGATGTATGTGTTTCATCCACGCCGTTCATCCGTTTTTCAATATCATTTTAGGGCATTAGCCAAAAAATAATGCAGATCCTAAGCTCAAGTGGACCACACAGAAAACATTGGGGATTGGACCACCGATGAAAACTTCCTAGGTCCTACCGTGATGTTTTATTTGCAATCCAACCTGTTCAGAGGTCACAAAGACCTAGATGAAGGTTGACCCAAAACTTGTTTTCAACCGGTGGGCCTTCGACACGCGTGAACTTTAGCAGATTGCCCACCGCAATGAAAGGTCTTGATCTTACACACTGTGTTAGCACATGAAGATTGATCAACTGATAACTAGCTTAGATATATATTAGCATTATGACCTATCATTTCTCATTTATTTGTAATTTTTTAGCCATTTCTAGTAATTAAGAACAGCACTAACCTGTTGCCCAACAGCTTGTGGAGCCTTATGATGAGATCAACCTCATCAACTGCAAAATCTCCTCTCTTGATGTTGGGCCGAAGATAATTCAACCATCTCAATCTGCAGCTTTTACGGCATCGATTTAGGCCTGCAAATTAAAAAAAGAAAAAGAAATAGATGGTTAATAATACTTCTCTAATAGATCATTTTCTTTTGATACCTAACCCAACTAGTTTAATAGGCAAACCATTCCATCTCATGTAATGGGCTTTTTCAATTAGTTTTAGTTGTCGTTAGGTTAGCTCTATATCCTGAAAATAGCTGGATCACTAAACCACTGCGCCACTAGCTCAATTTGCCAAAGTATCATGCATGTATGGCATCCAACCCGTCCAAAATGTTCATCCACTAGAAAGATCGCACCTAGTGCAAAAATCAGGTCAATCGGCTTGTCAGGTGGCCCATAAGCATACTTTGGTTGGATTAATGGCTCTCCTTTGTTTTCTGTGTTGTTGCTTGCATGATGAGTGGATCAACTTGACTTTTGTATCAGTGTTCTTCATGGTGGGTCCAAGCTTTTGGACCAATTGGGTATTCTACAACAATTGATACGTACATGTATACATATATACACGCATACATATGTACGTACACACAAACATACATACATGCACGCACATATACGCGCAGAGGAGAGAGAGAGAGAGAGAGAGAGAGAGAGAGAGATTAGGACTAAATAGCTAGCTGAGTGATTATGTTTGATTAGCTATTGACTAAAATTCAAAAAGAAAGGAAAAAAAAAGTCTAGCATTACAACAGACCTCTGAAAGAGTATCTAATCCAACACATGAAGAGGAGGAAAAGATAAAGACTTTTGGTTGAGTTTTTTTTATGTGTACAAGGAAAAGATTGAAACATTGAAGAGTCTTGTGATTAGATATACTGAGTAGGATTTATCAAAATTTAGCAAAGAGTTTAGGCTTTAAATCTCAGTACTTGAAAGGCTCAAGAAAAAAGTGGGCACCTTTCATAAAAAGTTGGATAGAAAAGTTTACATGATTACATAGATACATAGCTGATAGTGGCTGCCTCTAAAAGTTTTTAGATTGAAAGATTCTAAACTTTTGATAAATTGCCCACAAATCTATGGTAAGGAAAAGGCCCATATTCAAGGATCAAAGAATGATCAAAGATGAAATATTCCCATATGAGAGTATGTTTTTAGGCTTTAAATCTCAGTACTTGAAAGGCTTAAGAAAAAAGTGGGCACCTTTTCATAAAAAGTTGGATAAAAAAGTTTATATGATTACATAGATACATAGCTGATGGTGGCTGCCTCTAAAAGTTTTTAGATTGAAAGATTCTAAACTTTTGATAAATTGCCCACAAATCTATGGTAAGGAAAAGGTCCATATTCAAGGATCAAAGAATGATCAAAGGATGAAATATTCCCATATGAGAGTATGTTTTTAGGCTTTAAATCTCAGTACTTGAAAGGCTCAAGAAAAAAAGTGGGCACCTTTTCATAAAAAGTTGGATGGAAAAGTTTATATGATTACATAGATACATAACTGATGGTGGCTGCCTCTAAAAGTTTTTAGATTGAAAGATTCTAAACTTTTGATAAATTGCCCACAAATCTATGGTAAGGAAAAGGCCCATATTCAAGGATCAAAGAATGATCAAAGGATGAAATATTCCCATATGAGAGTATGTTTTTAGGCTTTAAATCTCAGTACTTGAAAGGCTCAAGAAAAAAAGTGGTCACCTTTTCATAAAAAGTTGGATAGAAAAGTTGATATGATTACATAGATACATAACTGATGGTGGCTGCCTCTAAGTTTTTTTAGATTGAAAGATTCTAAACTTTTGATAAATTGCCCACAAATCTATGGTAAGGAAAAGGCCCATATTCAAAGGATATGTGAATGATCAAAGGATGAAATATTCCCATATGAGAGCATGTTTTCGGGCATCCGCCATCCATTGTAAGGTCCAGCATATAAATGGTTTCGACCGTCGGAATATTACCCTAGATCAAATGGCTGTAGTCTCAATTTATAGTATAACAATCTGACATGATATATGGTAGAAAACCTCATAGTATTCTTGAGGAGGAAAATACTGAACAATCTTTCGACCAGTGAAACATGTTTATTTCTATTTATTTTCAAAAATCTTATTGATGGTCATTTGGGGTTCGATCTTGTGGCTCAACGGTCGAAATTAATCAAAGGAAGGAGAATTTTGAAACATCATTTGATGAACTTAATACGGTTATCTAAGGTACGTAATTTTCAAAGAATAACAGAAACTATTGTTGTTTTCCTTTTGTGAGAAGAACAAAAATTCACGGGAATTATCAGTTGTTTTCCTTTTGTGAGAAGAACGAAAATTCTATCTTATTTTTCTATTAAGTAAAGCAATATATATTGATCATGATTCTTCTAGTCTTGGTGGTAAAATACCTTAGCATATCTAGTGATTAAGGTCAAAATCAATCAGAAGAAGAAAGTTTTCAAAGCATTTTTTGCTGAAAGTAAAACATTTAGTCGAGTTTATTTCGAGATATCACTGCAACAATCATGTTTTTTCTGTTTCAATTGAAAAACACAATTTTTCATTTTCTTTTGAAGTATTGTGGTGTGCGCCAATCATGGTTTTTTTTCCCTATGTAGTTAATAGCTGAGAGAGAGAGAGAGAGAGAGAGAGAGAGAGAGAGAGAGAGAGGTGTTGTAAAAGATGAAGAAGAAAGTTCACTTACCAGCTCTTGCAGGAACATGCCTCCACTTCCCTTCTCCATACTTCTCAACGCATCTCTTGAGTAGAAGGTCTTCTTCTTCAGTCCAAGAACCTTTCCTCACATTTGAAAAGCGACCCATTTCATCCCAATCTCAAAAACACTCTCTAGACACACAGAGTGTGTGTGTGTGTGTGTGTGTGTGTGTGTGTGAGAGAGAGAGAGAGAGAGAGAGAGAGAGAGAGAGAGAGATGTACTGTGGTGTGTTTTCTCAAGGCATGGAAAAGCCATCTCTCTATATATATACTATCATCTCAGTCCCCATCTCTTTTCATTGAGACCACGTGCATATCCATATACCACATTATAAGAATTTTTTTCCAGTCTTCATTTTTATTATGATGTGGATTTGTCTTTTTAGTCTAAATGCAACCTTCCTCCAACCATCTACCAGTCCATCTGCTTGTGGTGCCATGGACTTGGTTAGACCAAAAGGTGAAGCCCCCTAGACTTCTCTGATAGTTCGTCACCTTCTTTAAAAAAAAAAAAAATTGGTGGTGACTCTTCCACCGTACACATGGCCTAGTTTCTAGGCAATCCACATCGTACAAATCCATGAACTGATTTTGGATATGGAGCATATCCCAAAAGTTTAACTTGTTAGATGATAGTCACCATCTTTTTTACCCTTGGAATGTGGCCCATTCCCTATTTTGATTTTTAACCGTCCATTTGATAAAAATCAAGTGGATGATTAATTAGGATTGCTTGATCAACAATATGCCCCACTTGTAAATGGATTGGAGCATAAACAAATAAAAAAGCACTTATCGTTTGGTAGTGACTATCTGTTTTTGCCCTTGGAATGTGTGCCATTCGTTATTTTACATTTTCACCATCCATTTGATTAACATCAACCGGGTGGTTAGGATTGCTTGATCTGCGTGAACTTAGATATGTGTAGCCTCCACAATGAGGCCCACTTGTGGTGGAACATCCATTTGATCGTAGAATGTGGGCCGTTCACTAATTTATTTTCAACCATCCATTTGATAAACATCAATCGGATGGTTAGGATTGCTTGATCAGTGTGATTTTCGACATACGCTACCTCCACCAGGTAATCTCTCACTGCACTTGTGTAAAATAAGGGGGGCCTTATTGCAGAGAAAATCTTTGATACTCTGTCCGAGTGTGAAGGATGATACGCAGGCACTTGGACATCACTAAGAAATTGCATACGCTGAATACAATATAGGTAATTCCAACTTAAACTCTCCGAAAGTGTGGATCCCAGTTTAGATATTTCATATATAAAACAAAAATAAAGATTATTTTGATTATCTGATATCTGATTGTTGGACATATAAGGGACGGTTGAAAATGAAAAATAATATTCAATAGTTCTGTTTCAACAAACGACTGTCCAGTGTCCACTAATAAGAGGATGGGGTACTGTTTAACTAATCTTATTTGGGTGTTGAGACGGTGGGTTAAACAAGTCATTGGGTTTATTTTTGAGTTAATGTATGCCAAGTGTACAATTTCAAACTGCCAGAGCATCAAGCTTCATATGCAGCCGGAGCATTAAATAACTCACCTTATGGTACAAGTCCAACTGCCCCGGAATCCGGTCTAAATGACAAAACACACAAAAGATGGATAGAGTTGGCTGACGCGCATTCTTTTGTGCATGTTCCTGTGATATGAATCGTTGATACATGATGTGATGTATAGCTGATGGGGCTTTACTGAAAATCTCCTTGATTGGAGGATCTTTACCGCCAGATCGACAGCGGAAAAAGAAAAAAGAAAAAGATGGTTAAGAAAATAGGTCATATTAGAAGGAAATTAGTTCAATGATCAAACAGTTGAGATGGTCCTGTTGGCTCGTTCGTTGGCTTGCTCAAGTACACTCTTGACCACGTGCACTGAGGCTTGCCCGAATTGTTTTGGTGCAGCTAAATTCCAACCGTAACAACTTTTGACCTCAAGCTTCAAGATAGGCGGATTAGTCAAAACTCAACTATATACTGAGATATTAGAAGAACGGTCTCCTATTTAACAATTTGCAACATGTTATTTAACGGGATCAGACAATTATCGGAGGATGAAGTTCATTCTCCTCAAATAGATTACACTTTGCCTTCCACAAGAAAGGAATTTCAAGCACACACAAGTCAAATAAAAAGAAAATACTTACATCAATCTGAAAAGATCGACTGCAGATCACCTTACTGAATGAAGAACTTGCTTGTATTAAGATAACTAAGCCCAATGTATGAGCGTATGTAGACTCGAATTACAACTACAACACTACTACTATTGGATTATCACCACTCCTAAGGTATCGTTAGGCAAAAGATTAGACTAAAGAAGAGATTATGCTAAGATAATTGAAAAATAGATTTAATTTGGTTTGATTTGGTTGGTTGGTGTGAGACCTTTTGCTCTATTGATTTCCTTTTCTATTTATAAACTCCCCTGGAGACTAAAAACCCTCTAGATGCACCCCCTGTGTAGATGTTATGGTAGACTTTTCTAAAGGCAGCAAACCATCTAGATGCGCTATATGTCGAGTAGTTACGGTATCTTTTAGCCTCTTCCTCTCCCTGGATGTAGAGAACCTTTTAAATGCATCATGCGTCCAGCAGTTACGATATCCTTTGGTCTCTTCCTCTCCCTGAATGCAGAGAACCATCTAGATGCACCACTTGCCTGGTTGTTATGGTAGCTATTCAATGTTACCATAATCATTTAGTCTCTTCCCCTTCCTTGGCAGTTATTCCTTTTGCAAACTCCATTCGGTCATTGTTCCTCTGGTCGTCATCCTCAATTACTCAGCCGTTGTACCTTTGGTCAACATGTGTGCTCAGCCGCTGTACCTCTGGTTGAAATCCTTAGTTGCTCGGCCGTTGTACCTTTGGTCGATGTATGCGCTCGGCCATTGTTCCTCTGGTCAACATCCACAGCCGCTCGGCCACTATACCTCTAGTCGACGTCCTTGGCTGTGCAACTATTGTACCTCTAGTCAACGCTTAACCGCTAAACATCTGGTTGTAAACTTCGCTCCGCCACTTATACCCTTAGTTGTAGGAGCGGAAAAGAAAAAGTAGGGTATAACAGGTCCAATGTGTGAGATTTTCGTGGTTTCCTGGCTATGTATGGCCAATCACACAAGCGGTTGGATCATTGAAATATGTCTCAACGTGTTTGAAATCCTCTACAAGCAAAATAGTAGGTATGCTGACGACCAAGGCCTACAATTTTTCAAAGAGTACCAATTCAATAGAGAGCAAAACACGTGTTAGAGATCTGGGTGGATGGCAAAGATGTGAAAGATCAGGGTCATTGATCAGACAGGTGCATTGTTAAGATGATATGGACGAAATATAATGTTATTAGCTGACCAGACAGGTAAACTGTGTAGGAAAAAAAATGGTTAGAAAGAAAGAGTCCCACTAGCTACTCGAGTTCTACGCGTCTGGCTCACCTGGTGAGTGCACTATCCTCATTCTTGGCGTATATCATGCTCATAGTGCACTTTACCTAATGAATGGCCCGGATATATAATATGTTTGTTATTTGTTCGAATAATTAAATGTGCTTTGCAACTCATATACACAATCAATGCAAGTAATGCAAAATCACAAAAGAAACAAGCCAAACCAATACAAAAAACTAAAAGACAGCTAAATACAAGAGGTATGAAAATTTATGGGATGCGCCCACATTCATTGGATAGCAAAAGTGAGTTTTTTCCCCTCCAAAATAAGAGAAATAATGAATACAAGACTTATCCTTCTCTCCCACTCTTCTACAGATTCCCATCATTTCTACACGTGTTTCCTTATATAAACAACACACCTTGTAGAGTGCACGTGATTAAAATTCTAAGTAAATAAAGCTTCACATGTATTAGAGGATGAGAGAAAGGAAATATGTTTCCTACTTAGAAATGTTATATACATGAAAGCATATAGTACTCCATTGCATCAACATTCTCTTCCTTCAAAACCAATTTCTATAATAATGTGAAAAATATTTTCCATAACCGTTGTTTTGAGCTCTGTTTGATTTTTCAATTTTCACGTAAATACCCTCTAAATGAGTAATTATTATTTTTTTACCCTATTTGAAAATCTAGTGAGATTTCTGCTTTGAAAACTGGTCCAAAAGAACTGGTTTGAATTTATGGGCCCCACTATGATGCACATGATATATCTATTTCGTCCATCTATTTTATAGGAATATTTTGAGACGTAATTCAAAAAATGATGTAGATTTGACACTCAAGTGGCCCATACCATAAGTAACAGTGTCTTGAAGAAGTTTTTAGCGGTAAATATTCGATTCCCTTTTTCTTATTGTGTGGTCTACTTGAGCTTTGGAACTACCTCATTTTTTTGCTGATGCCATAAATTCAGCTGGCATAATGCATGGACAATGTGGATAACGTACATAGATCATGGTGGGCCCCATAAATATTTTGCAGCTTTCTCGGTTTTAATGTCTAAGAAGTAGGCAATCAAATCAAGCATTATAAAGATTACTTGGGGAAGTAATTATTACCCATTTACGGAGTATTTATCGGTGAATTGGAAAATCAAACAGGACCTTAGTGTCACCAATCATTATAGGTAACAACAAATTTAAAAGAAATTGCACTAAATAATTTTTTTTTTATCACAATAAGTTCCTTTAGTGTATCACAAACCAACTTACTCTTCTCTTCACAATTTTAACACCTTTCTAGTTTATACTCTTTTGATTTGGATTTTGTCTAATTTTTTTCATTGGTACCTCTCTTATAAATCTTCTTCTAGTCGTCATAGCATTGTTAAAAAATTCCACAAGTATTTTTTCTCAAGGAATTTTGCAGTAAACAATGTGAACATAGCTAACTTCATATTGGGATTTGAATATTACTGAGATTCAATATCAAACCATCCCACGAATCTAACATCAAACAAAATAAAAGTAAAATTTTTCTTAGTCATTAATCTTCACAATTACCTCGTCAATCTACTAATTAGAGTATTAAACTCATTCAAGTTTTCTTGCAAATAAGACCATTTCATCATCATCAAATTGTAGTACAATCGTCGTTAAAGAAAAAACTTGGTTGACATTGATTTTCTTTTGTACAGGTTTTATAATTTGTCCCACAAACTTTTAGCAATATTTGATCATATTCGTTGAACAACCAAACTATCTACTGTAAGAAGAATATTTGTCATGGCTAACTTTTTTTTCCCTCAAAGTTCTCATCTTTCATCTATGTGGTCCTTCATTTCTTTTCCTTCAATCACAACTGCACAACTTTCCTTCACCAACCTTGTATTCTTCTATAATTTTCACAATGTATAATTGAATTGATAAATTTTAGCACCTTAAATCTGTCAGAACTCGATCAAGCCATTTAAAACACAATTGCAATGAAAACAAGCATTGACACCGATCTTGTGCTACAAGGTTTTTCAACGTTTGGCTCCGATACTAACTATTATAGAAAAACAACCGCACAAATTCAATATAATAAATACAAAACCAGTAAGAAAAGAGTCAAACTGAAACCCAAAAGTCATGAAGTAAAAAAATAAAAGAAAAGGCACAAATTTACATACCTTGATAGAGCAACAACATAGAGCTTTTTTCACCACTAAAATAAGTTAAATAAGAAGTACAAGGTTTATCACCCTTCAAAAATATCACCATTTATCTCTGTTATGATTTCTAGACAATGCATTTATAAAATGCATTGGCTTTTAAAGCCTAAGGGCCTATTTGATAATGCTGAAAATAATTAAGGAATGCGGAATTTGGAAACCACCCCACGTTAATAGTTGTTTGTTAATGCTAAAATTGAAAAATGCTTGGTTATTTGTACAAATTTTTTTCAACGACAGGCGCCTAGCTTAATGGTGAACATGGAAATCACTTAGCAGATATGTTTTAAAAAATCCAAAATTACCCCTCCACGATTACGATAGAGATTTTCTCTTCCAAATTACATAAATCGTGTGGAATTCTCTAGGCTCCATCATGATTTATGTGTTAGATCCACACCGTTCATCAGCTTTTTCCAAACATTCTAGAGCATGAGCCAAAAAAAAAAGGAAGGCGCAGCCAAAGCTCAAGTAGAACCGCACAATAGAAAGCAATGGGAATTGAACAACTACCGTTAAAATCCTCCTAGGATCCACTGTGAGGTTTATTTACCATCGGACCTCTTCATAAGGTCACATAGACTTGAATGAAAGGAAAATACAAATATCAATTTGATCAGATCCTTCCGTGGCCCCCAAAAGTTTTCAATGGTAGGCGCCCAATTTCCACTATTTCCTATATTGTGGAACTGCCCCCCCCCCCCCCCCCCCCCCCCCCCCCCCCCCCCACCCCCCCCCCCCCCCCCCCCCCCCCCCCCCCTTTTTTTAGGCTATAAAATGATATAGAAAAATGTATGGACCATTTGGATTAAACATATATATCACGATAGGTCCTACGTATACCTTGACAGGACCGTCCATATCCAAATCTTGGCATACCCATCCGGCCGGATTTGTAGGGAAAGCAGGTTGCGTAGTTTGCCACACTCCACCGACCTCCCTTTTTTGGTAACGTCACCAAGTTATGTGATCCTCACCATGATGTGTGTGTTATATCCCCACTGTCCATCCATTTGATGAAGGTCATACAGACATTAATGAAGGGAAAAACTAAATATAAGATGGATCCAAAACTTCTGTGACCCTAAGAAGGTTTCAATGGTAGATGTTCAATCCCCACTGCTTTCTACTGTATGGTCCATTGGAGCTTTGGATCCATCTCAATTTTGGGCTCGGGCCTTAAAAAGTTTTCACCAAATGGATGAACGGTTTGGATATAAAACATAAATCATAGTGGGCCACTGAACTTGGTGACGTCAGCACACAACATCGTTGGTACACAATGGGCATCCTCCATATCTACTTAGGTGGTGGGACCCCTTACTGTGGGGCCCAATGTGATATATGTGACTATATCCATGTTGTCAATTTGTATTGAAAAGCTTACTATAGTGCATGATCCACAAAATGAAGTAGATCCAAATCTCAGATGGACCATAGTATTGAAACGGTGGTAATTTACCCATAAATATTCTTACGGGCCACAAAAGCTATGTATCAAGATGATATTTGTGTAGTCTTGTCATCCTATGCCTTTATAAGCTTATCAACGAGTTAGATGACAAATAAGCATTCCTGTGGAATGCATGAAGTTATTAATGGTAGGAATTTAGCCATGACCGTTTCACTATGGAGACGGGCAAATGTGTCAAATTAATATATTTCAACCATTTCACCGATTAGTTATCAAATAAGTTGTTCCCGATTTAATACTAGTTTTCGCACTTCGAGTTCATATTTTTTGATTCAAGCTTTAGACTTCAAATTTAATAAACAAGTCTTGAGAAACTAGACGTCATGGGCACAAGAAAAGAAGAGAGAAAAATACTTTCCCATTGAAAGCCTATTACACATGTGAACGCTCCGTCGCAACTCTCACGGGAGGATCATTGAGAGGCCTTTATTTAATAACAATTCTTCAACATCAATATGACAAATGAAAGCTATTACACATGGCCTGCATATGTGGCAGCAGCCGGCAGCCATCTCTTTTCTTCTTTACATTTTTTGTATTGTACATTTTACTCTTTTTTCTTTTTCACTTTTGCAGATGATAGTGACGGCTGAATTTGGATACGAACATAGCTGAGTAAACATTTTTATGTGTAATCCAATCTATAGATAAACTACTAACGCTTAAGATCTGTTGGGCCACTACGTTTTGTGTGTAATCCAATCGATTGATAACATAAAAGGTACCGGATTAATTGAGGATGGGGAATCGCTGAATTTCATGAGGTACTGTTGTGTTGAGATTTGATCAGACATGTGATACGGAGAGAGATGGAAACACCCAAAGCATGTTTGAAAGTGGCTGGCTCAAGAAACCTCTAATCTCCGTGGCATATAAAAAATGTGACTGATCAACCATTCAGGTAGGCCACAACATATGGAATCATAAGAAGAGGATACTAGGTTTTTGCTCTTGGCCCCACTTAATTTGGGATGCAAATCATATTAATTTTTTTACTAGTGGTTAATATAATGTGCCTCACTTGATGGACGTATTGGTTGTATGCTGGGCTATTTTGCCAACTCATTTTAGGGCATGAACCTAAAAATTAAGGCAGATCCAAATCTCAGGTGGACCAGGCGGTGATTGAACACCTGTTATTAAAAACTTTCCAAAGCCCACTTTAATATTTATTTGCCATCCAACTTGTTAATTAGGTCACAAAGAGATGGACGAAGGGAAATAACAAATATTAGCTTGATCCAAAAATTTTGTGGCCCACAAAGTTTTTAATGATAGGTGTTTAACCACCAGTGTTTCTTGTGGTGTGGTCCACCTGAGATTTGGATCTGCCTTCTTTATGGGCTAATGCCCTAAAATGAGGGGGCAAAATGGATGGACGGCATGGATAAAACACGTACATGATGGTGGGCCACAGCAACAGCCAATACCGACATGGTGGGTCCACAAGGCACATCTCCTGCAGTGGAACGGATCCACTCATTAAATGGGCCACCTGTTCATTGAGTCAGATCATCTGCATTCCTTTGATTTGACACTATGGAATTGCCTCTGAGCTCATCTGGCTGATTTTTTCACCCCACGTGGTCTCAATACTCTCGCTCACTTTTGAATGGTCAGAAGTCTTTCTCAATTGACACCTAAATCTAAGCCGTGCAATTAGTTGTAACTACTTGGGATGGCTTATAGCATTCAATTAGCTTGTTTATCTCTGATTAACGCACAAATGACAGTAGAAGTATAATGATAAGAGGTGCCTGCTCTTTTACCTCAGAAACCCGGCAAACCCCAGCCTCTATCTAGGCAGGTGTTCTAAATTTTGTGAGCCCGTCACGATGTATGTGTTATATCCCCTCCGTTCATTCATTCTTTTTATTGGATTATTTTAAAGCATGAACTAAAAGTGGAAAATGGAGTTTCGATCCTCTATTAGCTGCCAAATAGGAAAACCCTGTCTATAGTCTTTTCATTGATCCATATCATCACATGGATCTGCAACCTAGTTGCATCCTCAATGCAATTTGATCACTCCAATGCAACCCGGTCACACTGACATCATACGGTGTGATGTGGACCAATGAAAAGGCTCCAAACAAGGTTTTCCTGTTTGGCAGCCAATAAAGGATCTTGATTCCTAAAAATAAGGATCCTGATTCCTAAAAATAGCCAACAAAGGATCCTGATTCCTAAAAATAGCCGTTCAATCCTAAAAATAAGGTAGATCCAACACTCAAGTATACCACACCAAAGAAAATAGTGAGGATTGAACAGGCTATCGTTAAAAACTCCTAGGGCCACAAAAGTTTTGTATCAAGCTGATATGTGTTTTCCCTTCATCGACCTTACTAATAGTTGGATGTTAAATAAACATCATAGGCTGCCATTACTCCCACAACTTCCTATGGTGTAGCATACTTGAGCTTTGGATCTGCTTCATTTTCAAGCTAATTCCCTAAACTGATATGGCAAAATGAATGGACTGCATGGATGAAACATTTGCATCATTTTCGAATCATAGAGTTTTGCCACATACAGTATGCATTTTGCATGCCTAGTTCCTTTTTAGGTACTTTTTTTTTTCGTCTTTTCTTTTTTGTTAGTACACACACCCCACTGTTAGTACACCCAACCCCTTCTTAGTCACACCACAATATAGCCACCCCTCACTTGGCCCCAAGTGTTGAAGGGAGGTTATTTTCACTAAGTCTAGCTACCACTTGAGCTATGGATCACGGTTTCTTTCATATACCCTACATGTCAACATGTTGGCAACGGGGTATTAAGCTAAAGAGTCGTTACTTATTTGCGTCTAATTACCTATAGCTTCGACAAATCAGGCCCCTTAGGTTTTATATAGATTGCCTCGTGTGTTGACGTCATCAAGTTTTGTTGGCATTAATTCATTTTACGAGATCATTTTAGGGCATGAGCTCATAAATGGGCCATATCCAAAGCTCAAGTGGACCACACCACAAAAGGCAGTGGGGATTGAACGTCTACCATTGAAAACTTTATGGAAGTCATTGAAGTTTGGCATCAATATGAATTTTTTTTTTCCTTTCATCCGGGTCTATGTGACATCAAGAACAGGTTGGATGACAAATAAACATCATGGTGGCCCTAGGAAGGTTTCAAAGGTGGGAATTATTGTCCCCAATGCTTTATTAATCCACTTGAGTTATAGATCTGCCTCATTTTTTGGCTCATAACCTAATATAATTTGGCATAAAAGGATTAAATAAAACACGTACATCATCATGGGGCCACGAAACTTGGTGACGTCAACACACCACCAAGGTAAGTTGTGTAGGACACACCAAGCAATCCATACTTTGGGTTACGATAAGGATTTGGATGGAGTAGTTGCACGTACATGTATGCCATGTGTAAATCTGCTCTCTCTCATACACACTTGAGGAATTATGAAGTCCTGATGCATCATAAAATGAATATCTTACTATCGCACCATTTATTTACAAATAGGACCAATGAATGCGTCATCAAGACCGTTGATATTTGGTTCCTACTCTGGATGTTAATTCCTCAGAAAAAAAAAAAAAAAAATCCCATATTAGAGCTTTCTACCTCTTTGAAAAATATCCACTAAATAGACCGTTAAGAAAGAAACATCAACGGTCCATAATAAGGACCAAATATTTACGGCTAGGAAGCCGTAATCCAGAATAAATTTTTTCCATATTCCGCATCTGTGTTGGGACCCACAAACCAATGGTCTGGATCTATTAACCATGGGCCCCCACTTCTAGAAAATGGGCTTAATAAAAAAAATTATTTTGTTTGGGATGAATGAGAACTTTATGATTCCTCGACGCATACGGACAAGCACATACACCGTAGAATTTAGAAAGAAATAGCCCCATTCAACTCAGGAATAATCAAAAGTATAAACTGTACACTGAACCTACAACATAAACGATCTTCAACCTCCACTCAAAAGCCCATCAATTTGGACCACATGATCCAATAGCCGCCTCTTCAAACTACTATAATCAAAAGATCTCACCCCATTGAAAGAATAGTTCGTAACCATCAGAACGTTGGCATTTCTTTCCATATGGTTGATGAAATTCATAGAAAAATTTCATAAGATTGTTGGATCAGGACAATTTTTGCTCCATCCAAAAGTGGGCAATAGAATGGACGGTCAAGATCGATCGGCACATGGGCGGATCCTGCAATATATACGGAGTTTTGGTATATAGTTTGCATGCGAGCTTATTCTCTTTGAATTTACGTGTGTGGGTGTATACACTGATCACAGTTGTATAACATGGCTATGGCATGAAGAAGCCCAATCTTGTATCAGAGCCTCTGGATTTTGTGTACCAAAAAAATAAAAAAAAATAGTAAATGATGTATTTTAAGATTTGAAAATTAAAAGTTTATTTTCTTTGAAGAGGAAAATTTTGATGAGCAAATAAATTTTAAGATTTGAAAATTAAAAGTTCAACAAGATTTGTTAATTCGTTGTGACATTGAAGTCTATAACTGATAATGTTCATGAAGAGACGTGGAACTGTGGTAAGATTGGTCATATAGAAAAGATGTCGGTAAAGAAAGAGTATGGATTTGACAAAGAAAGAATATAGTTTCCAAATCTAAAAAAAATAAAAATAATAAAGAAAGAGTACGAATTTTTACATATGGACCACATTTTACTGGTTCGGTAGTATCAATGGGTAATGACTCAACTATTATTAAGATGGTGTTAGTTCAATGCACTTGAAGATGTTTGATGGATTAATGCTTGTGATAAATGAAATATTCAATATGTGCCAGAATTGAAGAGAAGCTTGATTTTTCACTTTCTTAGTTAAATATAAATTGTTGTAAATTTATCTGTTAAGTTGGAGTTCTCAACGTCTTCAAATTGCTCCGATATTCATGTAAGACATGAATCTATGGATATTCATGAAAGGCATGCAGGTTGAAATTTTATACAAGTTATTTAAAAGAATATCAATCTATGGATGCTTGCTAGTGGAGAGTATTCATGGAAGAGATGATGATAGCTGTACATAAAACAAGAACCGATCCTAGTTGAATTACTTAACAAATGAAAGGTCATTAATTAAAGATGGATATAGAAGCTGAAGAAAAACACCATATGAAAATGTTGAAACATACTGAGCACAAGTTGTGATGAAAGAGTATATTCAGAATACAAGCATTGACTTCAATTAAATCTTCTCTCCAGTTGTCCAGCACAATTTGTAATGAAAGAGTATATTCAGAATATAAGCATTGACTTCAATTAAATGTTCTCTCCAATTGTCCTTTTGAGTAATGTTCATAGGGCGTTGGGCATGGCAGAAATGATTAATTTGGAGCTTGAGTATTTGGGTATGAAAATTGTCTTTTTGTATGAAAATCTTAATGAAGAATTTACATTCTAAACTTGAAAGCATTATTAAATCTCATTTGTAGGCTGAATAAATTATTTTACAATTTAAAACAAAAATCAAAGCTTTACTACAGCCACCTTGATTCCTTCATTATGAGCTTTGAATTTTAAAGATGTAAGATGGATCATCATATCAATATTCATAGTTATGGTAATTACGACTTCATATTTTGTTATTATATAGCAATAGCAATGTTGTAGGCACTAGGAAAAAAATTATTACAACATTGAAAGCTTATTTGGTTATGAAATTTGATATAAAACATTTAGACGCGATTAATTAAATTCTTAAGAATTTGTAACCTATTTTCATGTCAGTGTCTTAACATAATAGCGAATAAGGCAAATGTGTCTTAAGTACCATACTAACTTATGGTTGAGAGCCTTATGTTTGTCATGGACTAATTAATCTAAATATTATTTCACAATAGTGTGATTAATCAATAAATATATGATAATCTTAGATAGAGATTATTGGACTATAGTCCAATGGATACTTCATTATTTGAATGGTACTTCTAAGATGACTATTTGTTTTCATTTCTAAAATTTGATATTAATTGGGTTCGTGAATGCAGATTATGTAAGAGATCATCGTAAAAGAAGATTTATCACATGTTATATCTTTTCCTTGGCCAACAATGTTATTAGTTAGATGTCAAGATTGCAATAAGTGGTAGCCTTGTTTACACAAGCATGCAATGAATGTATTTAGTTGATAAAGTTGCTAGAAAAATAAAAATTCAAGCAAAAAATAGTTATGATTCATTATAATATCAAAGTACATTACACTTAGCTAAAAAATTCAATATTTCATGCTTGAACCAAGCATATTAATATGTAATATTATTTTGTTCATGATATGATAGAAGATGAATAAATTTCTTCGCAAAGGATTTACGCCAACAACCATATAATAGATATGCTGACAAGGCTTATTATAAGGGAAAAGTTTACTTGATGCAGGACTTTTGTTAGGTTTATTGTTACCTAATGATTAGTAGCATTTGGACAGCTAATACTGAGAGTATTTTTAGCAAACTTAGTCTTTAAGTAAAAAAATATTGTTGGAAGTAGATGTTGAAAACAACTGACAAATATTAAAATTGAGATGAAAATTAAAACAAAAATTAAAGAACTTATTATTTTGAAGAACACTGAGTCGAGACGTGACGAGTCACTGGGCTTGAAACCAAATCTGCCCTACTTGGACCGCTTTCCAAATGCAACAGGAGTCACGGACAGTTGGCCTCCAAGATACAACAACTATCACCCTAGTCCCGGCTGTGCACTCGCCGTACAAGGCTCGAACCAGTAAGTATACCGCAAACTCGAGATACAGTGACTTAGTGAGTTAGAGAAAACAAAAACAGAAAAATCAGTCCAGAGTTTTAGCAAAGTTGAGAAAGAATATGATTTTTTCGAATGTTTAAAAATGAATTAATCAATTCTATATATAGACTTAATTAAGTGCTTAATGCACCGTTTTGAATTAGGTTAGGTCCGTTGGGTTTAAACTCAACTGATGAGACCACCCAAATAGATGCTTCTCTGAACGTTTAAAACAAAAGACCGTTGGTGCGAGTACACTTTCAGTGTCCGTTAGAGCAAAAGGAAGGTACACAAGTATACTCACAGTAGACCCAGACCCAAATCAGGACCCGGACCCGAGCCCGAGCCCGCCCAGGCACTGGCGACGGCGACGGCGCGGCTCAGCTCGGCCGGCTGACAGGCGGGCCCGTGCGCATGTGTAGTTTTTGGCGTAGTGTGGGTCACTGTGCATAGCCCCCCACAAACCACAAAATTCACTCGCCTCCTGAGAGCCTAGCCCATGTGTAAAGCCTCTACTTAGATACTTGCCTTTTTCCTTTGTTCTTTCTGATGTGGGACAAAGGAAATGCACAAAACTCCAAAAAAAAAAACTTGTGGAGGGAAACCTCTTTCAAAGGAAAATTTTGAAATAAAATATTTTAAAAGATTTTAAAATACAACAATCCCCCCACATGTTTCAAATTTCAAAACATTTCGAGTTTAGAGTAGAACAGTTGTGTAATAGTATTGATGTCTATCGGACTTTAATCAACATTTAGAGTAAGCAAGGCAGGTTTACAGAAATTAGGTGACTATCAGTCTTTAACGTAACCCTTTAGCGTAAACTGTCATATATGCCACTCACACAACTATTCCAATACTGCTGGTTCTGCGGTTTGGTACGTTTCGGCCATGAACATTTACCTGAATTTTCATGAGCGCTCTAGAGAATAGCCTAATATCTCATAGGAAGCGACTTTAACTTCTACACTCATATAGGTGAATTTCATCAAGTGTACACAACAAATAGATACACCACCAATCTTAGTTATGGATTCATTAAGAGTTTAAACTCATCCTCCCAAACATTGCTGTTTGCACTGCGTACATCTCAGGAAAGGGTAACTTACTGCAGTGCTTCCAGTCTCCTAATATTTTGTTGTTTACCCATTGAACCTATCGCATGGGATCTCCACTTGTATAAATTGGGTTACCGACACTGGTAGCTCATAATGTTAGGCTCAACCCCATTCCCTTTGATGTTTCTATGACTAACCCTTTGGATAGTCCTTTAGTCAGAGGATCTGCCAGATTCTTTTACGATCATACGAAATCAATAGTAATAACACCATCAATCAGAAAGTGTCTAACAATATTATGTCGAAGTCTGATATATCTACTTTTACCATTGTAGATCTTACTATTAGCCCTAGCTATAATTGTCTGGCAATCACAATGAATAGATATAGCTGATATAGGCTTTGACCAAATAGGTATATCTGTCAAGAGATTTCTTAGCCATTCAGCTTCTGAACCTGCCTTTTCCAATGCAATGAATTCTGACTCTATTGTCGATCTAGCAATGTACATTTGTTTTGTTGATTTTCAAGATACTGCTCCTTCACCAATTGTGAATACATATCCACTTGTGGATTTAGTTTCATTAGAGTCAGTTATCCAATTGGCATCAGTATAACTTCTAATACTGGTGGATAACTTGTATAGCATATACCATATGTAGCAGTACCTTTTAAATATCTTAATATTCTATTTAGAGCATTCTAGTGATCATAACTAGGGTTATGTGTATATCTACTCAGTCTATTTACAGTAAAAGCAATATCTGATCTTGTACAGTTCATCAGATACATTCAACTACCAATTACTTGAGAATAAGCATGTTGAGATATACTACTTCCTGTATTCTTCTTGAGTTACACAGAATGATCATATGGTATACTGGCAGGTAAGCAATCGAAGTGTTCAAACTTCTTTAATATCTTTTCAACATAATGTGACTGAGATAATGTAATATTATTATCTTTCCTAATTACCTAAATACGTAAGATCATATTTGTTTCTCCTAAATCTTTCATGTCAAAGTTAGAAGACAGGAGTTGTTTAGCATTATTCACATGTTTTATGTTGGTTTCAAAGATTAGCATATCATCTACATATAAACATATAATGACACATTCATTATCAGAAAATTTACTGTAAACACATCTATCTACATCATTTACAATATAACCATTTGATTTTAAGACATTATCAAACTTTTCATTCCACTGTTTAGAGGCTTGTTTTAAACCATACAAGGACTTAACAAGTTTACATACTTTTTTTTGTCCTATGATTTTATATCCCTCAAGTTATTCCATGTAGATTTCTTCTTCTAACGCACTGTTTAAAAATATTATTTTAACATCCATTTGGTGAACCACTAACTTATAAATGGATGCAATAGCTATTAATACTCTAATTGATGTAATTCTGGTTACAGGTAAATATGTGTCAAAATAATCGTATCCTTCCTACTGTCTAAAATATTTTGCTACTAACCTGGCTTTGAACTTATCTATAGTTCCATCGGGTCTAAGTTTCTTTTTAAAAATTCATCTACAGCCTATAAGTTTGCTTTCAGGAAGAAGATCTACTAGTTCCTATGTGTTATTAGATACTATTGAATGTAATTCATCTTTTATAAATTCCTTCCAAAAGGTAGCGTCTGAAGAATTTATAGCTTCTGAGTATGTTATAGGGTCATCTTCTAGTAGGAATGTAAAAAATCAATCTTCCATATTAGTTTCTTTTCTAGCCCTTTTACTTCTTCTTGGTTCTTGATTTATTTCATTAAAAGCATTAGGTTCTTCTTCTATTTCATTAGTAATATCTATAGTTCTACTAGTTAAATTCATATCCAAAGCGTTATCATCTTTTGTTTCTTCCAAACGTGATTTTAAAGGAAAAACAAGTTCAAAAAACTCTGTATCCCTGGCTTCTATAAGAGTGTTTGGATCTAAAACATTATTATTTGATTTTAGAATCAGGAATCTATATGCAGCACTATGTTGAGCATAACCTATAAATATACAGCCTGATGTTTTTAGACCTATCTTGGTTTTCTTATTTTCAGGTAATCCTACCTTAGCAAGACACCCCGACGCTTTTAGATATTTGTAACTAGGAGTATGACATTTTCATTGTTCATATGGTGTCTTTCCATTGTTCGGCCAGCCGGCCGGCGGGCGTGCGCGCGTGTGTGGTTTTTGGCATAGTGTGGATCAATGTACATAACCCCCACAATCCACAAAATTCACTTGCCCCCTGAGGGCCTAACCCATGTGTAAAGCCTCTACTTATATACTTGTTTTTTTCCTTGGTTCTTTCCGATGTGGGACAAAGGAAATGCACAAAACTCCAAAAATAAACTTGTGGAGGGAAACCTCTTTCAAAGGAAAATTTTGAAGTAAAATATTTTAGAAGATTTTAAAATACAACAAATATTAAGTCAGTGATAAATACATGTGAGAACACATTGTATTTCCCTATCTCTTCTCTAAAAAACAAGACAATAGAGCCTAATTTCTTAACCTTTAAGCAAGCTCTCTCCATAGGTTATGTTGTCTATATTGGGGGAAATGCATTTAAAAAGGTGCATCTTTCTAAAGAGTGATTCCTTGGTGAGATTCATTGTATGGTGAGAGATTGAGGGAGATTGGTGAGACTTGTACTCTTATTTATGTATTTTTTAGTGTAAAAGAAAGCTCCATGTTATTACCTGTGGACATAAACATGTTGTTGAATCACATAAATATTTGTACCTCTTATTTTTAATTTTTTGTTTTTTGCTTTTGAGTTATGATCAGGCTCTTTTTGCTTGAGTTTCGCTTCACTTGCATCTATTGTGAATGGGTGTTTCCTTTGACCCATTTAGTGTGTATTTTCTCTACACCAAATTGTAATGCCTTCCTTTTGATAGTGAATTCACTTGGTAATTTGCCCATGAATGCAGCCCATTGTGGTGAACCACATAAATCTTTTGTCCTGTAATTTATCACTATGTTGGAGCATTTTCTTTTTTTTCAATTTATTTTCCTTCATTTTGTGTCGGTCAAAGTTGGGAGCTAGAAATTATCAAATAAGCAGATAAGGTATCTGTGGCAACGAATTGTGGTGGAAGGGTTTAGCCGCTACAACTCTCTAAAACTCTCTAATCACCGCAGAAATAGTATTTGATAGTGATATTGCGATGTGATGGACCGTGGCAC